>BSBM01000222.1:5340000-5617500 GCA_027924585.1 Larix kaempferi
GATAAACATAAATGAATCGTTTTTTTATAAGTGTAACCAAACATCATAAAAAAAGTAAAGTATTACCATGTAATATTATTATAATATATAAATATGAACATCTCAAAACAAATGTAAATATCAACATCAATATGACCTATCAATGTATCATTCAAGATTTTTATTTTTTTGATAATAACTCACTTTACAATGACAAGTATCAAATCTCTATTAGGAAGTAAAACAAATACTTAATTAAAAGAACACCGTTTTCTCTCGATTGTAAAGCCAAAAGTTGCATTATCCAAACTTATTATTATTAATCATGATATTCTTTATATAATATGACATTATTCCACATTGAAGGAACACATTTTATACCCTAGTCTAAAACATTTAGGTGAAGGAACACTTCACTATAGTGACTTGGCCACACATATGGCTCTTTCTTGCTAAAAGTTTAGTTGAATCAATTGAAAGGAAATTTGTATTTTCACATATCCTTGTGTAACATTGTTAACAATCAAATCAACACCCTTAACAAGTGAAGGAAGAAGCACATTTTACCATTCGCCCACAACTTGAAGACCATAAATATGGAACAATTGAGATCTTTAATCTCTCATCTGACCATTGCTTCCACAAAGGAAGAAGTATGTGGAGACAAAGGTTTCTCTAAAGAGGCCAAGTCTATGACCAATTAAAGGGACAAAACCTAGTTTCTACCACTCCTAGGGTGGAAAGAATACATCACAGGTGTATTAATTGTACTGAAAATTATGGAAAATCAAGTCAAAAGCCTGAAAACAATGGAAAAGTGGGTTTTTGGATGAAAATAATCAAAATTCACCAAAATATTTAGTCCCACATTCATGTTTATTCATTGAGTGTGCGATTCCCAATGCTATAAAAGAAATGCATTTGGGGCATAGTAAAAGACAGAAAGTGAGAGTAAAGGCATGTTGAAAGATTTGGAAGTTTGGAAAGGTCATCTTCAACAAATCTATGGAAGGATCAAAGGCCGTGATGGAGAAAGATGGCTCAAAGCAAAGGAGAATGGATTCACCTCAAGCAAGGTTGTAAGTAAGTATCATTTCTTCTTTGATGTTATATGAAGCAATTCAATTTTCCCTCCTATTTATGAGTTTAAGTTTTTCCCTCCAAGTTTATTTCAAATTCAAAATAGTTAAGGATCTTAGGAAAGTTTAGATAATTGCTTCATTTCAGTCAATTGAATCTCACCAATTCATAGTAAGATGGCTACTTAGATTAAACACATCCCTACTATAATCACCATTAACAGATTGGTGACACCACTTGGGTTTAATTTGAATTGTTTTTCAAAATTTTGTTGTTCTAAAGCTTAATAATCTTCCTAAAACTTACTTAATTCTATCATAAATTCTTTTTTGAGTGTATTTAGGGTCTTTATTTCCCCAAACCACTCAGAAATTTACCAAATTTGAGAGGATTTAGCCTCTGATCCCGGATATTTAAAGGTCTGTCAATATTTTCATGCCCTACCAGTTATACACAGAGTGAAAATCCCTAATTTTTGTGCTTGCACAGTTATCCACAGAGCGAAAATTTTCCAAGAAACTTGATTATCGTGCCTCTACAAGGGTATATCGAGCGAAAATTAGGAAATTTTCGCACCTTGGTAAGTGTTGTGGGAGCGAAAATTTCATTTTGTCAAGGGTATATCGAGCGAAAATTAGGAAATTTTCGCACCTTGGTAAGTGTTGTGGGAGCGAAAATTTCATTTTGTCACTCTATACTCAATGTACAGGGGGCGAAAATATCACAAAATGCACAGAATCTTGGTATTTTTGGCTTAATTTGCTCATTTTTTCATTATTTCCAATGATTATTTTTGCAGTAGTTGGCTTAGGAATGTCAAAAATTAGTTATTAGACCCTATTTTCATCTTAATTGACTAATATTAGGTAAAATTTTAAATATTTTGAAGACTTTTGTTAAAAATTTGCAAGAAAATTATAAAAAACTAGCTGTTAGAATTCACTGTTTTAGGGTCACTTTTAAGCATGATTTTTAAGTTTGAAAACCTCTACATGATATTACAAACATTTTACGATCAATTCAAAATAGGTTTGGAAAAAATTTGGAGGCTATGGTTTGAAAATTTTAAAGTTGAATTTTCACTCCAAAACCCTTAAGAATGGCTTAATTTGGCATTTATTTTTCAACATTTTCTCATAATTTGTTTTAGATATGATTGCTTGAGGTCATATTTAGCACTTAGATCCATGATTTAATGAAATTAGGATTTAATTCTAAACTTTTTTTATTAAATGAGTAGTTTGCAAATGGTAAAAATTGGAAAAACATGAAAAATTGTTTCAAGAACCTTTAGGCATTTTAATTTTTGAATTCCACATGCTTGCCAACCTGAAACAAGAAACAAAATGAAAGCCATGTTACATTAAAATATCATTTGAAAACAATCCATAAGGAAATTTCCTTTAAAATTCAAAAAATTGAACATTACACATTGAGATAATTTGAAAGATTTTCCCTCCAAAACCAAAGAAACAAATTTAATTAATAAATATCTATTTTGTATTGACAATATTTTATTTTCCTCATGCACAATTAGAGAGATTTGTAGATTCAATATTCAATTTTCTTGAGATTAGTTGTGTTTGAGCCACCATATCCTCTTCACTTGAGATTTCGGGCGATCTTGTAAATGAGAAAGTGGATCTCACTTGTAATAGTTTAGGATTTGATTCTTCAAGCAATTTCTTTTCGAGCCACCGTATCCTCTTCACTTGGGATTTCGGGCGATCTTGTGAATGAGAAAGTGGATCTCATCTGTAATAGAGTATATTTGAATTTTTGCATACAGTTATCAAGCTACAGTATCCTCTTCACTTGGGCTTTCGGCTGATCTTGTGAACGAGAAAGTAGATCTCATTTGTAATGTTTACTTCATAGTTCTTCAAAGGGATTTGCGTATCCTCTTTGCTTGCACTTTCGGGTGGCCCTGCAAACGAGAAACAGAGATCCCCCATGTAATAGAGTTGGAGTCATTTCAATTGAGATATTTATTTGGTTTACATCGATTTTTGAAATCAATAATTAACCATATTTTAGAAGAACTATTCCTAAACATCAAAAAAATTTGCATCACCAAAAATTTATTAGATTTGGAAACCCATTCAAACATTTTAAAAGAGTTTTATGAAATCAAGTAATTTGTGACAATAAAAGTTCATTTCTTTAGAAAAATTATTTTTTCAAAATCATTCTATTTTCCAATTTGCATGTTTGAAAGACCTACATGAACCTCTAACTTTTAACTTAGTAGTGAGCATTTGTGCAATGTTTGATTCTACATTTTGAGTCACAAACACCATCAGTTTCACTTCCATCCCTACAACTAAGCAAAGTACCCTTAAAATTGGCGCTTAATCTAAAACTAACCAAGATTTTATTTTCATATCACCAACAAGGTTAGGATAGTGCCTGGATTAGGATTTTAGACTTAACACTCTTGGGATACAAAACTTTTAAAACTAGCATTGATTATTGAGAGTATAAATCCATTAGTAGCAAAAAATGCATATCGGGAAAGCACATCTAACACATGCGTGAAGCACAAGATCAATCTGGATAAGTAATGGTGGTACCCCCCCCCCTCTTTCTTGTTTAGTAGGATATGAGATCATCACATAATTCCATGTAAGTGACAAGTCCTCGGGGTGACATCACTTTTCTGGAGTACCTGGTTATGAGAGTTGTCCTAGACATACAACTGTTTTGCTCGACCATCGATTGTGAAGTGGTAACCTTAGTTGCTATTCCTAGGATATAAAACAAGCTATTGTGAGTGGGGGAAACTTGCAGTACCTAAGACATACTTTGAAGCTTTTACTCCTTGGGCGGGTGATTGGTTAAGAACCAATACTTGCACCTTTGGTGATTAAAGTTTATTGTAATTGTTTCTCAAACCTTCGTTATTAGTAATTGTTTGAGGACTTGTTCCCCTCTGGAACTACTCGTTTTGTAAGGCCATCTAATCCATCTTTTCACTAAGCTTCGATTATTTGGAAAAGTAGATTGCTTGCTTGGATTCATAGGACATTTTTACTGTGTGGACACTTTTCTTTTTGTTGAGTCTAATTTTCCTTTAGGATTGTTTAATTCTTTTTCTTATTAAGAATAACATTTTAAACAATCCTTTTATCAAAATCTCCAAAGTAGCTACTCTCTCAATCCACTAGTCACAGCGGTAGTGAGGTGAGTCACCAGAATTTGAAGGGCCCGCTAAATCGCGAAGACAAACAAAAAAACCACATCATAGTGACTTGGAAACATACTTGATTTTAAACTCAATTAATATTACTTGTGAGGAACAACATCAAACAAACCATGAGAATTTATCATCACATCACGAAATGAATACAGACATAGTCTATGATCTTACTCTAGTTGAAATTGAGACATTAAAAGATCGCTCGAATGCTCACATAATTCCACCTTTGAAGAGTCTTTCAAAACCAATTGTACTTACTATCTGTGAGCAGGGTATTTTTTAAGGATTCTAATATTATACTTAAGTATAGTATTTTAGGCGATTATTTTGGAATGACAAAAACATGTATATATATATAGGTAGGTGAATATTGAATATGAAACATACAATTTACTACTGAAACGTGTAAATTTTGGCAAATATTATGATAAAAAAACATATTTTATGTAAATATAGGCGATATTAGAGACTAAAAATGACCAAATAGCGAATTTATTTTTTGAAAAAAAACCCAAAAAATAGCCAATTGGCGAAATTTTGCCCCTAAAAATTACCCTGTCTATGAGTCACTGGCTAAAATTAACCCTCTTTCCAAAAGTTTGAATAACATGTATAATACAACACTTGACCCTATGGCTTCATCAGGAGAACAAGGGACTACATCATCACAACCTCAAACAGTTGCGGGAGGTAACAATACTTCCACTTTGGCCTCTACATCAATCCCAACAATTATTATACATGTCATTAGCACAAGTTCAACCAACACTTTAGTGCCAGTTGGTACAGTTTCAGGTTCCAATCCCAGAAGTACATCCACTTTGTCTGCAGGGATCCCTACTGGGGGGTGTCCCTTACCAGACACATGGGTTTTCCATATGGTTTGGCTAATCAAGGTCAAAACACACAAGGAGTTATACAAAATCCTCTTGGTATACCTAACATTTTTCCAAGTTCTACTTCTAGGGGAAACCCTTCACCATGGAATGGTAATATTCCTAACGGAAGCAATGAACCATGGAGCATTAATTTCAATTGGGGTTATGCTCCATTGATTGGTGGAAATGCCCCAGGGGGTTATCCTATGAATTATCTTAGCACAATGCCTAGGGGAAATGAACCTATCAACCCCATTCCACAATGGAGTGGGTAGGTTTTACTAAGTATCCAACCTTCTGGGCGGCCACCTCCGCAAGGAGACAATCAACCTTGGAATTCTTATCGAAACCAAGGAAACAATCAATGGAATGGCCAGGTTCCGACAAGTAACCAATCTTATTGGGGCCTGCCTCCGCAAGGGGGAAATCCATCCATCCATCCCGTTCCACCATGGAATGGATGACATTCGGGAAGTAACTGATATTTTTGGATGCAACCTCCACAAGGAGGCAATCCACCTTGGAATGCTTTTCAAGCCCAAGTACAACCTCCATGGTGTGTTTGGGATCCAATAAGTAACCAATATTCTTGGGGCACACCTCTACAAGGGGGAAATCCACCCATTGGTCATGTTCCGACAAGCACCCAATCTTCTTGTGGTCAGTCTCCGTAAGGGGAAAACCCACCTTGGAATGCTTATCGCAGCCAAGGACCACATCAATGGAGTGTTCAGGTTCTAGAAAGTAACAAATATTTTTTGGGCCTAACCCCTCAAGGGGGGAATCCACCCATTAACCCCATTCCGCAATGGATTTAATATAAGGGTAAGCAAAGTGCTAATCCTTCCTAGAATTTTAAAATCCTTATAGTCCAATCCATAGACCTTAGAGGAAAGAAGAAGAAATACAAGAGTAAAAAAAATACTGACTCTGGGATGGGAGATGCACCAAACATGGCTCAATATGGTGGGAAACTACAACCCACTATTTTGACGCAAACCCTTCCGCAAAACCAGCATCAAATGATTTCTATGACACCGGTACCCTTGCTAGTAGACAATCAACTAACCCCCCCTCAAGGTGACAATAATCCCAATGCCAATGTATTCATGTGTAATGATGAAGTGAACATTCAAACAAGACTTGATTCTTATGATGTACCTCCTAGTACATCACATCAATCGGTATCACAACCAAGTGATTCTCTTTCCATTAAGAAAATAGCCAAAGACTTAGTGCCACACCTCCTGAAAGGTGTTCTACGTAGAACAATGCATAATCCTAACATGCAAGCTGCTCATAATGGTAATGTTCTTGAGGACCTAGCTCAAATACCATGTGCCATGTCGGCCTTGGAGGTATTGCAATGTTGTCCTACGCAAAGAAAGGAACTATTGTCTACAATTGGCGTTGTTGATCCATCTAATGCGACTTCGATCACAATAGACATAGACCATTCGATATGTAGGATCCCTTCTGAATTTTCTCTTCAGATTAAAGTAACGAGTCATGGTAAGAACATTTTTCGAACCATAGTAAATGAAGGGGCCTCAACTTGTGTAATGTTATTTAAATGTTGGAAAGCATTAGGATCACCCCTATCTTCCGTATAAGTTTCATACCAAGCCTATTGAAATGGCTTCGGTAGATTCAGATCAAAATCTTCCCTTGATGGAGGAATATGATCCGGTTAATTGGCCCATTGGGGATATGATCCCTCCTATCTCACATGACTTCTTGGACGATATTTTATCATCAGATGAATCTATCCTTGAAGTTATGAACATTTGGTTGCACCCACCTAAGGACATCTTTTGTGGGGCCACTGGGAGCATACTTGGTTTAAATCTACCCAAGTATAGGAGCATGCTTGGCATGTTCCTTGATTTGATCAGTTATATTTGGAAGCTTGCATATAGGTTTAGGCTATCCTTCTGTAAATATGCATTTGAACCTTTTGCAAACCAAACTTTCCCTAGGGTCGAACCTATTGGAAATTGGTGGGTCATCCCATCAGATCTGTATTTTCCACCATTCTGACAGAAGATCCTACCGAACATGGGACACTCTAGTCATCACCCCATTTCCATTTTGGTGCCCATGCCGAGTTATTCTCATATGCCTGGGAGCCCTATTAGTCCCATCATTACTTGGAGTTTGAGACCACATATTTCTCTTTCATACATTTCTGACCATATCCTGATGGGCTCCCAATTTTGTGTCATTTTACATAAGCATGCGTTAAAATATCCACTTGAACATTCGTTCCTACTGTTTCTTTTCTTATTGCTTATGTTGCGTATTTTCCTTTGCAGTCACTTTTTGTTACATGATGCCTATAAACCATTGCTTTTGTATAATTGACCCATACCCATGGAGGAAACACCCATAAGAGTGTACATAACTAGCTTATCCCTTGTTTACAATATGTATCTTTGCCTTGGCTTGACCCATGCCCTTGAAATATAGGTGCATTCCCTTGAGACACCCATTTCCTCTAATGTACCATAGCGTGCTTTATTCTTTTTTCAAGCAAATGAATGAAAAACGTATTAAAAATTAGAAAACAAAAAAATCCAAAAAATGGGAGAATTAAATCATTTCATATTATATCCTTGAAAAAATGGCATTCGTCAATCCTTGTTTCCCTTGAACACGACACATAATTTGGTATCCACCGTCAGTACACCATCTACATTTTGCTTAGGAAAATGTACCAGTATTTTGAACAAATATCCACCGATGGGTTATCCTTCCTGTCATCAATAGAGCTTTCGTTAATGCATCTGGAATTGGCGGATTTCGTTAAGGTCAGTTACTCAAGTCCTATGTTTCCAAGTGTCCATTCTGTGTTGTGTTATGTGTTCAAGGGAAGTTCAAATAGTGTCAACCATTCCTCAAATATTCCTGACCAATCATGTCGGCCTTCCTTGTTTCAATATACAATGTTGGATCTCGTAGTTCTACCAAATTATATCAGACTATCGATCTCTGTTTCATATTGGTTGATGTGGGATGCATTAATTCCCTCCTTCTGATGTATCTATTCCTATCGACAACAAATCATCATCTAGGAAATGGATCTAGGAACCCAGGACTACCTTGCATCTTGTAGTCATTAGTGGCAGGTTTCCTCGCAAATCATAGTGGGTATACATCAATGACCCCTACTTATTTGATTCTACAAGTATTCAACTCCAGAATATCTATTCACACTTGCTAGTTTGTACTCAGTACCTTAGATTCCATCATCATTATTGGTGGGTCTCTTCGCATCTGTTAATGGTATACATTAATGACCAGTAACCAGATAATGTTTTATTATGCTCGACATCAGTTCATTTATTCACATGATATAAAATCATACTATCATCAGTTTGTATTGAAGACCTTAGGAAAAACAGTTGTATCACTCATCGATGCACTACCCAAGTTGTGCAAGATTAAACTACCATGTCAAACGTTCGATGAATACTTTGTTCTTGCACTCATCAAGGTGCATGTTTACAATTATGAAAAATTTACTTTTGACATAAATCCAGTGTGTATTTTTCATGGCCATGCTTGTTTACCGCTAAGCATGGGTATGCCCACCTCAGGAAGATTTTGTATATTTGAGAAATTGCTATGTTTGACTTGCAGGTGTCCTCCTGAATCCTGCGCCCATGAGCTAATCCTTTTTTATCCTTTCTTTGATCAATAAAGAGTATCAGTATGAAGAAATAATTTATTTTGTCCCTTATCTCCGCTTCAAACCTCACACATTGGGGGGCATCTATTAACAATCAAATTAACACCCTTAACAAGTGAAGGAAGAATCACATTTTACCATTCACCTGCAACTTGAAGACCATAAATATGGAACAATTGAGAGCTTTAAGCTCTCATTTGAACACTGCTTCCACAAAGGAATAAGTATGTGGAGACATTTTTTCTCTAAAGAGGCCAAGTCTAGGACCATTTAACGGTCCAAAACCCACTTTCTACAAATCCTAGGATGGAAAGAATGCATCACAGGTGTATTAATTGTCCTGAAAATTCTAGAAAATCAAGTCAAAAGCTTGAAAACAATCGAAAAGTGGGTTTTTGAATGAAAATAATCAAAATTCACCAAAATATTTAGTGCCACATTCATGTTTAGTCATTGAGTGCACAATTCCCAATGCTATAAAAGAAAGAAATTTGGGGCATAGTAAAAGACAGAAAATGAGAGTAAAGGCATGCTGGAAGATTTGGAAGTTTGGAAAGGTCATCTTCAACAACGCTCTTGAAGGATCAAAGGAAAGGATGGAGAAGGATGGCTCAAAGCAAGGAGAATGGATTCACCTCAATCAAGGTGTTAAGTAAGTATCATTTCTTCTTTGATGTTATATGAAGCAATTCAATTTTCCCTCGCATTTACGAGTTTAAGTTTTTCCCTCCAAGTTTATTTCAAATTCAAAATGGTTAAGGGTCTTAGGAAAGTTTACATAATTGCTTCATTTCTGTCAATTGAATCTCACCAATTCATAGTAATATGTCTAATTAGAGTAGACACATCCCTAATATAATCACGATTAAAAAATACCTTGATTTTGACTCCTCACATGTATTAACTTAACTTATGTAAATGTTGTAAATATGTTAATGATATTGATGTTAACTTGTTTATGATCTTGAGGATTTGATAACAATGTTATTGATATTGATATTATGTTGAGTTGATGATATCGATGGTATGGACAACATGAAAACAATATCTTGATATTAGTAATGTTAATAATATTGTTATGATGATATTGACTTGACGGTATTAAACATATTTAATTGATATCAATGATTATGGTGATATTGATAAGATGGGTCAACATGCCATCAACAATGAAACTTCAAATACATATAGATATGAATATGCATATCCATAAGAACTAAATGGAACGCTAGAAAGACCTTATCTAACTATGGAAAACGACATACAATCAGTCCATATATTCACAAATTACTTGATAGACATGAAACATATTTCACATGAAATTGTTTGTTAACCAACTTAAATTGTTTAAACACTACATCTAGTAATCGAATTTCCATTTACACCGTCATAAACAAACAATATAAAATTAAAGAATATAATTAGAACCTTCATGATAACAATAACACAATCATATCTCAATTTGTAAATGATGAAATAAAACATGTACATATCACTCTCCATAGTCATCACCCTCATTATCTTCCTCGATTGGCATGATAACACTGCTGTTCTCATCAACACATTTATATCTAGGGTCATGTCTTAATGTGAACCACCAATATCTATCCAACACATCTAGGTGAAAGAACACTTGGTTACAGTGTTTTGGGAAAATATAAGGCTCCTTAATTTCATCCCACATCTTTCAAGAGTTGATACATATCAATCCACTTTCACGATCTTCCTTTACATCATTCATGTCGAATGTGTCCCACCACCTGCACCTAAAAATAACACATTGGAAAGATGAGAAGTCCACTTGAATGATCTCTTGTATCTTTCAAACATAACCAAACATCCCTCCTATCAGGTTTTGATCATGGTGGCTAGAACGACTAGAATGGTTGAACTTGACTTCCACTCCACAGTCTTGTGTAAGAAATCCATCATTAGCATCCTTGGTATGAAAATGTTGTCCATAATCCCACATAGATGGGAACGAATGCACTTGTAAAAATGGATAAAAAATGATTGTGTGATATCTCTAATAAATCAACCATTAATTTAATAAATATAGATGTTATAATTCAAAGTTGCATTATAAAGTTAGAAATGTACAGAAAGAGATTATTACCAAGTTGTTGCACCCGATCCCAGTGTTTAGTGCATCCTTCTCTTCAGGTGGGTAATGACCGAATGCACCATATTTCTCTTTGACTTGGTTCTCGACCCAACTATTGGGACAGATCATTGGCATATTTTATTTTAAATTATCTAGAAAATGCATGCTTCTACCATGCAACTGCTTGAATTCTTTTCTATAAATTTCCTCCTCTTCTCTTCATACAATGTGACCCACGACTGTGTTGCCTCCACGTTGTAAAGAATGAATTTATTTATGGCATCGATTTCTGAATTCGTTGTCGTATTCATGGAAAAAAACACATTCAGTACGTATGGGATCAAATATAGATTTTGAAGTTTGTTGTGAATAGTTAGTATGTGTAAATGTGAAGATCGAAAGATAAGTGACTTACTCTTTAACATGCACCTTTTTCCTTTCATTTGCAGCAGCTCCCCTTCCCTTTTGTCCTCATCACGTTCATCATCCCAAATGATTTCACCTAGTGTGTGGTCAATTTGCTTGATATACTCACTTGAATAATAGATCAACTCATATACTATGTACCCTTCTGCCATAGACCCCTCTTGTTTTTCCATTTGTCGAACAAATCCCTTCAATTTTTTCATGTATATCTCCAAGAAGTACATCCAACAACATGAGGCCACCCCAACTAATTCAACCTCATCATCTAGGTGAATTAGAAAATGAACCTGCAATTCCATGAAAGTCGTCGGCAGTTCCTTCTCAAACATACAAACAATATCAGCTATCTCTTGATGCTACCATGGAATGCTAGTTATGTAAATCTTCTTTGATGTGATCCACTGTACAAATGCAAACAGTTTATATATGGCATGTTGCAGGTCATTGGGAAAGTCATGGATCACACACCCATGCACCAACAACAGATAATGATACTACAATGTAAACAAAAAATGTTATTTGCATTAATTTAATTTGCGTGATTAAAGATATAAATAAAAATTAAAAACATTTTTTTGACATTATACGTACCCTTAGAAGGTTGAGATGGTCATGTGATTTGAAACCCGAAAAATTGTCATCTACAGTGAAGTAGCGCCATAGAGTATACCCATATAAAGAAGGCGTTGTCACACCCAATATAACTTCATTTTCCAAAGAAAGATCATATTTATTCAAAACCCATGGGACATCGCCTTCTTTAAATGACCATAATGGGCCAGCCTCTCCTCTATTTTCCTGTCTTGGCCAATGCTTCTTTTTAGTATTTGAAGAAATAAGATCTCTCCTGACTTCCAATGTGTCACTTTTTTCAATGATATTTTCCACCACAAAGAAGATGAAATTTTTTTGAATATATGCATTGGATCTAGTAAGTGGGAAATCTTAAGATGCTCCCAATATGGGAGCTCATAAAATACTGATTTCCTATTCATCCGTATGGGCATTTTTTCAATATAGGTTTCGAAGAATCAGGATCATCGACTGTAGGTTCCCCATTTGAATCAAACATCTCTGAAAATTCCCTCTCCTTATTTTTGTCATATGCCCTAATCTAGTAATCTAGTTTCATTATTTCAGGCCTTTGGGATCTCTTTGGTTTACCATTGAAAAAATATGTTGCTCTTCTTTAAGGGTGGTTTTCTAGGGGGGATACCCTTGAGCAGTCGTACACTAGATTTCATAGCTCTATGGACCATCTAGCCTTCATAGAAGGTCCACAACATTACATCCATGATAATCTTTTGTTACAAGGCCTGCTGTGTTATGGTATATAGAGCACGTTAGTGTTGAAGATCAATACAGTTGCACCAAATTAAATATACCACAAATATCGCTTTGAATATAAACAAATCAAACAACATATTTACTACAGAAAACTCCTAACCCAAGATAATAATGTGTGGTGTAGGAACATATGCCATACACCGTAAAACTCCTTTATATTCAGATGGGTTTTGATACGTCATATACCTGTATCTCTTCCCATAATTCCTTTAATTCATCGATCAATGGTTGTAGGTAAACATCCATATTCTTCACTTGTAATCTACTAGGGACTATAAGAGCCAACATAAGATGTTCATTCTTCACGAATAACCAAGGGAGGATATTGTTATTGATCACTACTACATGCCAAACGATATATCTAGGGTTTGGTTGGGAGAATGGGTTGATGGCATCAATGGCTATGTTCAATCGAAGGCTCCATACTTCATTCTTGAATTTATCGGGCCATTTATCCTCTATATGCTTCATGGATATTGAATATGTTGGGATTCACATAACCTCTTCCCCACTTCGGTGTGAGGTATGCCATCCCTACATCTTAGCTAATTCTTTGCAATGAAAGAGCCTTCAAATCCTTGGGATTATTGGAATGTGCCTCAATATATTATGAGGAGGACCATGTGCTTTAGCCTTGTGATTTGATTCTTTGTACCTATCATGCCCACATTTTGGACATATCTCTTTTTTTGCATATTCGCCTCTAAATAGAATACAATCATTGGGATACACATGATATGATATGCACTCAAAACCCAACATTTTCAACATTTGATTTGCCTCTTCACAACGTCCAAGCAATATATTATCACTCAAAAGTACCTTATCTTTGAATAACTTGCAGTTAGTGGGAAATATAAATGTACAATGTCATTTAACGTTCATAAACTCGACCATTTTCAATGTTGATTGTGTGACAAGATTCTTCAAAATATAAGGTAGTTGATGGTCAGTTACCTCAAAAGTGTCTAGAAACATATGTCTAACATGCCATACTTTGCTTTCAAGTTGTATAGTAACATTTTTATCCCCAAATATGGAGACTTTGATTCACCAAATCCAAAGAGAGGGGTGGTGGAAGCCGATTTAAGGATTTCAAAGAAGGTTTTAGTGATATGAGTTTCATCCCCTAGCTCATTGTCTTCGAATGTATGTAACAACATTGCATTCATGGCACTTGTTTGTCATAATAACTCATCCATTCCAACCTCTACTTCGTTGCCCCAATTTCCAACATGTGAAGAACTACTATTACTATAGGCATTCGTAATTGGTGAGTATGGACATATTGGAAATTGAATAGGTGTTTGATTCAACCATGCTTGGTATGCTTCCTCTCCAAGTTGCACTCTTTTTTCAACCTTCTCTCAATTTGACATTGTACTAGGGTGCAACGAAAGATGGTAGACAGGTCGCTCTTCATTATAATCATGATTTAAAAATTATTGAGCATTACATTGATGATGTTAGTAAGCACGGTGCAATTGGTTTGATCCAACATTATACTTGAAATAATTACTATAGAAACACGAGAATCATCTCAAATAGAAAATGTTAAGATGCAAACAATTTATAAAGAAAACATTCAGATTAAAAATTAACAAATACAATTAATTGCAGAAGAGCATTATATCCAAGCTAGCAGCATAGGTAGTGCAATTCATGAGTATGTGTTAGATTTTAGCATGACAATTACACATATGGTAATAGTGTGATTAAACATCCTTGAGTGTATGATGACTCACATGAGGTAGGGAAAGTCCCCTATTTTGGCCATAAAACAAACAATTTATAGTTAAATTAACAAAAGTTACAAAACAAAATTTCAAAATGAGCAATACATTAACATGAATCCCATTGAAAATTACCAAATACTATTAATCAATGTTTTTTTGTCTTACTCCCCATGGGGATTTCTAATGGTAATCCCAATGCAAGGAATCTTTGATGAGCAGTTGTGGTTTACAAAATCTATAGTTGATTAACAACTAGTCACTAGGAGACAAACTATGTATTGCATATACAACAACAAATCTGGATGCTTTCCTTTTCATAAATAACTCCAGGTCATTGAAGTGTTCCCAAAAAGAACAATTTGCAGAAAATAAAGAGCACCTAGAACTATTTATGAACCCTGCAATGTTCCCATGATTTTGTGGATGACCATCTATATATAACAGGTTCTTCCTATTAAAGTTTCCAGAAACATAACCATTCATGCACATACTATACATGGAACTGCTATGATTCTATTTAACAATATTCAAGTAATCTGACCGATAATAGATAGGACTGCAAAATGGAATAAGTGCTATTGATTGTTTGGGAGGAACTAGTACATGTGAAAAGATAAACAACCCAATATTTGTAGCTTCTATATTAGACTTGGCAATCATAAACTGATTACCAAAAAAGGAGAATTTGGTTCCAACATCAGGAACAGGTAGAGAAGATGAACAAGTTCCATACAAAGTGTGGTTGTAACAAGTTTGATATTTAATTTGAAAATTCGTAGGAAGGGAGAAATCATCTCTACCCTCCAACAATTGGATGGACCTTGGTGTGTACTTGGATATTTTTTCTCTCAACTCAGGAAACATTTTGGATCTTCTCGTAGATATGTGTTGGGTGGCATTCATATCATACTTTGGATCACTAGAAATTTCAGTTGACTTAACATAGGCAGAGGGGTTCATCAATTTAGGACAAGACATAGTTGTTTTGGCTTCCAAATTTTTAAAAATGAGCATATGGAAGTGTTCCTACGTGTCTTTTCCATATCACCTATTGGAGTTTTTACTATGGTAGGGGGTATTAGACCATCAACATTGGGTAATCCATCATTGGTGTAATGGGTGAGTGTGACATGCCGAGGTTTTTCCTTCAACCCTTGACATTTTGAAGAACCAAAAACTAGTGGGGTGTCACAAAAGAGATCTAGCTCATGACGAATTACTGTCTATGAACCAGGATTGCAGCTTGAAGATGGCTTGTTACAATTGGCGGGGTAAAGCGGCTGCCCATTTTCATCTATGAACTACTTGCAGTATCTTGCTCTTGATAAGAGTTTAGGATGTTTTGAAACTAGTGGAATATCTTGTGCAATCGAACTGGAACCTGAATCCAGATCCTGCAATATAGAATAAATTGATATTTAGATTCACATGGATAAGTAACATAAATTCAAATAAATAGTCAAAATATAAATAAAACCTGAACTTACTGGAGATGGAAAGGGAGAACTCGTCGAACTTTGAACAAGATGGAATGAGATGGAATCTAAAGAATTGACTATTTTATATTATAACCTTTTCTCCCGGCATTTGAGCCAAATCAACAATCAATATACATCTCTACAATCCTAAAATATGTTTAAGAACTATATCATAATCTAATTTCCAATATAGTTTGGAAACCATTTTGTAAGAACAAGGTGAGTTTAATAAACATATATCTACTATGAAATATTGTAATTGGTGTGGTTGAATACTAAAAGAATATTTGAGATGAATATATAATTTTAAGTTCACACATCAAACCATAGGATTTTCAATGTAAACCAGTGCACCTAATCAATTTAACATGCACAGGCGCACTACCTTCTTTGTAACGCAATTATGCATCCTCACAACAAATGCACCATATTTCAACATCTCCAAAAACCCCAGGAGAAGAAAATATCTCCTATATTTGATAGAGGATATTTATCGATCCATTTTACGAAATAATTCACATTGGTCAGTTATATAAATACATGCGTACCAGTGCATATGAACTAAACACGCACTGTTGCATGAGTTTTTTTTTTAATTTTTGGAATTATTGTTTATACGATGCCATGTTGAAATTCAAATTCCCTGGTGTGGTTCATGTATATGCGCACGAGTGCGTTTGAATACAAACGCACTGAAAATGCCAAAAATGAAAATTTTAAAAAAAATCGCACTAGTTATTTTTTCCCCTAAACTGAAAAAAGGGCAGCAATTTTAAAATCAAAAACTAATTCTAAAAGGTGTTTAAAAACAAAAAACCTAAACATTAATTCATTATTTCGCCGAAATTTTGAAGGGAGAGTTTTGGAAGAGAGACTTACGTGGAAGAAGTTTTGAACTTTTAAGGATGAAAATTTGTTAGGTGTGGTGAATCAAACAAAACCATGCATAGCATAAATTTCAAGAATGTAAAATATTACTATTGATCGTATTATGCTATTTAGATTTTAATTAGATTTAAAAAAAACTTCATAGTTACCTTCAATGTTGCAACCCTTATTTTCTCGTTGCTTCTTTTCATTTTATGTGGCTGGAATTATGTGGCTACAAAATTTTACATTAGAATTTAACTCCCTCTATTGTTACACAATTACAGTTTTTCCTTTTAGGGATTTCAGATTTGATGAGTTTGTGATTATATATACAAAGCGTACAGTGAGATAGGGCCACTTTTTGAGTCAAATCCATAACCATGTCGGCCCTGACAAGTTTTTTCTTTTTTTTTTTTCAATAAAAAGAATGTGTCAGTATCATCATTTGTATTACTAGCACATCGAGACTAATATGCGTGACATTATATTTTTTTTCTTAAAAACACAAAAAAACAGTTCTCAGTTCTCGGTTCCAGTGTATCACATTAACACACCAGTGGGTTTATACGAATAGAACACTGCTAATGGTAGGAACATAACATTTTCTTTTATTTTCCTAAAACGTTAAGCAATTTTCAGTCATTCACGGTGCGCTTGTTTTGATATAACGCACCGATGCATGTATGTACAAAAATGCACCAAGGTGATTTATGTGATTAAGTGCACCGTATTAGACTTGTTTTCTATTTTGAAGTTCTATCATTTATTTGTGTAATATATTGATAGCTTCTATATTTAATGGTCCAGGTTGTTTATTGATAGAAAAAGCATGGTATGAGTTCAATGAACAACAATTTTAGTCAACATAATGGGAGCACATCCATAATTATGAAGAAGGAAAGTGTTTTTTAATTTCTATATTTGAATTATTTGTTAATTTAACTAATATGTATTGATTCATGTGTAACATGCACAACCAAAATATGAGGAAGCTTGATAAGATTCTTATGAATCTAAGTCGAGAAGAGCATAAAACATTGATGGAAAAGTTGCAGAGGGATGTATCTGGTGAATAAAAAATAAGTCAGTATGAAATATTTCTTCAAATTTGAGTAATATTGTACTTAAGAATATTAACTAATATGTTTCAAAAAATTTAATTCACATAGGTTGAACGTTATGCAAGGACTGATAGCAACAGAAGTGAATTCCATTATAAGAATTTTTTGTATGGAAGATGCAAATGATGATGAATTGGTCCTTAGCTCATCTGGAGTGGTGCTGGAAGTTGATATAAAGGGGAAATAATTTTATAATACTATGAGGGATATATTGGAAATAACATATACATGTACTTTTCACTTACAATACATAAATCAATCAAATGATTTGAAGAATCAAGTTATTTGTAAACTACAAGAGGTGTTTTTAGAACAATGGTCAATGAAACCTATCAAACTTGCAATAGCAAAAACATACAACAACAAAAAAAAATTATTCGAAAAATAATATTCCTAAACCTGTTTATGTAGAATATGTATTTATAATTACTACAAAGCATCATTTTATTTAATAATTTTAATTCTTCTATAATTATTTTTCATATCAACAGAAAAATAGTTTAATGTCATCTACATGTCCAGGAATATTATGGAAATCCCAAAGGATGAACGAGGTGATATGTGAAATGTGCCAGTAGGGATGTCCAAAAAAGTATATAAGGAGACGATCAAGGAAATAGACATAATTTCATCGAAAGAGGAGCCATCTCAACAACAACATGCTTCAAATGTATTAAATCATTTTTTTTATTATGTACTCATCATTAATTAATTCAACATTAAATATTAATTTTCAATTGTTTTGTTGTATAAAAGAAAACAAAATGGAACCTATTCGGCACACAAGATAGTACAACAAGGAAAAAATGGGTTGATAGTAAAGTTTGTAAGTATTTGTGATTTTCTTATATCAAAATAAGATTTCATAGTGGTTGTGATATTTACATTTGATTTTTTTTGCTTACACTGACCATCCTTGGATGTCTTGAAATAGGTGTTAACATACAAAGAGGAGCCATTGGAAGAATTGATTGACATTGGGTTAAGCAAGGGTTGTGAATATATGTTGGTGTATTAAAAATTAATTGTGGATTGTGAAAGTATCTATGTTGTTTTACTTCTCTCATTTTATAAGTAATAGAACAACAAAAACCATAATTCATGTTAAATCTATGTTTTCTTACGGGGTATAAAACATGTAGGATACAAAGTATGGAGTGCAACCAACATAGCAGTTGTTGATAGATTCTATGAGACATGGTTTTGAAAGAATGCAATTATTATGACACTCAAGATGCAATTATTTCTATGGTGCAACGAATTTCAATTTACATTCATGTATATTATTGATTTTAATTTTCATTATTATCAGCAATGTAGATACACTCAGTACACTTTATTTTTATGTTTGCAGATGGAAATTGAAGAAGAGGAAAAAAATCAGTCCAATCAACAAAACATTTGGCCAAATAACCCAACTGATGTAAGTGGCTTGAGCACTGATAACATTTCCAGCAAAGAATTATGATCCATATTTATTTTTGATGTTAATGCAAGTTGTTGTATATTAATTTTAAAATAATTTTCTGCGATAATCATACATTTTGTATAATGTACTAGACATAGTGTCTGAATTGAAAGGAAACGGATTAGCAATAAGTGTAACAATTACATGCATGTTGACATGCTCATTATTGTTGTCTTTATGTTGTCCTATTTTGTATGACAAAGGCCCTCTTATTGATATATAATGAAATAAACTTTTTTTATTTTATTGTATTCTCCAATGTTATTGTCAAATGTTACATGTGAAATGGTACATTATATTGGTAATTAAATGTATGTATGCTTAAATATAACAATAGATACTAGAATCTATAATATAATAAATTAATCCAAACAAACACAATAATTAACATCGAAATGAATAATACTATAAAAAAATATTTCAATTTTTTATGAATAATGGAATTAAAATACTAAAAATAATATAGATATTTCATTACAATGTCAGTAGTCACTGCTCAAAGAATCAACAATTGCACTTTTGGTACTTTTGTATTTACTCGAATTATACGCATCGGTGTGTTTAAATAATTGATACGCCCTGGTACTCCAATGTAAATTAAACGCATCGTTAAATTAAAAAAAATGTCCACATCTAAGTCGCATTTACCGATGCATTTTTATTGTTAATCGCACCAGTGCGTTTTAATTATTTATATGCACTGAGATATTTAAGGCTTGTATGCACCAGTGCTTTTTGTAATTTATCGTACTAGGCGTTTTAATTGTTTAAATGCACCAGGTCATTGTAATAGTTTGTATGCACATGTGCTTATTATTATGAAATGCACCAGAGAACTATTATAAATAGATAACACCATCAAAGTTTAAAAATAGTAAAACAAAATGGTGTGTATGACATAAAATGTCTCATCAGTGTCATTTGGTTGTAAGTAAGCACCAGTGTGTATAAGCTATATGTAAGCATTGGTGTGGTGTTAAAATTTGGTGCTCTCTAGTGCTCAATCTATTTGAGAGCACCGGTGCATTTTATGAAGGTATGCACTGATGCACATTTTTCCAACAAAACGCACTGTTGAAAAAACATCCACTAAAGCCTCCAACCACCAATTGTTTTAAGTTATAAATGATATTTGTAATAATCTATGTTAAAAAATACGCTACCATTAGCGGAGGTTGTAGGATATTGTTTTTGACAATTTTTCTAATCTTGTAACACAAAAACCTTCGCTATGACCTCCGCTACAAGGCCTTTTCCTTGTAGTGGAACCAAGCACATAACATGAGGTACCATTTGATTCAACATCATGTAGAGGCCAAGACAGTCCATTTATGACATTGTTCCGACATTGTTCAATGAACGAACAAATTGCAGACATATTCACTAAAGCCCTTGGAAGGAAAAAGTTTGAAAAGTTTAGAAACATGCTCAAACTCACAAGCAACCCTTTGTATTAAGGGGAGGAATGTTAGAAACCTAATCCAAAAGGATTATAGTTGTGTAACTATTGTAAAGAATCATTAAGAAGACAAAGATTCCTCATGGACTCCAACGTGTGAAATTCCACAAGGGTAGATCACTTAGCTTGAACAAACCTCACAATTTCACACTGTTATTACTGAGAAGAATTAGAAAGAAACATGGATCAATTCACTCATAAAACTGAAACACACATGAAAAACTAATATTGATACATTAATCAGTTGTAAGTTGGCAATCAAAAAGTGTTACAATAGAATGAATTTGACACACCTGGAAGGATTTGAATTCACCTCAAGTATAGGCTAAGTTTGCATTGGATCCATCTTCCGATAAGGTTCAATGGCCACCGATGATGAATAATCAATTAACTGAGGTAGAACTGAGCATAACTGAATCATGTGGGAACCAAAATAGGGGGTGAAATACTGACTTGTATTGTTCAAAATAGGTGCTCCTACACTCATTAGTAGTGAAACTAGGTGTAACAGTCAGTGAACTAGGCAATCAAGGGGACAAGGAGCCCTAAATCATGGAACCGATTGTGCTAACTCCTAAAATCATGCATGAGGGAAAATTTGGACTTCAGTGATGTAACCAAGGCAATCTGAGTGGATAGGAGTGCTAATGCTGGCCAAAACAAATCTCCACAGGGACCAAAGTAGGGAATAGGTGCTAGGAAACTCAACTACCAATGCATGGATGCATGGAGTGCTACATGGAATGCACACATGCAAAACCAAAATAAGATGGTGAGAATATTCCAACAACCCACCTTAAGCCAGACTATGAGGAAAAATAAATGAAATTAGGGCCTTGGTTACTAAGACCAAAGGTCATCCCATACAACAATCTAAAAAAAGTGAGGAAAGAGGGAAAACCTAGTGGGAAAAAAAAACCCTCAAGATAGCCCGAAACACACCAAAAATTGATGCTCAAGACTCAAGTAGGTGTGATGCTTGATTCAATGTCTAGAGGTATCTTCCTCTTGGGAAGAAGTGGATCATGCTCCAAACATATGTGCTTGTATTCTCCTTCAGTGGATGCAAGTGAATCTGGAGGCTTTATGAACTTGCTCTTCAAACCAAACATGGTGAGAACAAATAAAAAATATGAAGATCATCCTTGAACCTGTAATTCAAACCAACTGAGGTAGGATCAGCTCCAATCATATCTAATTGCTCTTGAAACTTGAACTTTTGATCAGTGGAAGTTAAATCGGCTCTAAGAATTGATATATGGTTTCTTGTGATCTCCTTTGAACCAACAGGGGTGAGATCAAAACCAAAATCACCAAAATGTTCCTGAGACTTGAACCCAAGCGAATGGTGGTGTCCTCCATCTTTAGTGAAACTATGAGAACATGTGCCAATGATCAAATAGAAGTTCATAGGAAGCATGTGATCAAGGAGGGTGAATTCATCACCTCCAAACTCTGATTTAACCTCCAAAACATTCAATAGATAATCATTATGTACATCAACAGGCTCATGGGAAGTAGAGAATTTGAAACTCTCTTCAACTTATAAAGTAGTAACTGACATATCTTGCTCATAATTCAAAATAGAAGACATGGAGAACATGAGTGAGGAATGGATAATCTCTACAAATCATCTTCATTAGTTGTATCACTTTCATCTGCATCATCTACATGGGAAGGGGTCAATTTGAAACTATCTTCAACTTCTAGAGAAATAGAGGAAGGAATGTCTTCAACATGAACTTTTTGTGTTGAATCTATAGCTTCTTCTTCATCTTGAATAACTTCCTCATGAGAGATGATTGAGGCCGAGACATAATTAGAGAGAACACTTAAGTAGGTATCCATGGGATAGTTCTCCAAATAATTTTCACTAATATCTTCATTCTGCTTTCCAAATACTTTGTCCAGTTGGGCCCATATATCACTTGGATATTCAGCATTTTCCATGAGGTAGTGCATACTAAGAGACATAGCAATACACATTGCTCCAAAGGATCTATCACATTTATTTATCCAATCATTCTCTTCTTCATAGGAAGAAAAATATCTCATAACACCAATGCACATATCAAAAAGACCTTATCTCTTCAGATATGCTATCATCTTTGGTTTCCACTCATCATAATTGAATGGAGAGAGAGGAGGAATTTCTTTCAGATTCATGGAAGCTGTTGTAGAATACCTGCAAAAACAATGGAAAAATATCTGGATGATTGTTACTAAATCTATTGAAAACATTTTTAGGACAATAGGCACTTTTATCCAGATCCTTCACACCTGGCTAGACCTCAAAGGATTTCTCCAATGAATTCAATGCAATGGCACCATGATTTACTGTGGAAATCCATAGGTTTCTGGTGCTCTACTGAAAGCAGCTGCTCAATCTACTACTGGAACTGTTGGAACTATTGCTACTGTTGCAACTACTGCAGGTGCTGCTACTGCTGCAATTGTTGCACTCAAAATATCTCACAAGCTCTGATACCATGTGAAATTCCACAGGGGTAAATCACTGATAAGAATTAGAAAGAAACATGGATCAATTCGCTCATAAAACTGAAACAAACATGAAAAACTGATGTTGATACATTAATCATCTATAAGATGGAAATCAAAAAGTGTTACAATAGAATGAATTCGATACACATGGAAGGATTCGAATTCACCTCAAGTATAGGCTTAGTTCGCATTGGAACCATCTCTCGATAAGGTTCAGTGGCCACCGATGATGAATAATCAATTAACTGAGGTAGAACTGAGTATAACTGAATCATGTGGGCACCAAAATAGGGGAGAAGACTCCAAGGGGGATAAATACTGACTTGTAGTGGTCAAAATAGGTGCTCCTACACTCAGTAACAATGAAACTAGGTGTAACCGTCAGTTAACTAGGAAATCAAGGGGACAAGGTGCCCTAAATCATGGAACTGACCATGCTAACTCCTAAAATCATGCATGAGGGAGAATTTGGACTTTAGTGATGTAACAAAGGCACTATGAGTGGATATGAGGGATAATGATGGCCCAAAACAAGCTCTAGAGGGGGCAAAGTAGGGACTAGTTGCTAGGAGACTCAACTGTCAATGCATGGATGCATGGAGTTCCACATGGAATGCATGCATGCAAAACCAAAATAAGATGGTGAGAATATTCCAGCACAATGAACATCTTGGAAGCTAAATTCCAAGATTCACTTTAGTTGTATAGATGAATGAGCTTCCACATTAATAAATCAATTCAGATCCAGGAGTTACCTCTGCAAATAAAATAGGTGCATGAGTTTTTTCCATCGTTGACAATCTATTTTTGTGCAACTTATTGTGTTTGGGAGCTAACTTAAGAACCCATATAAAAAAAAATTATATGAGTCATTTCAAACAAGATAAAATAAGTGAAACATCTAAAATGTGTGTTCAATGCCATCAAACTTGAAACAAACATTAATCATCAAAACCCACACACCTTTCTTTATTTGCACCTAAAAATTTTAGAAACTTTGTTGGTTTACATAAATTCAATCCAAGAATGATAAAAAACCTTTAGTGCAAATTAGAAAAATAATACATATATTATCATCTCAACAAAATTCTCACCACCTCTTGTGGGACCTTACTATGTGGAACTAAAAACACACCAAGAAATGAGTAAAGTGTACCTCAATTCCATATATTTTGCTCTCTAAAAAGTGAATTTGATTGAATATTTTTTTGAGATGAAATGACAACAAAGAAGAAAGATAACATGTGAGGTAGACTTAATTCCTGGCATGACTTTGTCAAATCAAGCCATGCACAAGATGAGTATGATATAAATCATGGAGTTTGAATTGACAAGTTGGTGATTTGCTCCATAGCTTCATTGAGAAATTCTTTTTCCATTTCATGAGCATATACTCAAGACCACTTTTCTCATAGTTAATAATCATATTCTATAACGATATATTTCCATTGTTAAAGTGATCAATTTTTCTCCTTGACATTACTTGTCTTAAAACACCATGATTACAACTTATTTCACTTTGCATATCATCGTTGATGAGCTTCATCAAATCTTATTTGGAATTTTGATTTTTGATTTCATTTTGCATGCTACTAACTATCAAGCCCCCCACCACTAGAGTTTTGGAACTCTACTCTCATGCATTGTGAAAATTATTCATCATGAAAGGTTTTCTTTAAAACCTTGAAGTGACAGTGATTTCACCCAAAACCTTTAACGTGCTTCCTTCTATCTAGCATGGGGTATTCACTCAATGAAACCATGCAATAGTGCCTTTGTTCATGGGATATTTAAAAATAACCCTAATTTCACTAGATATTGGTAAATATCTACCAAAATCCTTTTGTTGAGCCCCCCTCCCAATACATATTTCCAATTAAAAATACCATGCTTTTAGGATATATTACCTATTTTTACTAGATAGCCCTTTTTAACCCCCAATACCCTACTCCCCACCCCCCAATACCTACAATATACTACCTTATTTTTCACAATTTAAAACTCCCCTTTATGAATGAATGTTATAAGATATTGGTAAAAAAGGTGAATCCCCTATGTGCCTATCATCCATTTTCTAGGGAAAAATATTTTCCACTCATGATCCCACATGCCCAACATGCTTCACATAGAGTGCCTATCACTTCAAGGTGCCACACAAATTAGATGTTAATTCAAATTTTCCAAGTAGAGCTCGTGTTGTCTCCTTTTAAGAACAAGTCCATAGCATAACTCTTTTCCATTGTATTTTAGCTGGTTGTATCCCTTTGTTGTAATCATTCTTGATGGCCTAGCCAATTTCTAGAGAACTAGCCTTATGGGTTTTCCTATAGTAGGGGTCGATGGAAAAGATATGTAATTAGTATGACCACAATTATTCTCTTTTTAGTTGCAAGTCCACAACTTGGTTGTTTGCCTTCGTATTGTAACTAGTTATATACACTTCCTGTAATCTCTCTAGCCGGATCAACTAATTTCTAGTGAAGTAGCCTTAGTGGGGAGATGGAAAAGACATAAAAAGTTCAACTAGAGTTGCATTTAATCCAATAGGGGAAATTATACACATTTGAAATAATGTGGCATTTCAAGAATTGAACTCGAGACCTCTCGCACCCTAAGCGAGAATCATACAACTAGTCCAAATGCCCATATTTGCAGATAGAGTTATCAAGAAACATAACCGTGATTGCACTGAACTTTCTAGGTTTTAACCTTTTTAAATATGTTGGTGTGGTTCATCATCTAAGTGAAACTCTTACAGTAATGAGAAGGAACGTTCTGCCTACATTTTGTACTAAACCCACTGACTAGCAAACCATTATGATTTTTTTTATAAATGATAGAGACAAACCTACCATGCAAGTACTTCAAGCATAGTTGTAGGGAGCTCCGAGAATCGAACTCGAGACCTCTCTCATAGATGTTTATAGGCTTTAACATTTGTAAATATTTTTGTGCAGTTCATCAACTAGGTGATACTCATACAACTCGTACATGAGTAATGAGAAGGAATGCTCTATGTAAATGTTGCACTAAACTCACTAACTAACAAACCATGATGTTGTTTTTATGAAAACGATAGAAACAAACCTACCGGGAAAGTACTGTTGCAGGGTCTCTCCAATAATCGAACTCGGGACCGCTCTCACCCAAAGCAAGAATCATACCTCTACATTTGTAACTTTGTAGGTTTGTTGTTCGAAATCATAATTAAAGTATACCATTTGTAGGGTACATGTGATAAAGTTTAAACAAGAGGAGCATAAAGGATGAGAACAAAGTTGGGCATATTCATTTCCTTCTCACTATTACCTACAAATATTTATTGCTAAGCTATTGAAATGTAATTGATTGACATGATCAAACCACTAACTATCAATCATAAATGTTAACTAACTGGAACATGTCAAAGTGGACCAAAAAGATTGAGACTAAATCAACCACTACTCACAACTACTCAACTAATTAATGAACCAAGGATATTACATCCACTAACACTCCCCCTTAATCTAAACAGGGACAATATTATTATGACTGTTAATGCCTAAGTGTTGTCTCTGAAACTCAAATGCAAGTGTTCCCAATGGTTTGGTGAACATGTCATCCAATTTCTCCTTGGAGCAACAAAACAATAAAGTAATTTCTCCATTATTGACAAGCTCAGGGATGGAGTGATAGCGAGTGTCAAAATGCTTACTCTTTCTATGAAAGACATTATGTTTGGACAATGCTATTGCAGAGCTATTGCCACAAAAGATAGGATTTGGATCTTTTTCTATGTGTCCCATGTACTTTAAAATTCTTCTTAGACAAACTATGTGGCATGCTATTGTAGTTGTTGCTACATATTCTACTTCTACAAAAGACATGGTGACAATGGGCTATTTCTGAGAGGCCCATGAAATCAGATTGGTATCCAAGTGAAAAGCATAACCAGATGTTCTTTTCCTATCATCAATACTTCCTGCAAAATCATGTTAGTGTACCCTATGAGAGTACAATCTGTTGAATGAGTGTACAAAAATCCATACCCAATTGTACTTGCAACATATATCAAAATTCTTTTTCCAAATTTCCAATGAGAGTCTTTGGGAGACTCCATAAACCTGGAAATCAAGTTGATAGCATACATCAAATCAGGTCTAGTTGTAGTCAAATACATTAAACTTCCTACCATGCTTTTATAGAGTGTAGAGTTCACTGTTGGTCCATCATCTTGCTTACTTAATTTGGTTCCTATAGCAATGGGGGATTCTACTGGTTTGCATTTATCCAACATGAATCTCTACAAAATGTCTGTAGCATACTTGTGTTGGTAGATGAAGATGCCTTGTTCACTTTAGTGAACTTCCATACCAAGGAAGTACCTCATAAGGCCTAGATTAGTCATTTCAAATTCATTTTTCATGATTGTCTTAAATTCTTCTAACATCAAATTTCCATTATATATCATATCATCAACATAAAGACATACAATCAGAATGTTACCTTGTATATCTTTTTTGACACAAAGAGTGGGATCATTGCTACTTTTGTTGAACCCATTGTTGATAAGATAGGAATCAATCCTACTGTACCAAGCTCGTGGAGCCTGTTTTAGACCATATAGTTCCTTTTTCAGCTTATACACTTTGTGTTACTGACCTTTAACTGCATATCAAGGTGACTGGTTTACATAGTATTCTTCTTCAAGTATGCCATTGAGAAAGGCTGATTTCACATCCATTTGATAGACAAGCCATTTATTATGAGCTTCTATGCCTAGTACAGCTCTGATGGTGTCCAACCTTTCTACTTGAGCAAATGTTTCATCATAATCCACACCATATTGCTGAGCAAATCCCTTGGAAACTAACTTGGCTTTACACTTCTCTACCTCTTTTTTTTTCATTCAGCCTGGCCTTATAGACCCATTTGACTCCAATACATGTTTTGTCTGCCGAGATATCAACAAGATCCCAAGTCTGATTCCTTTCTATAGCATCAATTTATTCATTCATTGCTTGTACCCACTGTGCATCCTTCACTGCTTCCTCAAAAGATGTGGGCTGGAAAGAGAAAAAAGCATACTAAAGATGCTCATCAATGGTAGGAGTATATCTCTATCAAACTTATGGTTTTCTAATTTTATGTTGGAGAAGGTGTATCATGATTGTCTGCTGGTAGTTATTTTTGTTGTTGTACTTGCAATATTGGTAATCCGAGTGAAAGATCTAGAAGATTAGAACTTTTCTGCTGAATGTCTGTTGAAGCATTCTCTGGATCAATCCAACATTTATCTTCCAGGAATTTGTCATCCCTTCTCACCAAAAATTTCTTGGTGATGGGATTATACAACTTATATGCTTTATGTTGTTCACTATAACCAGTGAAGATGCATCTCTCACTACTTTTATCCAACTTTTTTCTTAATTCTTCAGAAACATGTGCAAATGCTACACACCCAAAAAAAATTGAGATGTATGACACTAGTCTTGGTGCCACTCCAAGCTTCTTTAGGAATTTTGTCTTTGACACTCACGATAGGAGATATGTTCAGTAAGTAAACTGAACATGCAATGACTTCAGCCCAATAATCATCTGATATCTTCTTGTATGATAGCATGCTTCGAGACATGTTCATGATGGTTTTATTCTTTCGTTCAACAACTCCTTTATGTTGTGGAGTGTATATGGTAGTGAACTATCATTGGATGCCATGTTGTTTGAAGAACTCTGTGAAATGATGCGAATCATATTCACCTCCACCATATGACCTGAGTATTTTGATGGATTTTCCAAACTTCTTCTCAGTCAAGGCCTTGAATTCTTTAAACTTGGAGAAGGTGTATGATTTTTGTTTGAGAAAGTAAACCCAAACTTTCCTGTTATAGTCATCAATGAAAGTGAGAAATTAAAAACTACCTCTTATGGATTGGGCTTTCATGGGTCCACAAAGATCAATATGAACTAACTTAAGATGTTCTTTGGCTCGAGATGAGGAAGTGGGGAAGCTTTCCATTTTATTTTTTCCAATGATTGTTAGTGGAGCTATTCAAAGAAAAATGCCATTTGTTGGGTTTATAGTCTCGACTCTCAAGCAAACCAATGGAACTGGAAGAGACCATGGACTAAAAATCAAGGATCAAGAAGCTTTAGTTATATTTGAAGAAATTGATGGTAATATTCGAGTTTTAAATATTACCTTGGAGTTCGCACCCCTTTGCTTATCTTTTGTAAGCACTCATTATTTTCATCAAAGAAGTTGGGTGTTGAAATCCATAAGGTGCTTGGCTTACACAAAGTTTCAACTTTCCAAGTATTCACATGCCAATTCCAAATCACAAGGTAGTTTCATTCGTTATTGAAAGAATCCAAGTGAAGAGTGAAAACCACTTGAAAATCCACTGATTTTGGCTAAGGACAGGGCATGCATATTCAATTGTATTATAAAATGAACATATAACCACCCCTTTAACCTGAACAAACAAAGAAACCATAGGCTATTTAGTAGTTTTCCAGCAGATCCAAGCATGAGGAATATGATTCCTTGCATAAACTTCAAAATAGCTTGATATTCCAAGTAAGGGATTCAGATGAGCATATTTCTCAATGCGAATCAATACTTGTTGGTCACCTTATATGCTAATCCATTACAACTAACACACAGGATGCTCAATATAAATTGTCAACCCAGGGAAGTCTTTTTCTTTCAAAGTTAATTAGCAAAATCTATGCATAAACACTCAAGTAGCTGATTGAATGAATGAAGATCAATTATCCTACCTATCTGCTCAGTCAAACTCATCTCATGGTTAAAGCTAATATAATTTATCCATCTAAGAATTCAAAGCACATTTACCTCCCTACAATCATCACTCCAGCAATCAATGATCTAAGAAGAATTAAGCTAGACTTACTTTTGCAAGAAGTTAAATCCTAAAGGTATCAGACTACAATGAATTAACCATGACCTGTCTAAATGATCTAATCTGCAAATTATAGATGATAGTAAGAAATCAAAACCAATTGCAATCATAATCTGAATAATTCAATAAATTTCAAGAAAGATTAATAACAGAAATAAACTAGAGTTGAGCTTGACTATAACAGCTAACTAACCCACTTGCATAAAAGGAAACTAACCTACACAGTTGACTGTCACACCATGCAGTTGCAGCAATTCAGGATGCAATCATTAACTACCAAAGGAAAATGCAATTATCAATTACTACTATTGCAGCTTCTCTGTAAAACGTATCTACTGTAAATCCATGCCACACAACAGAAATAAACTTAAAGTACCTACTTAACTCGGCGATCTCTATGAGAAGGTGGGCCCTGGACTTCTAACAGATATCCCGTGAACTAACACAAATTAAAACACAAAGATATGAAGAACTCTGCTCCTTGTATTAAAAGTGGTAATTCACAATTACAACACTCTGTTATAGTTCGTACAATTTCCAATCAACCAACCCCGGGCTCTGAATACCTTCCCATATTTATACATGCATAATACAATCCTGATCCACTAAATTCATGTACCCATGAATATCTCTGATCTTTAGGCTGTCGAGACACAACAGAAACAGTTACAATCGTGAATGGAATTGAATGAAACCGTTGGATGTGGAGAGCGTTGTTACTCTGGCTGTCAATGGATCAACGGACTCACTGACCGAGAAGTGCTATGTCTGTTATAGCGATGCCCTGCTGCAGTGAAGTCCTGTTACAGCTACCATGTGGAGAGATGATCACGCTATTTCTATTCAATTTATGGAATCGAAACTGAGAGTAACAGCTAGCACCAATCATACCTTCCTTCCACAGGCTTAGCGGGTTGCTACACCTGTGTCTCTTAATGCTTTGAGCTTATCTTAATAAAATCGACACAAGTTAGAATAAATCAAAGGATAGAATTCATAACCATAACAATATTAGGCATTAATAAAGTAAGGAAATAATAAATCATACCTGTCAGCATTCATGCTCAACTTGAGGAAAAGGCATATATCTGGTTTGTGGAAATAAGGGAAGACAAGGAAAAAAGAGGTAATAAGTGTGGTAAAAAAGGGGCTATTCCAAGACCCAACATCTCCCCCCAACTGTTTGATTGCATGTCCCCTTGCAACAACTTCCACTAGTCTGAATCTGAATCCATACTGTATTTGTGGAGTTTGGTGAGGTTGAAGGAAATTTCAGGAGCTTACCCCAAGTGCACAAATCCATTGCAGGAAGCCCACTTCTTCCAACACTTCTTCTCCTCCTTCTTAGTCAAAACATAATTGCTTCTGTATGGGCTTGCAGGAAGCCATATGAGAGGAAACTTGAATCTCAGTCCCAGCCAAAACGGTCCACATGCTTCCACGTACTTAACATACCCAGGCACTCTAAGAAGAGCTTGTCTAAAATTCTCAAAAAAATATTGATCCCCTTCCCTCAAAGATGGGAAAGAAGCTAGCCATCTGTTCTCGCTACCTTCCAGGGCATACTGCTGCTGTTTGGAAATTGTCTGGACACAGGTAGTGATGATTGTCCTTTGTAGATCCTTCAAATTCTGAGTCTTCATAGGAGATTTGAGAGACCTTGCATGCTTTGCAATGAGAACTCTTGGAATTCGAGGTTCATTTCTGATCCAAAGAGTAGAATTATCCTCATTCCTATTGATAGTCTGAGTGGCATCCTGCCATTGAACGTGATTGGTGACAAAAGAAGTGAAGGCTCTCAGCTGAACATCCCCCAAATAGGGCACAGGATTAGAATGAGAATCAATATAGCATTCTTTATCATGCAAATACAATTCACACAACAAATTTTGATCCCCAAAATCACTTTGCATAAAAGTCTCCAAGAACTGGGGGGAATTTATCAGCTAATACGGTCTTCCTTCTTTCAATTCCTTCAACTTCAATAAAGTCATTTGTTCATAAAGAAATATAGGGTAAGAAGGAGATGGAGCCCTACAACTCAACCATTCCTGAGAAAGCATATACATCTGATCTTTTTCTTGTTGCATGGACTGGAATTTCCTAAATTCTTCCAATTCTTCTTGAACATTGTCCCACTGGAATATCTGGAAAATCAATTCCTCAACCCATTTCTCTCTCAATTCCCTGATATTATTTATGTATTCATAGAGAGGGACCATCCCTTCTTTGCATTGATCAACATGTTTTTTCCATTTAACTAACTCAAGTTTCAACAATTAAAGCTCCCTCAGTAATTTCTGTATTCTTTCATCACTTGCATCCCCTTCTTCATCAGTGTCAATTTCAATGATCTCTTGAGCTTCCACCATTTTTGTTTTATATTTAGGCACCATTGTCAAAGCTTGACCCGATACCATCTAATCTTGTGTCTCAACAGGCTTGTCTTGATTCAACAGCTTGGTAGCTTCTTCTTCATCAGTTACAGCAGCTTCTACTTGTGTGGATGCATCAACAAACCAAATTGGAAATGATGGTTCTTGTGTAGCAGCATCCCTTGTTTCAATTGCCTCAATTTGTGTTGCAACTTCCATATCCAAGTCGATGGTTGTTGGTTCTTGTGTGTAAGCACCCTCTTCCTGTGTTCCAATCTCATTATCTTGTGTTTGAGTTGCAACCTCAACAAATGATTTTGAAGATGTTGGTTATTGTGTAACAACATCCAAATTATGAGAATTGCTTGGAGTGCCCATTGTTTGAGTTGTTGCTTCAGTGACAAGCTCTTGGAGTGTTGATTCTTGTGTAGAAGCCTCCTATTCTGAAATAACTTCCGTGATTTTAGGTTGTTGAGATCCTCCTTGGACTATTTCTGTATCTTGAGAATATTCTGGGGTCATGTCAAGATCCCTTGAGTCCTAAGGTAGGTATGGGAGGATTTCAGTGTCTCTAGATTGTTGGGATTGTACTTCTTCCTCCTCTTGTAGCTCCTGATCCAGAATGATTTCCATTTCTGGGTCATTCTCTTTCATTAGCTCCGTTGTAGGTAATTCTCCTTCTGCTTGCTTTTCTTTTTCGAATCTCCATGTCGATGCTTCCACCATTATGACTTTACCCCCTGCAAGTTTAAGTACATCCCCACATGCTGAAAATATCAGTTCCAAATGTTTTCCAGCTTCCAAAACAGAAGGTGAATTCTCTAACTGATCTGTAGCCTCAACCAGAGTATCCAAATTCTTCTCTGCCTGCTTTTTGCATGCTTCCTTCCACTTTTGCAATTCATCCCAGAGTATTTGTATTTACTCTTTTAATAGCTCATTCTCATAAAGTAGATTTTCAATTTGAGGTTCATCTGCAGTAATTTCTTGTGGAACGGCAGGTGATCGGGGTGTAAGAATGGGAATTTCAATACTTGCCCCTGTTGCACATGCCACTTTTGCTGCTGTAACAGATCTAGTTCTCCTTCTTTTCTCCTGCCCAGATGGCTGGCCTTCTCCTTTTGATATGTTCCTTCTTTTTCTCCTGCCCATATGGATGACCTTTTCCTTTTGATATTCTCCTTCTTCAGTGTGACACAGGGGTCTCCAAATTTTCTGAGGCTGGCATAGAAGGACCAATCCCCAATTCGTTATCTTTCCCTGTTTCAACCACCAATTCTTCATCCTCAATTATGGTTCCCCTCAATTCAGGGGAAGATTCAATGTTAAAAACATCTGCATCTTCTTCCTGTCCTAACTCAGGTTGGTGTTCCGGGCTCCCACTTTGATACTAAGGGTTTGGTTCCTGAATTTCTTCTTCTAATGCAACTTCCGTAGCCACAGCCTCTACTGTCGCAACCTCTACGGCTTCTCCAACATAAGCTACTACTGCTGCAGCTTCTGTTATTAAAATTGTTTCTTCTAAATTTTATTTTGTAACAGGTCCCTTCTAAACACCCTGATCCTGATCTTCCGACATTTCATCCTCCCCCCAACTGAATCTGAGGGACTCCGGTCCTCTTCCTCTACTTCAATACCTCCCATCTCTAATGCAGGTTCTTGAATTATCCCAGCCCCAGCAAGAAATTGTGCCCAAGTCTGGTTTTGCTGCTTTAGTGACCTTAAGATTAATAATTTAATTAAGCGATGATTGGTCATAGAAGAAAGTGGATGTCGGGCTGTTCTCACATAACCAGCCATGTGATGTAGGGCTCTCAAAAGATAAAATGGCATGTTAAGTAGATTACCATGGCGTAAATGGGACAATAGGGGAACTTCAAAGAGATAGACAATTTTGTACTTGCCTTCACAGGAAATGTATTTCTTGAGGAAGATTGCAATTTGATCCCAGGGTTGCGGTAATGATTCTAGTGCTATTCCACAGCCTCTTGGAAGAACATTCTCACCGGCTGCAAGAAAATATGCCACTGCAGTCGCATTCTGCGCCTTTCGTCCAAACCATTTCCTCCCAACTTGAGGCAAACAGTAACTTCCGCCACAATTGCTTCTGTGACACCTGTGCGCAATCCCTTGACCTCATAATGAGTATTGGTCAGGTTAAGGGAAAACTGTAATGTTTTCGTTGTGTGAAAACCATTTAATCGTTGACAATACTCAGTCCACCCAGCTGCTTCAAAGATGGCGAAAACCTCCACATTTTCATGGAGGGCCTCTGTGTGCTCAGGTTCATGCCGGACTGGATTACCCATATCACCTTTCCTTGATAGTTCTGATGGCAAATACAGAGATTACCAATTCGAACGTGGAATTTACAGAATACGGGCATTCATCGAACAGTCGAAGTTGGAGTTGGGTATTTTAGGAAAGTTGATACAGTTATCAACCCAAGGAAAGGTGATACAGTTATGAAAAATGGAATAATTGGCAGGTTTGGTACAGATTGGGTAAAGGTGACGGCCGTGTAATGGATACGAATGTTACTTCTGACATGTTCCTTGGAGGTTAAATGGGTACAGGTTGCTGACGAGGACTAAAGACAAAGAATAATTATTATTGCCACATTAATTTTATGCCTAATCATGTACATGGTCAGAACTTGTACCTTTGCAATATGAGCTAAGACTTAACTTTCCACAATGATCCGACTTCGTCATCACGCCCATTAATTAAAAAGCATAATTGCGCGTGTGTTGTTATAAGTTGGCCATCGCCAACCAAGCTGGCAAGTACATCCTTGCTGGCAAACATCTGTGGAAGTCCAATGTTTTTTTTTATTTATTATTCTTTGTGGGACTGTGGTTGGAGCTGTGAAATGAGTTGGCTAAATTGGAGCCCAGTTGAGTCATTGATGAAGATATTATTCAAGAAGTGGACAATCTAGTGGAGTTGCAGCTAATAAATAGGAGGAATCTGGTGGAATTATGGCTGGGAAAATAGGAAAAATAGGCCAAGTCTAGCGGAGTCGCAGCTGGTAGAAGAAAAATATGGCAGAGTCACAGCTGCGAGAATAGGAAAATGGACAAAATTAGCAGAGTCGCAGCTGCGAAAGTAGGAAATATAGGCAGAATTTGGCGGAGTCGTAACTGCGCAAATAGGGAAAATGGGAAAATTTGGCGGAGTCGTATCTGTGCTAATAGGGAAAATAGGCAGAATTTGGCGGAGTTGCAACTACACAAATAGGGAAAATGGGAAAATTTTGGTGGAGGCGCAGTTGCGCTAATAGGAACAATAGGCAGAATTTGGCAGAGACGCAGCTGCGCAAATAGGGAAAATGGGAAAAATTTGGTGGAGTCGCAGCTGCGCTAATAGGAAAAATGGGAAGAATTTGGCGGAGTCGCAGCTGCGCAAATAGGGAAAATGGGAAAACTTTGGCGGAGTCGTAGCTGCGCAAATAGGGAAAATGGGAGAAATTTGGCGGAGTCGCAACTGCAAAAAATGGAAATTGGCAAATATTCAGTTGACTGGTTAATGCTATCGAATTGTTCATTTTCTTCGAGTTATTCATAACAGGAAAATAAGATAGGGTGCCTGAAATCGTCTGGCCCAGTCATGACTGTTGCTCCTCAAGTAGATTCCTGTACACATTTCTTCAAAAACAAACCAATCAAAGCGTAAAAGAAAATAAATAAAAAGAAAACAGAACAGATTCCTGTGTGGAAATTGCAGTTTAAGAATTCACAGGAGCCGAAAAAGATTCCTGCCCTTGCGTTAACTGATAATATGGATCAGCTGCAACATGCGAAATGAATGCATTCTTTGAAATCGGCTTATGATACAGTCGCAGCCGATGACCATTGGCGAATAATGGTGTCTGGTTTTCATCAATTGTGGTCAAGCGGACTGTTCTATTGTCAAACACTTTGTCAATTTGGTAGGGTCCCAGGCACCTTGTATGCAATTTTCCTTTAAAATCCCTCTTAAATCGTGAATCATACAGTAAATCCCAGTCTCCCTTGCAGAAGACTTTCTTCTCTATGAACCTGTCATGCCATTTAGAGCATTGTTGTTGAATTAACATTGTCTAATGCACAATAGCTTTGCGCTTCTCGTCAATTTCATTTAGTTGATTCAATCGGTTCCTATGAGCTTCTGTCAAATCTAGTTTTGCTTCCATGGTTGTCTTTACGGTTTTAATTTCAAATTCAATGGGAAATACAATGTTCTTACCGTACACCAATTCGTATGGGGAGAAACCTGTAGTGTTGCACCATGTGGTACGGTATGCCCATAATGCCTCTGGAAGTCTTTCATCCCAATGCTTGCGGTGACTCTTCACCGTTTTTGTCAGAATAGCCTCAATTACCTTATTTGTACTTTCCACTTGACCATTGGCCTATGGATGATATGGCGAGGTTATCTTATGTTGAATGTGATATTTTTTCAACAGGGCTTCCAACTTATGGGACACAAATTGTGGTCCTCCGTCTATAACTATCTCTTTGGGTACGCCAAAATGGGTGAAGATCTCTTCATACAAGAAAGCCATTACAGCTTGATCATTAGCCTTGACCAAAGCTACAGCCTCCACCCATTTGGTCATGTAATCTATGCAAACCAAGATATAAACTTTCTACTTCGAAGGAGGGTTGATAGGCCCTACAAAATCCAGAGCCCATCTATCGAAAGGTTCAACAACCAGTTGTGGCTGAAGAGGCATTTCACCTAGTCTATTTGGTTGGCCCATTATTTGGAAGCTATCACAAGCCTGAACATATCTCTTCGCATCCTTGAACACTGTTGGCCAAAAATATCCCATCCTTAATGCCTTATGACTAGTTCTTTTATCAACAAAATGTCCCCCACAGGGCTCATCATGGCAAGCTTTCAAGATACTGTAAATTTCATCCTCCCTTACACATCTTTTGATTTCCAAATCGGAACCTATGTAGAAAATATGTCCATCTATCCAGCAGTATCTAGCACTTTGCTGTATGATCTTTCTTTTTTCTCTCTTTGATAGGTGTACTGGAAGCTTACCTACAGCCAAATAGTTAGCAACATCTGCATACCATGGGGAATGAGCTGAGACTGTGAACAAATGTTCATCAGGAAAAGAATCTTCGACTGGTGCATCATCAACATTGTTAGTAAGTCGAGAAAGAAAATCAACAACTACATTTTATTTTCCTAGTCTGTCTATAATAGTAATGTCAAATTCTTGTAACAGTAACAGCCATCTAGTTACTCTAGAATTAGTGGTAGGTTTGTTCATTAAGTACTTAATGGCTGAGTGATCAGTGTGCACAAAAGTGGAATATCCAGTGATTTAATGTCTAAATTTATTGATGGCATAAAAAATGGCAAGGAACTCTTTCTCTATAACAGTGTAGTTCAGTTCAGCATGGGCCAACGTTTTGCTGATATAATAAATTGCATATGGAGCATGACCTTCCTGATGTCCCATTACTGCTCCAATGGCAGTATCTGAAGTATCGGAGGAGATATGAAAAGGCAGAGCCTAATTGGGTCCCCGCAAGATAGGTTCTGTGGACATCCTTTTCTTAAGTTCAGTAAACGTTGTTTGGCATGCATCATTCCAATCAAACTGTACATCCTTCATCAACAGGGTGAATAAAGGAGAAGATAGCTTCGAAAAATTTTCTATGAATCTTCTGTAGTAACCAGCATGCCCTAGGAAGCTACGTACCTCTTTTTGTGTTCCAGGAGTGGATATGTTTTCAATTACCTTAATTTTGGATGGATCTACCTAGATGCCATCAACAAAGTTGAAGTGCCCTAGAACTATACCCTCGCTCATCATCATATGGCACTTTTCAATGCTTAAAGATAACTAGGTTTGTTCACAGCGTTCTAAAACTCTTTCTAAATTTTTCAATGCTTCATCAAAACTACTACTGTATGGAGTGAAGTCATCCATAAAAATTTCCATGCAATTGTTTACCATCTCAGAAAAGATCCCAATCACAGCTCTTTGAAATGTGGTCGGTGCATTACACAACCAAAAGGGAATGACCCTTTATGAAAAGGTGCCCCAGGGATAGGTGAAGGTGGTTTTGTCTTGGCCTTCAGGAGCAATATGGATCTGATTATAACCACTGAATCCATCCAGAAAGGAAAAAAAATTCTTTCCAGACAAGGTGTCAAGAAACTGATCAATAAAAGGTAGGGGAAAGTGGTCTTTCGACGTTGCTTTATTCAGTTATCTATAATCTACGCAGACTCTCCATTTCCCATTCTTTTTCGGTATGATCACGAGTGGAGAAACCCACTCGCTTTCTGAAATTGGTTATATAAATCCGGCTTCCAAAAGTTTTTGGATTTCTTCCTTCACGATATCCATTAAATTTGGGTTCATTCGATGTTGAGGTTGGCACACTAGCCGGGAGTCGCTTTTGATATAAATATGATGGGTACACAGATTAGAGGGGATATGAAGGCTCCCTTGTGTTTTTTTAGCAAAGTGATCAGGCGTTCCAGCTCATCGGGTGCAAGATTCGGATTAATGTTCAATGTTTTTCCTGGCTCGATTTCAACTGGAATGCTTTTCGAGTTTTTAAGTACTAGAATTATGTTGGCATCACTGACTAGAGTCTCTTCCGTTAGATTTTCTTGTTCTTTTTGACCTAAGGTATTGTTCAGAATTTGGTAGGAATGTTTAGTGACATATGTGGGCTCATTGATGAAACTTTTAATGGCGTCGTCCTCAGTTTCATCCTTAAAGGTTAAGGCTCTCCCTATCGTTAATAATGGCTGAACGCCTTCTTCTTCCTCCAGATCCATCCAAAGTGGAGTTTCAGCTTCTAAGCTTGGTCGGGATGGAGGGTATAAAGTCAGGTTTTTGATGTCAGTCTCGTCTGAAATAGTCATGGATTCCAACCAGCAGCTGATGTAAGCATCTGTTGTGGCTAACCAACGTCTTCCTAGGATCAGCGGGTGTCCCCCCAGCTGTGACTTAGGTTGAAAAACCAAGAATTCCGTAGGGTATTCCCACGAATCGACAGAGACTACAAGGTCGTCCAGGATTCCTTCGGGTTTGATTGTAGATCTGTCAATGAATTCTAATATGGTAGGGGTTGGCCGAAGATTAGTGAGTTCGAGTTTCTTCACAGTTTCGATGGTCATAACATTGATGGCTGCGCCTAAATCTACTAAAACGTTAGGTATCTGAGTGTGTCCAATGTGCATTGTAACAATAGGATTTCCAAGGTCATCATACTTAGCCAAAGGAGTCTTTCCTATTATTAATTCAGAGAGTTTTCCCATTACATGGATAGTGGGAGGATCCCTAGGTTTTCTTCCTGGTTTTTCTACACACATATCTCTAATGGTATTGGCATAGATGGGCACATCATGAAGGGCTTGTAATAATGAGATTTTGACATATAAATTCTTCAATTCCCCTAAGAGATTGAATTGAGGTTGTTCCACTATCTTTTGTAAGGACAATCGTTCAGAATATGGTGGTTCTCTTGTCGGTTATGTAGGCTGTGTTTCAATGTATGTTTCTTCCTATGCTTCAGCTCGTGTTTCAGTAGGAGTTTCAACATCCTCAATGATGGGGATTGTTGTATTAACTGAATTCTTGAATTGTTGATCCATTCTTGCTTCAGTCACAGAGGATGGAACATCTTCAATGACGATGGGTTCCACTACCCTCCTTGATCGTAAGTGTATGTCATTGCAGGGAATTGGGGAAATGGAATAAGCAGGCATGTTGGCAGTCTCGAATTGATGAATTGCTTTATTATTCGGGTTGGGGTTAGGCTGAGCAGGCATTTGTGGTCGTAGTGGTACGTTCATTGTCGCGGCATTGTTTTGAAGTTGCAGTTGCGGCTGCTAATACTGTTGGTGAGGATACTGTTGAGGAGGATACTGTTGATAAGGAGTTTGGTGATGAGGAAAATGATTTCCTAGGTATGAATTTCTCCAACCGAGAGACCAAGGAGCTTGCTAGTTTGATTATTGTGCCCATGGCGTCCAAGGGTTAGGATTTTGCATTGAAGTTTGAGATGGATGCCATTGGTTGTTAGAATAATGTGAAGGGAATTGTGTATTCATATTATTCAAACTATTCCAAAAAGGTGATGGATCTGGGTTCATACCTTGATTCCGAGGCTGCCAAGGCTTCTTCTGAGCAATGAAATAAGCTTGTTCCGCATCTGGAGTGGATGCCTGCAGGACTGCTTTGACTTTGGGCAGTGAAGGATATTCCTTGGTGTCATGATCCAATTCACATATCCGACATACCTCCACCTTTTCAAGCAGACATTCCTTCAGTGGGTTCTTCTTCCTGCATTTAGCACAGAATACACCAAGTGCCAAGTCTTCTATTGCTTGCCTCTGTTTTTCTCTCAAGACATCCAACTCTGAGGATATGGAGCTCATCATATATGTTTTGAAATTCTCCAGAAGGTTTCGTATTTCTTCCTGAGTGGCCCCTCCACTGGCTGACTTCTATGTCCTAGTGAAGACATCTCAATCTTGTTCTTTGTCCCGATTGTTGGTTCTAGAGGATCCTCTTGAATATCTTCGACATAAGTCAAAAATATTCTCAAAGGGTTCTTTTGAGATATCCCCCTTTTCCCAACAAATTCAGCATGTCTAGGAAATCTTCTCTGATCCCACGCAGTAAGATAATATTGAGTACATCTTTCCCAATATCAGCATGACCATACCTCTGTAAATTATATAACAATCTCTCAACAAAATATTCCAAGATCTCCTCTTCCTTCTGGACCAGTTTAAACAACTCTTCCTTCCTATATCTGGTTCTACAATACTCTTGATATTTGGAAAGGACGGTTTGTTTCATTTGATCCTAAGTAGTAATGGTCTCACGACCCAAACTCATGAACCAACGCAGGGCATTTCCCTTGAGAGTGGTAGGAAATAGCTTCAATTTCTACGCACTAGAGGTATAGTCGTAGCTGCGACAAAGGATATCAAATTCGAAGAGAAATTCATCTGGATCTTCAGAGGACTTACCATGGAAGTTCGGGAGAACCTAGGGTGAAATATTCCTCATGGGGGGCGCCCCTGGTGTTTGGAGGATAGGGAATTCAAGTGTGACAATAGTGTCACCATGTTGATTATCTTCCACCTCCTCTTCATGGTTATTGTGGCATTCATTACAGTCTCCATGTTCTTCACTATCCATGTCTCTCCAGTCCTCTTGTTCGTTCTTCCTTCTTTCCTCCTCTTCTATTTCTTCTTCTTCTCTTCTCCTTTCTACCTCTCTCATTCTTTCTTCCTCCAGTTCTTGGCAATAGTCTAACCACTCCTCCTTAGTAACTCCATGCCTGTTGATCTTATAAATCTCCTCTCGATCCCCTGCACCTGCAACACTTCCTTTGTCTTCAGGAGGTTTCTTCTCAGGAATGGGATTTGAAGGTCCTGTTGCATTCTCCACAGTTGATGCAGATGTTTCGAGATTAGGGAGAACGGAGTTTCCTCTTCCTGAAGATGCTCGCGGTAGTCTAGTAGAGGAATCAGCTCTGGAAACTATTTCATCAATGTATGTATGTCTTCCCAAACCTTGGTTACGGCCACGACCTCTTCCACCTGCAATGTTAGTATTTTGGGGGGGTTCCCGAGTTTTTCTTCTTGTATTCATGCATGCTTCAAATAATCATAGCTTAAATGAAATCAATAAATCAACTACCATCTATGTCTATCAATTACCATCTTCGGCAATGACGCCAAAATGTTGGTCACCCTATATGCTAATCAATTACAACTAACACACATGATGCTCAATATAAATTGTCAACCCAGGGAAGTCTTTTTATTTCAAAGGTAATTAGAAAAATCTATGCATAAACACTCAAGTAGTTTATTGAATGAATGAAGATCAATTATCCTAACTATTTGCTCAGTCAAACTCATCTCATGGATAAAGCTAATCTAATTTATCCATCTAAGAATTCAAAGTACATTTACCTTCCTACAATCATCACTCCAACAATCACCGATCTAAGAAGAATTAAGCTAGACTTACTTTTGCAAGAAGTTAAATCCTAAAGATACCATACTACAATGAATTAAACATGACCTATCTAAATTATCTAATCTACAAATTATAGATGACAGTAAGAAATCAAAACCAATTGCAATCATAATCTGACTAATTCAATAAATTCCAAGAAAGATGAATAACATAAATAAACTAGAGTTGAGCTTGACTATAATAGCTAACTAACACACTTGCATAAAAGGAAACTAACCTACACAAACGACTGTCACACCACGTAGTTGCAGCAAATCAGAATGCAATCATTAAATACCAAAGGAAAATGCAATTATCAATTGCTACTGTTGCGGCTTCTCTGTAAAACGTATCTACTGTAAATCCACACCACACAACAGAAATAAAATTAAAGTACCTACTTAACTTGGCGATCTCTGTGAGAAGGCGGGCCCTGGCCTTCTAACAGAGATGTCGTGAACTAACACAAATTGAAACACAAAGATATGAAGAACTCTGCTCCTTGTTTTAAAAATGGTAATTCACAGTTACAGCACTCTGTTACAGTTCGTACAATTGCCAATCAACCAACCCTAGGCTCTGAATACCTTCCCATATTTATACATGCATGATACAATCCTGATCTACTAAATTCGTGTAGCCACGAAGATCTCTGATCTTCAGGCTGCCGAGTCACAACAGAAACACTTACAACCGTGAATGGAATTGAATTAAACCGTTGGATGTGGAGAGCATTGTTACTTTGGCTATCAATGGATCAATAGACTCACTGACCAGGAAGTGCTCTGTTTGTTGCAACGAAGTCCTGTTACAACTACCACGTGGAGAGATGATCATGTTGTTTCTATTCAATGTATGGAATCGGAACTGAGAGTAACAGCTGGCACCAATCGTACCTTCCTTCCACAGGCTTAGTGGGATGCTACACCTGTGTCTCTTAATGCTTTGAGCTTATCTTAATAAAATCGACACAAGTTAGCATAAATCAAAGGATAGAATTCATAACCATAACAATCTTAGGCATTAATAAAGTAAGGCAATAATAAATCATACCTGTCAGGATTCATGCCCAACTTGAGGAAAAGGAATATATTTGGTTTGTGGAAATAAGGCAAGACAAGGCAAAAAGAGGTAATAAGTGTGGTAAAAAAGGGGCTATTCCAGGACCCAACAGTACTTGAACCATTTTTTTTTCAATCAAAACAAAATTGTAACTTGATATTCATATAGAATCAAATTTACATATAATTGTTCATAAAAAAACCTTCTATCTAGTTGTCTACTTCTCCATAGGATAGATAGCTAACGATACTTGCATACCATCTATTCAACCCATAACTATAGAATCACAAAAAACTAAAAGAGCATCTCAAAACTGACCCATACTAATAATAGACCTTAGTCTATAACATACTATCTAAAATCTATGCTTCCTTTTTTTTTAAACACAATAGACACCTGAATCCACAAGATACTCCTCTTGGAATTCTTCAAAAAATAAATTTCCATTCATCTCCCCAATGGCAGATTTGGAGAGTTCATCCGCCAACTAGATAAAATCCCTGTATACATGCATAAAAGATATAAAGGAGAATTGTTGAATCAACTCATTCACTCGAAGCTGCCAATGTTCCAAGTAAAGAGACTGAAGAGTCGAACTTCCTTAGGCCCAATCTATAACAGCTTTAGAACCCCAACGACTTGGATCTCCATAATACCTCCTTTTATGGCGAAACAAAGAAGTCCCCACAAAGCCAATAACTCAGCAAGAATATTTGTGCCATCACCCACACCCATCTTCAATTTTATAAAATGTTGTTTTTGAATAAATAACACCATTCCTGCACCGCATTTTCTAATTTTTGATGCCCCATCAAAATATCCAAATGGCATAGTTTCATTCAAGATCGGTCAAGAAAATTTCTTTTGCTTCTTCATATTTCTTTTTCTGTAGAACTCAAAAAATGCAGCTACAATCTTTGAACAAATTATTAAGGGAGAAGGATTTATATTATGAAAAATTTACCTATTCTGAGCCTTCCAAACTTCCCAAAAAGAGAATAAAGGAAGATCCCTATATTTGACTCATCTCCTCCCAAACTATTTTGAAACTTGGAACAAAGACAAAATAAATGAGAGACACTTTCAGCTTCTTCCTTACATTGAATACATAAACTTGGACCATAGTATCCCCTTCTTTGTATATTATCCCATGTTAAAATCTCATTTTTCAAGAGCAGCCAAACAAAGCATTTAACTTTCAAAGGAATTCTCCATTTCCATAATTTCTAAGCCCACCAATATGAAATCCCGTTACTCTATTCTGCCATAGTACTTGAACCATATTTATTCTAGTGTCGAGTTCATATTTAGATCATTGGCTACCACTCTCCTTTCCATTTGCCTTGCACACCCATATTACTTGAGGGAATCCCAACATACATGTTTATCCCTTAGGAATAACAAGAGCGTATACATTAACGATCTGCATTAACTTTCCAATTTGTTTCAATTCAAACTCACTGAATATTCAGTGTGGGCATCTTTGCCATCTTTGCCAATTTGGACTTTGACTTTTACTACTAATAAAAGATATGATGTTTTTTTAGGAAAAACAATTCACGAATCAACCAAGCCTAGGATGTCGCAAAATTATGTGGAGTTGATCCAGTCTTCTAATATTCCACATATACTAAAGCCATATTCACCAAACGATTTCTGTGTCGGATGCTACCTCTCCCACACGGTGTGGAAACACAGGTCTAGGGTGTCTGCCATTGCAGCGTGTAGACTTTTTTAAAGTCTAATTCAAAACGACCAAGATGTTCCGGCAAAGTTGAATAACGAATTGGATCAAATTATTATTTTAATGTTAACTAAACTAAACTTAGTGATAGAGGACCAATGATCTAATTAACTTAAAAGTTATTTAAATATACAATATTAATGTTCACTAAACTGAGAAATAGAAGACGAATTCTCTAAATAACTTAAATATATAACGTTACATAAATTTTTATATTTATAAAAAAAGTTGAGACTTTTTTTTATGTTGATGCTTTTATAACTAGTACAACCATTTAACTTATGGCTGGTGAACATCGATAGGTCACAAGTTATGTGTTATGAACAAGCCATCTCTTACTTGATCTTCATGCTTAGTTGTAATTACCTGTTGTTTATGCCTCAGCTACATGTTATACATGCATTAGCTACTAGGTTTTTTTTCAAAAAGGAAAAAATCATACTTTTGCTATTCTTTCGAATCAAAAAGTACATATAGTATAACCAGAACTGTCTAATAGACAAAATATCCAGAACGATTATCCCCAAAAACATCCTTGTCCAAAAATTCAAAATGACATAAACAAGACCATCACCAAAAGTAGAATAAACTGTAGGATCCATAATCAAAAACATCTAAGAGATGTCCATCTGGGACCTCTCTTAGACCATCAATAAAAAAAGTATAAATGACCATCATGTTCCAGATGACCATCAATATATATTCTTCCCAAAATAAAAAGCCTTCATTCTGCAACAAAGTAGCCTTTGAGAGAGAATTTGTTGTAGAATTCAATTCCATGAAGATATGTTGGATCACCCAGCTATGAAACATGTTCAAAATTTCTTCAATTCTATTGCACCATTGTAGAAGCACAATGGATTGAAGATCACCATAATTTTTTGCCCAATTTACAACTATCAAGGAGTCCCCAAATATCTTTATAGTGTCAATGCCTAGTATCTCTACAAACCTGATCAGACACCAAAAGGAAAGTAATTCTACCTTTGTGTTGGTACAACAACCACAGTTCAGTTTCATTTTGAAGGTGTGCACTTTGTTAGTAAGAAGATATGCACCTGCAGAACATCTGCCATCCAAAGCTGCACCATCAAAAAAACCATGTTCCTCGTCAATACAAGGAAGATCTTCAATGATTCTAGTTTTTTATATCTTGGCTTGTAAAGGATGCAACTCCATGTACATATTAATAATTTTTATCAAACTTGATGTAATTGATGGTCTTTCATCTTCAAAGACATTTGATTTCCTAATGTTCCAAATCACCCAAAAAATGATAGTTGGAAGCAATGGATGATCTTTTCTATTATAATACCAAAAATAAAGATTTATATCCAGATATTCTTTACCCCATGACATAGGAATATCAATATTTTTGCAAACTAAGGACCAAAGATTGGTAGAAAAGGAACAAGAAATAAAAATATGGTCAATTGTCTCAGCATCACAGTTGCACAAAGTACACCTATTTGGCCCTTGCCAACCACACTTTAATAAATTATCCCAAGTGAGGACCGCATCCTCCAAAACAAGCCAGAAGAAGTACTTGATTTTTTGTGGAATCTTCCAATTCCACAACTTCTCATACCACCACTTAGGAATAGTATAATTATCACAGTTTGCAATGGAAAGATAGGCTTTTTTAGCAATTAGTTGAGCATCTTTTTTATTTCCAATCCAAAGTAGCTTATCCTTAGAGTTTGTAAGCTTGAAACCTGTAGCCTTCATTCTGGATAGATAAAAATCCCATTCACTTTGGTGAATACCATCGATACCTAGATCAGTAGCAGTCAACCCGTATGATCTGTCATAAGCCGACCCACTAGGTTTTTTAATCTGAGAGAGCGTGGTATAACCAATTTCTTGCAAATATTCCAGAATATCAAATGAGAGCTTATATCTATCCTCACAACCAACAATTGGATCAACACTAACCAAGATTTCATCACCCGATCCCACCTTCCATGCAAGATTCTTACTAATCCAATGGAACAATTTTATTAAACCTTCCCAAAAGTTTGAGGCATTCCTTGTTATCTTTCTAGGGTTCCTTATCCAATGAAAGATGCCATATATGATATATTTACCATGTAAAATATGGTTCCATAATCCATCCCCTCATAGCCCTCTCCACATGCATTTCATGCTTAGAGCAATACTAAACCACTCCAAAACATTTATGTCCCAACCACCTTTCTATTTTGGCAAAGACAACTTTTTCCAATTGGTAAGATGAATCTTGTTCCTATTCAATGTACCTGACCAAAGAAAATTGAACATCAATTTTCGCAACGATTTGATGATGGAATTTGGAATGTAAGCCAACGAAAACCAATATATAGGAATGCCAACCAAGACTGAATTCAATAGAGTCAACCTCCCACCAATAGAAAGCAGTATGAAAGTCCAATTGGAAATCTTGTTTTCAAATTTTTGTATCAACCACAACCAATCTCTTGTCCTATAACGGTTGGGTTTTAAAAAGTACCCCAAATATTTGAACCCTTCTTCTAATATGGAAACTTGAAATGGAAGGAAAGTCTAAAAATTATGAGAAGCTAAATTAATATTTTATTTAAAATCTAGTAAGGATTATTTTATATTGATGAAATTGTAGATATCAAATATTAATATTGCAAAATTATTTATGCACTAAAAATAATTATTTCAAAAATCTAAATGTGCAATTTCAAATATTATATGACCGCATTGTAGTGATGGCAAATGAGATAAATTCAAAATTATAGAAAGCTTAGCGTTCTTTTTGTAATAAATAGATTTTTTTGATTAAAAAAGAGATCAATATTTTTAATTTAAAATCCAAATACAATAATTAAATATCAACATTGCACAAATTAATTTCAGTGAAAATGTTCTAAAGTTTTGAATCCATTTTATAATAAAAACAATAATCACATCAATACAAAAATACAATTTCAACCAAAAAAAAGTCTCATTATATTCAAGTGTAAACCAAAAGAAATAAAAATACCTAAAATACCAAGAAGCTAGAATGGTAAATCTTTTTTTTTATATTAAGCCTCCCTTATTAATAGGGAAACCTTACATTACCACTTGTTAATCTTATTTTAGTATCTAATTGATAGTTACATCATTTCTATTAAAATAAAATATATTTTAAAACAAATATATATACATATATATATATAATATATTTTAAAACAAATATATATACTTCAACATTGCATCATCCACAACCAGCAATGAAATGATCTCACTTAAATTTCTATGAAGCAATGGAAAGTCTCACAAAAACTACGAAGTAAAACCAATATTTAAATTTGAAAAAAACAAAGATTTTCTACTCATGTTTATCCACAACTATTAAGTTAATTCATAATATATTTATGATATGCACAATAAACCTCTAAATATACAAATATTTATATCTCAAAAACAATTCATTCAATACATTTCTAGATAACATCACGATTCTTTTGGTGGTTCATATATTTTCCATGTCTACATGCATTTTCAAAGGAATGTTTATTAATAGACCGGTAATCCAACCATGTATTTATATGGATTGTTATAAGATGAATATTGTACCCTCCATCTCATGATCTCGGTGTGGTAAAAATGGTGATAGATAGAGACATTTCCCATTGCACCTCTAGACTACAGGATTCTAAAGGAAAACTACATGATTCTAAAGGAAACATTCTCTAGTAAACTGCAATATATTTTTTATAGACTAGTGCATACTTGTTTTTGTATGGGCATTTTATTCCACCTTCGCAATAGATTTATGGCCTTAAATTATTATATGTGACAATCCACTATTCAACAGTGCACTTGTGGACACAGTTGGAACACTATTCAATAGTGATATGACCACTATCTTCTTCCTTTTCGAGAAATCTATGTTAGCTCTAGAGTACTGAAATCCATTTCAACTTGGAGTACTGTATTGGTACACTATAGGATAGGTGGAGGACAGTACAGGTGTTGTTGCCAATTTAGTTTGTTTTATAAATTAATTTTATTTGTTTTTAAATTCTGAAAATTGAAATCACTCCGCCAGGGATTTATGTCCCATCAAAGTGTACTACACCAATCACAAAATTGTCTTATTGAATTTTAAAAATTGTTATAATTGTTTTCATTTTCCAAAATATTATGTTTAATAAAAAAAATTGCAAATCTTAAGAAAAATTTGTAAAAGATTATGTGAGAAAATGAAAATATTGCTTGTCCTCAAGCAATTTCAAACATGGATGTTGAAGAACCTACTTTCCTTCCAAAACTTTGCTTCCAACCTGTCCCAGAAATCAGTTGAACCTTCATACTTGCACTGAGCTTTCAAACTTAACTCCTGCCATCAATCCATGATCGAACTTTCTTGGAACACTTCCTTGCAACATAGAGTTTCAATTTATAGAACAACCAATTTTCCTTAGCTGCAATTTGAGTAGTGGCACTCATGTACTGCAATTTTGTGTTTCCAAAAGTAAAGAGATGTGTATTTTTTTTATATTGATATCTCCCGTGACATCACCACTAAAAACCAAAAGATTAATTAAATCCCTCAAAAAAAAATTTGCACAATTAATCTTTACCTCCTTCATATTTTGGAAACCTTTTCTGAACTTTCAACTCTTTTGCTCACTGTATAATTCTTTGAAGTTGCCACTGAGTTGCTACTACACTACTCATATTACAATCACCTTCTCAAGTGGTGAATCAATCTCCCATACTGCTTACTTCCCACAAAATTGAAACCATTGAGACCAAAAATAATCCTAGGGTCCCAAACGACCATGATACAGGCATGGTATGAAATTTCTACTATGAAATTCCAAGAACACCAAGCATGTGAAAACTGAATCCATCTCTCAAAAGGTATCCCACATAGGAAACTGGAACACTACTCTACAAAGATGAACTCAAACAACTGAAGGTTGGTTTTCTCTCTTAAACCAACAATCGAACTGCTGCTCCAAGTGAGCTGAAACCAAGCAATACTAGGATCCCATTGCTTGTATTGCACTCCAACAAAAACAAGTTCTCTCCAACCCATACCATCAGGAAAGAGAATGCTTAGATCCACTACCTTGTATGCATCCTTCCAAACATCATGATCAATAAGAAGAGTATATCATCATGAAGGATGGAAAAATCAGAATACACTGGTGGAAGTTTATCACTTCTACTGCAAAACAAAATTTATGTGCAACTCTCCCAAAAAGAATGCAACTTTGGAATGTAAGGCCAAATCAAATTGAGCCTCTTCAACAAGGCATGAAAGTGCACATCATTAGGAATCATTCTCAAATGACATAAGAAGGCATCATCAAAGAACCATGGATGCCCATGCAACTGCTTACAAAAGAAAAACGGAGTGTTCATGAGGTCTCTGCAAATGCAAGCAAGAATTTGTGACCCTTCGGGGTGCTCAACTCCAACATGTGCCTACTCACCCAATCAATGGATGAAAAAACATTCCAACTGAATGGTCCAAAAGGAAATCTTGAGGCTTCCCCAAGTGCACAACTCCAATGGCTCAACTTTCTGCCATTGGTTCCACTCAAATGGTTCAAGTGGATGAGGGAGGAATCAAAGGATGAAAGTGAATGCCTCTACTACTGATGAAAGGGATTTGGTTCTTTCATAAATCCATCACAATCAAATGTGGGAGCCTCCTGTTCCTCGTGTGGAACCAACAAAAGGAAACCTTTCACCCAGTTTTCATCCCCAATTGATGTGGCTGAAAAAGAAGTAGGGGGTGAAAAATTGTGAACCAACCTTACCTCTTTGCAACTCTTACCCATCAAAATTGTGAATGCATCTTCTCCATCATTGGTTGGTCCAAATTTTGTGAGATCATGTTCCTCCTCCAAGGCTCTGTAACTCTCTTCATGAGGCATCTCATAATCCCCTGAATAAGAACAAGTGGTTGGATTCCTTCTTGTTTGAATGTAGCCTCTTCAAGCACCGACATATCAACATCTACCTCATGTTCCACCATCACATGAGGTTCCTCCTTTGTAACATAAATGCTTTCAACCATTGAATGGCTGTCTTATATGTAGGATGGTATAAAGGACCTTCACAACCTCTCTTGAAGTTGCTCAATATGCACCATAGATTTTTGGAGTGCATTTTGGGTGGACTCCAACTTATTTGAGAGATTGTCATTCTCTTTTGCATCCTTCAAGGTTATTCGATGATACAAACCAACAAGCTCAATTAAATAATATCTATCAGAAAACAAATTCAAAAAATCACCTGTGGTGTCCAACATTGCCTTATGGATTTTCACCATGTCTTTAGGGGAATATTTCTCCTCCACACACCAACAAAATTTTGAAACCAATGCATGTGTGTCATGGAGTCTTCAAGGCCTATTGAATCTTCTTTCCATCCATCTTTAAGGACCCTACAAGAAAATTAGGTTCTTGCAAATGAACCTCCTCTTCTTCTTCCTTCTTGCTTGGACCAAATTCATGAAGCTCAAGTGGTGATGGGGAAGTTGATCTTGGTTCTTCTTCAACTGCTACAAGGTCTTCATCTACATGGTCAATGGAACTTTGGCTTGCAACAACACCTTCAAAAGTGATCTCTATGTCACCAACATAGAGGTACGATAACCCATCAGTAGATACTCCTTTACAGTTCAAGCATCCATCAATAGATTCTCTTTGATCCATGTCCAAAGTAGAATGTGTCTCGGAATGATATTCAATAGTTTCAATGGAATCTTCTTCATGCTCATGTGATGTTTCTTCATCTTTTTCAGAGTCACTTGGGAGTGACTTTCGATCCTCTTCAATGTTTGTGTATGGTTGATTGCTCCTTACTGAGTTCACATATGCACTCTTAGGCCTATATCCAAACGTCCAATCGACAAAGTATTCAAAAGGAATGGCCTTATGTGTCTTTCCCATCAAAGCAAGATATGCCTGATATTGCTAAGGCATAGTTTTACATGTTGCTCTCAATATTTCTAATTCATTCATAGGATTAGCCTTTGGTGGTCTGGCACATACATATTCATCATACACAGGTTCATAAGAATAACCCTCATCCCTTATGAAATTGTAAGAAGTGATGCATGATGGAACCTTTTCCTCATACAGTTCACATTCTTCTTCATATTTCTCACAATCATCTTCATACTGCTCATAGGAGTCATCATAATAGTAAGACATGGTTACAACTTCTTCTTGAACAGATTATCTTAATGCACAAGTGTAAGGACCATGCTTTGATACCACTGTAGTGTCCCTTTCTGGATAAATTAGGCACACTATCACAAAATATTTCAATAGAGGCTTAAAACTTTAGATAGTGGAAGCATTATTTCTCAAAACCCTCATTGACAATGAATTTCAAATTGATTCCATGGTTATGAGACAACTGAGGTAGCTCTAGGAGAGTGATATGGAGTTTCTGATTGGCTTGACAAGATGATATATGTTTCTATTAATATTGTGTGGCTGAGGACTTTTTACAAACACTTTACATACATCCTCCTTCAGTCATTTGTCTAGTTTCAAAACTATGAAAACTAGGAAACTAGTCTTTCTTTCTCTTGTTCCCAAACACCTCCGGAAATTTCCAAATTTCTTCTGGAAGTACCCTATGGTATTTAACACATCCTAAAATACCTCAAACACTCAATGGTAGAATAAAAAAACTCCTTTTGACATGTTATTCAAGTCTGCTCAAATTTGGCCAATTTCGAACCTTGGACTAGTCAAACCCAAATTGTCCCAAATGCTTCCAAAGGATATCGAATTTTGATTGGAAGGGATTGAGGGGTCTTATTAAATCCTAATTCATCTATTAGAAAATCATACACTTATTGAATACATCCATGGCTTTCATTTATATTCAAGGAGTGAAAGGGAAAAATACTAGGAAAATCGATGTTAAAACCCCAATTAGTCTTGGACCTTTTTGACTTCCCATAAACTATACGACCTTCCCTAATTTATGAAAAGAGACTTGGGATGGATTAAGGACCTCATTAAAAACCAAAATTCATCATTAATTAATATCAATAACTGGTTATTTCGCCCTTCAAACACAAAGTGGTAAAAGATAAAAATTGCTTGGAAAAATGTGAACAAGGAGCATGGAATTTGTTGCATTAAATATAATCAAATTCCTAAGGGGATTGAATAGACTAAACTGATCATAGAAATTAGATCATAGGCTGATAGAACAGCTGCAAAAAAATTGAGAAATATTGATATAAAACATTTGCATAACTACTCCAAAAAGACCATATGAAAGTAGAGGGGAAACTAGCTCAAATTGATGGTTTGCTTCGAATGTTTACATAAGAGACATAGAATTTCGAGATATGGCTCAATGGTTCTACTCAATACAGTGATATAAATCAGATATCATAACCAAGGAGTCACAAAATAATCCTCCACAAATTTCATACAACTATGAGTGCGCCATCAACACTAGAAAATGAGCATTGAGAGAAGATTATGAGAAGAGATAGTGGAGAAAGACATGAGAGATGAACTTGAACTGTAGAGGGACTCAAACCTGCAACAAAACACCTTCATTAAGCTCTGATAAGAGGTCTGAATGGCCTCTCCTCCAACCAAATTGGACAGGGATCTTTCACCTTCAAAATTGGTTCAATGGCAGGGAGGATGAACATCCACCGTGCAAGGACAAGCTAAAGCTCTCCCAAATTGCAAAGATGCAAATGAAAATTGACCAAAAGCTTACCCAATTCGACTTGCTGCTATTTTAATAACATCCTTGGCCTCCTTTCCCTCCAATAAACTCTAATTTCCCTCATGCTGGTTCATTAACTCGAATTAGTGTTAATCTTGGTTGTTACATTAACCCAAGTGACACTTGTCTTGATTTTGCTTGATCTCCTTCATGAATTTCGACTTAGAATCCTTCATGAAAGATTCATTGGGACCCACACACCTCATGTGCCCTCTTTGGGTCTATTTTTATCTCTTACATGTCATAAATTTCTTAGAATCTGTCATATTTTCATAATAGTTGTAAGAGAATCTGTCATAAGTGTCATAAGTGTCATAAGGTGTCATAGGGTTATCATAGAATCTGTCATTAACTAAAAGTAGCCCTGAGCACTTTCACCTTCCCCATAAGAGTTACTTATTCCTCCAAATTCTAATTTGAGGATGGTACCATGTGTAAAGGAGGAATATTCCCTCATGCGGACCCCACATATCCTCTTATGCACCCCCAAGTCCAACGAGGACCCCATGCCACTTCATTTTGGAGCAATTAATGAATTTTCCATAATTTATTGGCCTATTTTCCACCATCAATTTAGAATTATGAAATTCCATGAGAAACTATAGGCCTTGGGTTTAAATATCAATATTTTAATTTTTCCACATAACCCTTGGGAATTGGATAGGCCAACTTAATTGTTTTTTGGACGATTATTTAATTGGGGACTTTACATAAATCATGCATACACGATATAACACATGATTTACCTTTATGGAAAAACCCAGGCCAAGTCTTTTTATAGGGTTCATTACATGGGCCCAAAAACCACATGCTTGGACCTAAGACAAAATTACTTCAATGACTCATTTACCCTCAAGGTTAACCTAACAATCCCCCTTTATGTTGGTTGTGGAGCCTGATCTTCCTGATTCAGAGATGTTGTTGTCGAACCGTGATTGTACCCCAGTTTTATATGATATGCAATTGGATTGTACACTCACCCTAGTGGTGTGGGGGAACATCGCCCCCCCAGGGGGGTCTGGGGGGACCATACCCCTTGGCTGGAGGGTACAGGCCCCAGCAGGCCCCCGACAAGGGTTCGGGGGCAGCGCCCACGAGAAAGGGGATTCGGGGGTGAAGACCCCAAAATAAATTTTTTGGGTTGTTTTGTTGGCCAATAGATTACAGGCCCATGTTTTTGGGTATCCCGTGGTAATTTTCCATGGTAATTCCCCTTTAAAAGGACATTGTAATACGACTATGTAATGTATTGTAGCATTGTAAATATCTGTGATTGTGTAAGAGAGACTGTGAGAGAGTGAAGAGGAAGTTGTAGTGGATGTGCTACAAGTTGTATCCCTTCATTTGGTGGATGGTATAATAATAAGGACTGACAATTTATGCGTGGACGTAGCCCATCTTGGGTGAACCAAGTTATATTGGTGTCTCTCTTGTAATGTGTTTTATGTGATTTATATTTGCATCTTGTTTATTTTTATTGCTCTGCGATCCTATTTTTCTAACACTTTAAACTTGAGTTGGAGTAATCACCAACCCCTCAAGTTTTATAGTTGTATTCCCATTTACATATAATAAATATTTTCAATTCTAAAATAATATATTTTGTTTGTTTCACACCATCACAACCATTTCTATTTCTCCCTTTACTAAGTATTTCTCTCTTTTGGTAGATCTAGGAAGCCAACCATTAATCCACTTGCATCTATGCAACTCAACGATCTCAACATCAAGGGTTCATAAATTAACTTCTCTCTTTTGGTAGATCCAAGCAACCGATCTTTAGATCCACTTGCGTCCATGCAAATCCATGATCCCAACATCATGGATGCATAAATTTTCTCCCTTACATCATAGATCTACATATCCATAAACAGAATTCAACACGTTTAAGGCCAAAAATCACTTTTGTCACCATTACGCAAATGAATATCTCCAATAAAGACAATCCAATCCTTCATGTTCTACAAGGATAAAAACCACTTTTGTCACCATTATGCAATATGAAGAACCTGCAACAATTAATTAATGAAAATACACGGGATAGTAGAAATAACAGAACTCAGAATCGCTTTTATTGATCGCAGGCCACTTCGAGGGGGCAACCTCCTTTGAGCAAGCTCAATACAAATAACTTCACCGTACCTTTATTGGCCTCAACACACTTATATACTATCTATGCCCAATACTATGGGTCAATACCGTGGGACATATAATACTATGGGACGACTTAAAAAGCATATGCGTCCAATACTATGGGTCAATACCATGGGCTAATACAAACTATGGATAAACAAATACTACGGGATGACTTACAAACCATATGCATCCAACAACAATATACTAACAAAATAAATAGAAGGGTTGACACAGGTTCCTATTCATAGATTGCTTCATATGGTGTCATTTTAGATGTGGTATTGTACCACCAGAGCGCTTCAAGGAAATCCATAGAAATAGCTATCCAAATCTGTGTAGGGATGAGCAATTGTTCGAGCAGTCCCGAAAGGAGTGTCGTTTCACCCTTGTGGACCTGGAAAGTATCACAATCAGCCACCATCTGTTGAATTGTCATTTTTAGTCCCTGCCAAAAGAAGTTACATTGTTCTCGGTCATACATTGTGAGGAACCCAGAGTGCCCTTCCCATGGAGAAGCATGGAGTTCATAGAAGGGATAGCCCTATTGATCAAATTGCAACCAATTTGGAACAAGCAGAGAAATAGTTGGAAGAGAAACTAGGTCATCAAGTGTGCGAGAAGGAGCATCTGCCACCAAATTGTCCTTACCCTTCTTGTGAGTGATCGCATAGGCAAAACCCATGAGTTGGATAACCCATTTCAGGTGTGCTGGGGAGGAGGCCCGTTGTTCTAGGAAATTTTCCAGACACTGGAAATCAGTCTTGATGCATAAATAATTCCCTAATAGGGATGGCTGCCACTTCTATACTGCATGCAAAATAGCCATCAGTTCCTTTTGAGATGGAGATGCGGCTAAATTCTTACCGGAAAGGTCTCTTGAAGGAGACCAACCCACAGGTTCAACAAAGACACCTGCATATATATCCAAGGAAGTAGTGGAGACCATTGATGGGTGCATCTAAATGGAGTCGAGTTGAGCGATGACACCATGTGAATTCTTCTTAAGGATCTTTTCCAGGAGATGTGAACTGATAATGCGGAGAGACCCTAGTTGTAAGCCCGTAAATTTGTGTTGTTTCCCATTGACTGAAAACTGCATCCAAAGTTCAGCAAAATCCCATAAGATGGGGCCAAGAGTGCATAACCATTGAATGCCCAAAACCACATCACATCTGCCTAAGGACAAGGAAAACATGTCAAAGCGCAAGGTATAATCTTCCAAAGAGATACGCACATTGTGACACTTCCCCTTGTAAGATAAGGTGCCCCCATTGGAAACCATGACTTCAAAGTTGGAGAAAGGATGTACAAAACAATCAACCTGTTTGGCAATCCGAGGGTCAATGAAGTTATGAGTGCTACCAGAATCAATGAGTATTGTAAGAGGAAGCTTCTTGAAGTAACCCCTGACCCACATTGTCTGTGGGGTGGTGACGCCGGTTACAGCATGGAGAGATATCTTTGGTGGGTCATCCTAAGATGGAGGGTCAACAGACGGGCGCTGAATGTTGACCTGATCATCTATTGTATCTGGAGCTTCTTCACCAAGTTCAAAGGCAGGCAGAGAATCCACGTCCAAGAGATAGAGCTTTTTCTCAACACATCTATGTCCCCGAGTGAATTTCTCATCACAATTATAACAAATTCCTTTTTCTATATGTGCTTGCATCTCTGTTTCAGAGAAATGCTTGATAGGAGTTGGTTGAGGAGCTAGCGGGATAGGAGGTCGTTGAGAACCCATATTTCAGAAGGGAACAAAATTGGGTTTGGAGCGCTCTTGGGATGTAATCTTGTCTTCTACCAACTTAGCCAACCCTAGGGCTTCCATCATTGTGTTGGGACAGAACATTTTAACCTCTGAACGGATTTCATCCTTAAGACCACTGATAAAACAACTCCTGTAGAATTCATTAGACAATCCTTCTGTGTGATTGGCTAGTTTCTCAAATTCTGTCTGATACTCTCTCACAGTTTCAATTTGGCGAAGTTTAGTGAGGGCTCCTGTGAAGTCATCAAAAGCACTAGGACCAAATCATTGCAAAAGGAGCTAGCAAAACTCTGGCCATTTTGGCTCTTCATGAGCCTTGATGCACCAACAGTACCATTGAAGAGCTTCATGTTCCAAATGAAAGGATGTAAGTGGAACTTTGTTGACATCAAAAGTATTATGCAGACTGATATACTATTCTGCACAATAGATCTAGCCAGTTGGATCGGTACCATTGAAGCGAGGAAAATCAAGCTTTGGACCACAAAAATTGCTGGAAGAAGAGAACCCATTGTCTGATGAAGACTCAAACTGTCGTTTATTGTTCATGGCTGAATGCTCAAGATGGAGGTCGAGAAATGTTTCATCTAGATACTGGAGTTTGGCTTGGATGACTGCAAGTGCTTCCTCCATGGTTTTTGCTCCTGCGCGGGTGACAACTATAACTAGGAGTTTTTTTTTTTTGAATGGGTAGAAAAACACAAACAGAAGCTTATTTAGTAAAGAGAAATTTGGATTTGGGAAAAACTCGGATGGGTAATTGGGGTTTGACTAGGTTTTGGACACTTTTGAAGGGACAGAGAAGCAGAAAATGAGGATTTCAGAAGAGGGGTGAAAGAATGGGAAAATTTGTCAAAGAGGGACAAAGAAGCAGGAATAGGGAATGAACACGGTGGCAAAATTTGAAGGCGATTGAGTGAAAAATAATGAAGTTATGGAAAGCCCTAAAAATAGACAAATGTGGGATTTCTGGCTTTGGGAAGTGAAGTTTGGGATATGGTCCTCAGGAATGAAAGATGCAGAATGGGATTACAGGGGTGTCCAGGAAGTTTCAAGGGAAACAGAGTGAAAACAAGGGAGATATGGCGAAAAAAGATAATTTTTTTTCCCAGAATGGATCTGCTATGACACAGAAGGGATCAGAAACAGATGGATCTGCAATGACGCGGAAGGGATCGGCAACGGATGGATCTGAAATGATGCAGAAGGGATCAACAACAAATAGATCTGAAATGATGCGGAAGGGATTGACAACAAATAGATCTGAAATGGCACGGAAGTGATCAACAACAGTTCTGGATAGAGGAAATCTGCGATTTATCAGCTGAAAATAGATATGGACCCCGTATGCTCAGCTTCCTAATGGTTTAGGGGATTCACTCGGCCACCAATGCTGTCTGACGACTTGCGTATTGGGGCAGTACCCCTCACTCCACGGCTTAGGTAAAACTGATAGCCGCTTTTCCACAAACGACAGCTCTTGGTTTACCTCACAGGTGGGAACTAGTCAATCAGGTATGGGGTCATTGCCCTTTTCGCTGGCAGGTCCTCTCAATGGGCCAGCTACTTTGGGGTTCTTGTGGTACTCCTCACAATGAGTTTTAGGGCTTATGCCCAAGTACTTCCCACAGTTAAGTGGATATGGATTATTCCCAAATCCGAACCTGCAATAGATGCGAAAAAAAAAATTGGCAGAAATTTCACCCAACGAGCCCAAGAAAGTGCTCTGATACTAGATGTGAAGAACCTGCAACAATTAATTAATGAAAATACAGGAGATAGCAGAAATAATAGAACTCAAAATCGCTTTTATTGATCGCAGGCCACTTCAAGGGGGCAACCTCCTTTGAGCAAGCTCAATACAAATAACTTCACCGTACCTTCATTGGCCTCAACACACACTTATATACTAAGTCTATGCCCAATACTATGGGTCAATACCATCGGACATATAATACTACGGGATGACTTACAAAGCATATGCGTCCAATACTATGGGTCAATACCATGAGCTAATACAAACTTTGGATCAACAAATACTACGGGACGACTTACAAATCATATGCGTCCAACAACAATATACTAACAAAGTAAAGAGAAGGGTTGACACGAGTTCCTAACATGCAAATGAATATCTCCAGCAAAGACAATCAAGTCCTTCGTGCTCTATGAGAATTCTCTCATCGCAACAAATTTTAAAATTGACAAAATCTTCATGGTTTCCAACTCTATATCTTATACCAATTGTTAGGAATAAACGATCATATAATGAAAGAGAAAAATAAAAGGAATAACCATAGCAACAATAGCAAATCATAAATCATGCATACACAATAGAACGCACGATTTCATGTTTTTATTACATGAATTTCTTAAAAAAGATAATCATATTATTTATGAAGATAGTAAAGTAAAATTTAAGGTTAAATATATTTGAAAAAGACAAAGTATTTCACTTTTATTTTTTATAATAAATTTTAAAAGTAAAATTTGATTTCTATATTAATTTTTTTATATTGTTTAAAAATCAAATATCATTTTTAAAAATTAATAAAATTATAAATCCTTAAAATTTTAAGTAAGCATGAACATTTATTTATCATGTAACTATAAAATGACAAAGTTACATGTAACTTGATAGCCAAGTGAATCTGCAATTGAAGGTTCAACATGCTAGGGAATATATATATATATATATATATATATATAGTAGTGGCTATTGCCATCTATTAAGTCATGCTTAGTCCATGGTTCAAATTTTTTAATCTCCATAGGAAGAACCAACTGGAATTTACAATTATATGCAAGTGTGCATATACCAATTACATTGGCTACTACCAACCATTTAGTTGCACTTAGTCCCCAGGATAGATTCTTTTAATACGAATGCAAAAACTAGTATTAACTTAGTCGAGGGTTCAATTCTTTGTAATATAGGGGAGATACAAAGTAGTAGTAACTTAATATGGGTTGGATTATGTCTTCTTCCATTATCCCATCATATTTTAAATACCTTCATACACAATGCTATAGGTATGACCTAGGAAGTTCTACATTCATCCGAGCTCAAAAACTTCCTAACTGCTATGCTCAAAATTGGTCTGTGACGGGATTCTGATCAAGTTAATTGGACATATTTGAGATTGATTCTCCTTCAGAATCGACTCCCCCTAGAGACATTCAATTGGAACATGTCGTCTGTTCAGAAAATATATTTTGTAGTACTTGTTAATGCTTTAGCTTCGGCTTTTTTCAGGCCTGAGTGGGGACTTTTCCAAGGATGTCCTTTAGCTCCATTATTGTTCCTTCTCATTATGTACAGATTGAGTCGTGCCATCCATCATGCTAAGAACTATGGTTCTTTCTATGGCTTCAATTTTGCACCTAACATTAGCGTGGGTCACCTTCTATTTGTGAATGATATCATGATTTTTGCGAAAGGGACCAAAAGGGATATCATCAACATCAAAAGGATCTTCGACAAATTTGAGCTAGCTACAGGTATGTCCATCAACATTCATAAATACTCCTTAACTGTTATGAATGTGGAGGAAGATCTCTCTAATTGGATATATCAACAAATTCCCTATAAGATGGCCAACGCAAATATGGGAGTACCCTATTTGGGCATCTCTATTAAACTAAACGACTACATAATTAAGGATTGGAATTGGCTAGTGGGCAGAGTTGAAAGGAAAACACAGCTATGGTGCAACATATGGTTGTCTAAAGGTTGCAGAATCGTTCTCATCAACTCTTTTCTTGAGGCTCTTACTGTCTATTAGATGACCATATCCCATATACCGGCCAGCACTATTAATACCATTAAGAAAATCTGCTGCATTTTCTCTGGAAGAAATATGATAGCTCTCACTCATTTCATTGGATTGCTTGGGATTGACTTACACTTCCTAAACAATGGGGAGGTTGGGGTATTAAACATATGGATAGTTTTGTGACTGCATTAGCTGCCAAAAACATATGGTGTATTCTCAAGTGTAACAACTTATGGACTATAGTGATATTTCATAAGTATATATGTCCCCTTTCCATCGAAGATTGGTTTAGGAGTCATATTAAAAGATACAGGAAAATTTCTACAATGTGGCGTGATGCACTTGATGCTTTTGACTTAGTGCCTGATGGGTTGCGATGGAAAATTGGTAGGTGCTTCGGTGAGATTGGGTATTGATCCTTGGATTAGATGCGATGAGGAATACAAGCTTCCACACCATATGATTGATCACCTTTAGGATAGGGGTTTCTTTTTTCTAGCTCAGGTTAAGGATCTGACTCTTACCACCTATCAAAAATAGGGTTGGCTTGATGCAGTATCCATAGGTTTCAAAGACAGAGATCAACAGTTAAGAGACTCTTATATTTTGAGCCTACAATCCGACTCTATTCGACTGGTTAACAGAACCGATGACATTATTTGGTATCCGAACAAGGATGGAGGAATGTATACTCCCAAGAAGGGATATGAGGTTTTATGCTATGATCGTGATCTTCCTGAACCATAATGGTGGTTCTCGGTCATATGGAAGATAGATTGTCCTTTGAAGATGCACCTCCTTGTCTTGTTGGCATTATTGAACAGAATACATGTCTGGCACTCTTTACAATGTAAGATATATGAGGGACCGTTCTGATGTGCATTATTCAAATGCTTTGAAGAGACCACTGACCACTTGCTAATTACATGTTCATACATCCAGTGGAACTTGAACTCCATTTTTATGATTAAAGGGATCAATCATGTATGGTCTATAGAGAACTTCTTGGAGGCATTGTGTTCATGGTATGAGGAACCATATGCTTCGGATAGACAAGGTTTACCTTATTTTATTATATGGTCTACATGGAATGCTCGAAACTTCACTATTTTTTAGTATAAGTATATCCCACCACTGATCTATGCTTATAAGAGCCCAGTTATCACAAATTGCATGCAACAGAAAGCTTCTGTCGAAATTCCTTGGGTTATTTCAGTTGAAGAGGTGGATGCTTCCATTCCATGGTGCTTTTTCAATGGATCATCTCAAGGCAATCCACTTGTTGGTGGAGCGTATGGGATTATCTTTTCTTCTACTCGATGATGGACTAAGTTCGCAGCATCAACAGGTCCTAGTTCCAACAACCAGGAAGAATTGATGGCCATCAAATATTCTTTACTATTGGCTATCTCCATTGGCATACTATGTATTTAGGTAATTGGAGATTCCAATTTAGTTATTAATTGGATGAAACAAAAATGGAGGCCCAGGAACATTCTCCTTGTTGTTATTTTTGAGGATGTTGACAGGATAGCGAAACTATTCCATTATATCTCCTTTTAGTATGTGTACAGAGAAAGGAATCTCTTGGCAAACCAATTATCCAAAATTAGTATACTATTTGGAAATGGCATTTGGAAAAAGTGGGAATGTAACAATGAAACTATCACTGAAGATGATTTGAGACCAATTCCTTTTTTTATTGTAGGGATACAATCTACAAGTTTATTAATCTATATATTTCGATTATAGCATAGCAAATTATTATGTGTGGGACTTATTGATCAATCTTTAACGTTTCTGTTTTTTAGAATGGATCAAAATGTAATGAAGGAAAAACAAAATATTTTGAGCTTATCATGGGATAAGCCCGAAGATCAGAATCTATGATGAGGCCTATTTATGGGTCATTTAAAATTTGTGTTCTTAATATAAATGAAATGCGATTTTTTTTTGTGGAAGAAAATTTGGAACCGAAACCACTCAAATTTTCGAGCATCTTGCAAGAATTTCATTCAATGCATGGAATGCAGAATGGTACAAGGGGACTTAAGGGTCGAGTGTAAAGTTAAATTTTATTAAACTAGTACATCCACTTAATCTGTGGTTATTGAAGATTCATAGGACACAAGTTAAGTGCCATGAACTGCTACGAACAAGTTAAGTGGCATGTTATCTATTGATTGTTCTCCATTTGTACTTGTAATGTTAGGATATTTAGACACTTAGGAGTTAGTTAAGATCAACTTGTGTAATATATCCGTTAGGGATAGTGTGTTTCTTTAGTATGCATTAGTATGCATTTGTAAATACTTAATCCGACGGTCACGATATGTTTTCGACATAGAGTGATCCAACGGCTCAACTTCTCTTAGATCAAACCTAACCTTGATCCATGGCTTAACACCCGATTGGTCCATGATCTCTATTTAAAGAGCATGGAGGGTCATTGTTTAGTTGATCGATTATGAGAAGCTCATTTGTAACTTTCTTTCTTTGCATAATAAATTGTCCCGTAGAAGCTATTTGGCCGGGGCCGTGGAGTGTTTCCCTCAAGAGGGTTTAAACCACGTCAAAACATCGGTGTGTTGATCTGTGATCTGTTTGTGTGAAGTGGTTGCTCTTGGTGTTTGGTCCTTTGGTAGTACCCTGTGTACCCGAACATGGTATCAGAGCTTTTATGAAGTGACGCTTCCGGTTATGATCTAGATCTTGAACTGTTGTTGTCGAAACTTGTAAGGGTTTCTAGTTCTGGTATTTTTTTGCATTTTTGGGCTGTGGGAGGTGTTCCATTGCGTCCGGAGTGTTGTTTCCATTGGGAAATAGTTTTCGTTTGATCAAAAACGGTTCCCGGTTGCTCCAGAAACGCGTATTTCATCAGATCTGAAGGTATAATGTTACAATGACGCATTTTTTTTATTTCGTTTTATGAAAAGAAAAAATCTCATATTTCATTTTTTTTACTGTTAGATTTTTTTTTGTTCGGATTGTTGCTTTCCCGTCTGCATATGCTCTTTGCTGTACACCTTGAGCGATCTCGACAAATCAGAAACAGAAAGGGAAAGGGTTTTTTCGGCTGCGTATGCTCTTTGCCGTACACTTTGCGCGATCTCGGCAAATCAGAAACAGAGAGAAAACGTAGACTTTCCGGGCAAGCTAACAAGATCTAACTCCACAAGTGTGGAAAAGTTTTTTTGTTTCGATTTGTGCTCTGTTTTGCAGGAAAAACGGCAAGCACGCAAACCGAGCAAGAAGAGTAAAAAAAAAAAAAAACCCTTCCTCATTCCCATATTTTACATACCTTTTAATCTAGCTCACTTGGTTCAAAGTTGCTTTATTCCTTAATAGGTCTTGAGTTCAAGTCTTAGGAAGTTACTTTTAAAAAGAAAAGTGCATGCAATTTCTATTTTCAAGTTACTTTATTGTAAAAGTGCATCTTACTTAAATAATAAAAAAATAAAAATACAAGTGAGTCACTTAAGTTTTTTATTTATTGTTGCACTATTTAAAAGTAATATCATTGTAAAAGTGAAATCACTTATTTTACAAAAGTGGTTCACTTAAAGCAATTTTCTTGTAAAGTGATTGTCAAAAGGTTTATCTTGGGAAGAGGGGGGTTCTTTTTTTTGCTGGACATTCTCTAGCTGCCACGTCACTATTAGGGACATCTTCAACAGTTTCTTTGTTCAAGCATAACTTCATCATACAGAGTCAGTTTTCAGTGTAGTTTTTTTTTTAAATCGCCTATTTTTTCGAGCTCTTCACATCCAGACTATTGGTTTCTGCTTTTATAGCCATTAATTTATAAATATGGCCGTCCCTTGTGATATTCGCCGTCCCTTGTGATATTCTACTTAATAGTTCCAATTATTTCTCATGGAAATCTCGTATGGAGGATGTTCTACGAAGTAGGGGACTTTTCAGAATTACAACAGGGAAAGAAAAAGAACCCACTGATGATGATAAGAAAATAAAATGGGCAAATAGATGTGATAAAGCTCGTGGATTGATTGGGATGTCAATCTCTACTCATTTGCGATTCCACATATCTGGAATTGATGAACCTAATGCTGCTTGTGTGATGTACCTGCAATAATTAATTAATGCAAATACATGAGATATCAGAAATAATAGAACAGAATCGCTTTTATATTGATCACGGGCCACTTCGAGGGGGCAACCTCCTTTGAGCAAGCTCAATACAATTAACTTCACGGTGCCTTCAATGACCTCAACACACACTTATATACTAAGTCTATGCCCAATACTATGAGTCAAAACCATGGGACATATAATACTACGGGATGACTTACAAAGCATATGCATCCAATACTATGGGTCAATACTATGGGCTAATATAAACTATGGATCAACAAATACTACGGGACGACTTACAAAGCATATGCGTCCAACAACAATATACTAACATAGTAAAGAGAAGGGTTGACATAGGTTCCTAACATCCCCTCTCCCTTAGAAAAAGCTTTGTCCTCAAAGCTTTGGTTGGAGAAATTGCTGCAAATTCTGAAGGAGTGGTTCCCCGGTAGCATCCTCGGTTTGCATTTTGGGCCACTGACGCCTTTGGAGTGTCAAGGAGGATTGCTTGGAAGGATGTAGATGAAGAAGAGCCCTGTCAGCTGCGTGGAAAATGCGCTCAGAACGGTGCTGATCGGCTTGTTGTTTCAGGCGAATTCTGGCCATGTGAAGATTGTCATGCAGAATGAGAAGAATGTGATTGCGGTTTCGAAGAACCGAGTCAATTTCCTGAACTGGGGAGCTGCTAAGGGTGTATGGAAGAAGAACTGGCGGTGTTTTTCCATAGACTGCTTCATATGGTGTCCTTTGAGATGTGGTATTGTACCACCAAAGCGCTGCTAGGAAATCCATAGAAATAGTTGGCCAAAGCGGTGTAGGGATGGGCAAGGGTTTGAGCAATCCCGAAAGGAGTGTCGTTTCTCCCTTGTTGACTTGGAAAGTATCATCGTTAGCCACCATCTGTTGAATTGTCATTTTTAGTCCCAGCCAAAAGAAGTTACATTGTTCCTGGTCATACATTTTGCAGAACCCAGATTGTCCTGTTGATGAAGAAGCATGGAGATCATAGAAGAGATAGCCCTGTTGAACATATGGCAACCAATTTGGAACAAGCAGAGAAAGAGCTGTAAGAGAAACTGGGTCATCAATTGTGCGAGGAGGAGCATCTTCCACCATATTGTCCTTACCTTTCTTGTAAGTGATCACATAGGAATAACCCATGAGTTGGATAACCCATTGCAGGTGTGTTGGGGAGGAGACCCATTGTTCCAGAAAATTTTCCAGACTCGGGAGATCAGTCTTGATGCAGAAATAATTGCCTAATAGGTATGGCTGCCACTTCTGTACTGCATGCCAAATAGCCATCATTTCCTGCTGAGAGGTAGATGTGGTTACATTCTTACCGGAAAGGTCTCTTGAAGGCAGCAAACTCATTGGTTCAGCAAAGATACCTGCATATCTATCCAAGGAAGTAGTGGAGACTGTTAATGGGTGCATCTGAATGGAATTGAGCTGAGCGATGACACCATGTGAATTCTTCTTAAGGATTTTTTCCAGGCGATGTGAACTGATGATGCAGAGAGACCCTGGTTGTAAGCCCCGAAATTTGTGTTGTGCCCCATTGACGTTAAACTGCATCCAGAGTTCAGCAAAATCCCATAAGATGGGGCCAAGTGTGCGTAACCATTGAACGCCCAAAACCACATCATATCCGCCTAAGGACAAGGCAAACATGTCAGAGCGTGGGTTATAATCTTCCATAGAGATACGCACATTGTGACACTTCCCCTTGCAAGGTAAGGCGCCCCCATTGGCAACCATGACTTCAAAGTTGGAGCAAGGATGGACAAAACAATCAACCTGTTTGGCAATTCGAGGGTCAATGAAGTTATGAGTGCTACCAGAATCAATGAGTATGGTAAGAGGGAGCTTCTTTAAGTATCCCTTGACCCGCATTGTTTGTGGGGTGGTGACGCCGGTTTCAGCATGGAGAGAGATCTCGGGTGGGTCGTCATGAGATGGGGTGTCAACAGGTGGGTGTTGCATGTCGACCGGATCATCTACGGTATTTGTAGCTTCTTCACCAAGTTCTAAGGCAGGCGGAGAATCCACATCCAAGATATAGAGCTTTTGTTGAACACATCTATGTCCCCGAGTAAATTTCTCATCACAATTAGAGCAAAGCCCTTTTTCTCGGCGTGCCTGCATTTCTATTTCAGACGAATGCTTGATAGGAGTTGGATGAGGAGCAGGCGTGATGGGAGGTCGTTGGGAACCCATATTTCTGAAGGGAACAAAGGTGGCTTTGGAGCGTTGTTGAGCTGCGATCTTGTCCTCGGCCAACTTAGCCAACCCTAGGACTTCCATCATTGTGTTGGGACAAAACATTTTGACCTCTGAGCGGATTTCATCCTTGAGATCACTGATAAAACAACTCCTGTAGAATTCATCAGACAATCCTTCTGTGTGATTGGCTAGTTTCTCAAATTCTGGCTGTCTGGTACTGTTCATGGATGAATGCTGAAGATGGAGGCTGAGAAATTTTTCATCCAGATCTTGGAGTTTTGTTTGGATGGCTGCAAGTGCTTCCTCCATGGTGTGTGCTTCTGCACGGGTGACAACCATAACCAGTTTTTTTTTTTTTTTTCCAGACTGGAATGGCTACGGCGCAGAAGGAATCTGGAACAACGCCGAACGGCTGGATCTGGAACGGCTTGCAAAATGGATCTGAAACGGTGCAGCAGTAATCGGCAATAGTTCAGCTGAAAGTAGATATGGACCCCAGGTATGTGCGGCTTCCTAACATTTCAGGGTTTTCACTCGGCCACCAATGATGTCTGACGGCTTGCGTATTGGGGCAGTACCCCTCACTCCACGGCTCAGGTAAAACTGATAACCGCTTTGCCACAAACGACAGCTCTTGGTTTACCTCACGGGTGGGAACTAGTCAATCAGGTAGGGGTCGTCGCCCTTTTCGCTTGGCAGGTTCTCTCAATGGCCAGCTACTTCGGGGTTCCTGTGGTACTCCTCACAATGAGTTTTAGGGCTTATGCCCAAGTACTTCCCACAGTTAAGCGGATAGGGATTATTCCCAGATCCGAACCTGCAACAGAAAAAATTTGGGCAAAAATTCCACCCAATGTTCAAAAACTGGATCTATATTGCTCAGAATCGCTATTATAGCATGTTTCCGGAACTGGAACAACGACTCTGCTTCTACCCATGAAATCAGAATAGAAATCTGGGCACTCGGTCAAAAGATTTTCTCGCCGCAATTTCCGCGGCCATCACCGAAATTCTGAAAAATTGCTGATTTTAAATCCGTGATATCTCCACTTTTAGAACTCCAAATGAGATGATTTTTTTTTTTGAAACTGCGTATTTTTAAAAGAGGAATTCAGATATGCAATCTGTTTCTTCTGATTTTGTGCAGAAAGTTTCAGAAATTGATCTGAAAGTCGCCGCCCAAAAAAAGAAAAAAAAAATTCCCACTTGTGCCAAGGAAAGTGCTCTGATACCAGATGTGATGTACCTGCAATAATTAATTAATGCAAATACATGAGATATCAGAAATAATAGAACAGAATCGCTTTTATATTGATCACGGGCCACTTCGAGGGGGCAACCTCCTTTGAGCAAGCTCGATACAATTAACTTCACGGTGCCTTCAATGACCTCAACACACACTTATATACTAAGTCTATGCCCAATACTATGAGTCAAAACCATGGGACATATAATACTACGGGATGACTTACAAAGCATATGCATCCAATACTATGAGTCAATACTATGGGCTAATAACAAATACTACGGGACGACTTACAAAGCATATGCGTCCAACAACAATATACTAACATAGTAAAGAGAAGGGTTGACATAGGTTCCTAACAGCTTGGGACAAGTTGGAAATTGTGTTTGGTAAACACAATGAAATTCAAGGTCATCAACTCGAAAATGAGTTGATTTCTTTAAATCCAAGTGACTTTTCATGCATTCAAAATTATTTATCTAAGTACAAAACTCTTAAACTCTTATGTGTAGAATGTAAGATTGAGAGGGAAGACAAACAGTGCATTTATCATATTCTTTCCAAACTTGGACCTGCATATTCTGTTTTTGTATCTACATTTTACTCCATGAAGGCATCCTTGAATGTAGCTAGCTATCAAAAGCCTAGTCTTGAATCCTTTTGTGATTCCCTGATTAGAGAACAAGATAAACTCATTCATCTTGGAATAATCAACAATGCAGATACATCTGGGAAAACCTTATTGTCCCAACAGAAAGAAAAGTCCAAGCCTCCCAAGAAACAAAATTTTCGCAATAATAAGTCAAACAAGGGTCCCAAACCCTCTCAGTCAGCTCCTTCTTTAAAAAATGACAAAGGATCCAAGTCAAAAGGCAAGAAGACTGAGCGTCATTGCAACTATTGCAGGAAAGATAATCATGATGAATCTAAGTGTTTCAAGAAGATGGCAGCCTTGGAAGCAGCAATGAAGAAGCACCACATCAACCTAGATTCGTCTTCAAAATCTACCTCTCATGGACATGCACTTTGTGCTTCTAGTTATTCTTATAATGCATCTTCTTCTTCTACTTCAAATGAATGGCTCATTGATTCTGGAGCATCTTATCATATGGCTAAGGATCAAGCCATCTTTTCTACTATGCATGAATGTAACACCAAACAAATATTTGTTGGTGATGATAGATCTCTAAGTGTTGTAGGAGCTGGAACAGTTCCAGTAGATAATGGTCATTTTAGTGATGTACTATGTGTTCCAAGAATTTCCTGCAATTTGTTATCAGTCTATCAGATCACTCATTCTGGTGAAGGTAAAACTGTGACCTTTACACCTCACCAAGTTGTAATCAAGGATTTTAAAGATTCTCAACAGGTCCTAGCTACCGAAATTGTTGATGATATTACCAGGTTGTACAAGTTTAACAACTTTGGTTCATCACCTTTCCCTTCAGTTTTTGTTGCTCATAGTGATAACTTGAGCAAACTTTGGCATGAGCGATTTGGTCACTTAAATTATCGCTCATTGGAACAACTATGTAAAGAAAATATGGTGACAGGTCTTCCGATGGTATCTTGCAGAGATGGTGTTTGTTCCGGTTGTGTACTTGGAAAACATCATCGGGACAGTTTTGACAAACGTGCCTCTTGGCACGCCTCGGTTCTCTTGGAGCTTGTGCATAGTGACTTGTGTAGTCCTCTTCCATCTGCTTCCTTTTCTGGTTTCAAGTATTTCTTAACTTTCATTGATGATTACACCAGACGCACTTGGGTTTATTTCCTAAAACTTAAGATCGAAGTATTTAACATGTTCTTGGCCTACAAGGCCCTTGTTGAAAAACAATCTGGTCATCAAATTACTAAGTTAAGATCTGACAATGGAGGAGAATATGTTAACAAACAGTTCACTACTTTCTGCACTGAACAAGGCATCCAACAACAGCACACTGTTCCATATACACCACAACAAAATGGTGTAGCTGAGTGGAAGAACCGCACTTTAAAAGAAATGGCTAATTGTATGATCCAATCTAAGGGACTAGGTCTTCAATTTTGGGCTGAAGCCATAAATTGTGCAAATTACATAGTTAATCGCACCCCCACAAAAGCATTACAAGGTATAACACCGAAATAAGCATGGAGTAAAATTAAACCTGATGTAAGTCACTTTCGTGTGTTTGGTAGTGAAGCATAGGCTCACATTCCGGATGAAAAACAGAAAGCATTGCAGCCTAAAAGTGAAAAGTGCATATTTGTTGGATATTCTGAAGATGTAAAAGGTTATAGGCTTCTTCAACCACATTCTCATGCTATAATCATTAGAAGAGATGTTAAATTTGATGAAAATCTCTTGGCCTACGAGCCTAACTCGGCGATTGTGCCATCTTTGGCCTGCGAGCCTGATTCGGCGTTTGTGCCTTCTTCTTCTTCTTCCAACTTCCTTGACAGGTTTTCAACTTCAGTTTTTTATGATGACAGTGAGGATGAAAATCCACCTCCACCTGCTCATGTTCCTCCAGTTGCACCAGCACAAGTGCTTCCTCGATGGGTCTGTTCAACATGTGAAGCAGCTGGTGATCTTGCCGGTGATCCTAGAGATCAACATCGAACACGTTCTCAGTTTCAGCGAGCCTCTTCTCTTTTGGCTCAAGTTTCCGAGAATCATGATCCAGAAACTTTTGCAGAAGCTTCAGGGAATCCAGATTGGGATGCAGCCATGGATGAAGAATATCGTTCTTTAATGGCGAACAATACTTGGGATCTTGTACCTCTTCCAAAAGGAAGAAAACTTGTCAGATGTAAATGGGTCTACAGAACTAAGTATGCATCAGATGGAAGTGTTGAAAGACTTAAGGCAAGGTTAGTTGCCAAAGGTTTTTCTCAAGTTGAAGGGATTGAGTACAATGAAACCTTTGCTCCCGTCGCCAAAATGAACTCCATCTGCCTTATTCTTTCCCTTGCAGACTTACACAACTGGGAAGTCCATCAAATGGATGTCAAGTGTACCTTCTTACGTGGTGATTTACAGGAGGAAATTTACATGGAACAACCTGCTGGCTATGTTCAGAATAACTCTAGCCTCGTATGTTGCCTTAAGAAATCCTTATATGGCCTTAAGCAAGCTCCTAGAGCTTGGTATGCCAAAATGGATAACTTTCTCCTTGACACTGGTTTTTCTAGATGCCATTCTGACCCCAATGTCTATACCAAGAAAGTAGGAAACCATCTCATCATACTTGTTCTATATGTTGATGACCTTATTCTTACTGGTAGTGACCCTAAGCTTATAACCCATGTGAAATCCAATCTTAAACAAAATTTTGAAATGTCAGACTTAGGACATTTGCATTATTTTCTTGGTCTCCAAGTCCTGCAAACCAAAGAAGGAATCTTTCTTTCTCAGTCTAAGTATGCTTGTGACCTTCTTCGACGCTTTCACATGGAAGATTGTACACCAGCCCCTTCTCCCTTCTAGTCTGGAGTCAAACTTTCTGCCACTTGTACTTCACCTGAAGTAGATGCCACCTTGTATCGTTAGCTTGTTGGTAGTCTTTTATGCTTGACTCATTCCCGTCCTGACCTTTCCTTTGCCGTTGGTCGAGTTGCCCGTTATATGCAGACAGCTCATGAAAGTCACTGGAAAGCAGCTAAAAGAATACTTCGATATATTCGAGGTACAGTTCAGTTTGGGATTCATTACAGTACAGGGGGGAAACCTTTGTTGGTTGGTTTCACTGATTCAGATTGGGCCGGCGATCCTGATGATCGAAAGTCTACTGCAGGTTATGTTTTCAGTCTGGGATCTGGACCTATTACTTGGGCTTGTAAGAAACAACAAGCTCTTGCTCTTTCTTCAGCAGAGGCAGAATATCGAGCAGCAGTTAATGCCAGTCAGGAAGCTTTATGGCTTCGACATATCCTTTCAGAGTTTGGATTCGAGCAGCAGCAGCCTACTCCACTTTGGTGTGACAATCAAAGTGCCATCAAGCTTGCCAAAGATCCAGTTCTACATCAACGTAGCAAACACATTGAGCTACATATGCACTTCATCAGAAATCTTGTTCATGATTGTGTTCTTGAAGTGTTCTTTTGCCCTACAGATGATCAAGTTGCAGACATCTTCACCAAGTCTCTTATAGAAGCGAAGTTTTCTAAACTTCGATCTATGTTAGGAGTTCAGGAACTTGTCATTAAGGGGGGATAGGCTCTAATACCTCCTTCCTTCTCCTAATAGTGTCACTTTGTAAATCCTTCAATCCTATCCCAAGTTGTTCTTAGGGGGGGATGTTAGGATATTTAGACACTTAGGAGTTAGTTAAGATCAACTTGTGTAATATATCTGTTAGGGATAGTGTGTTTCTTTAGTATGCATTAGTATGCATTTGTAAATACTTAATCCGACGGTCACGATATGTTTCCGACATAGAGTGATCCGACGGCTCAACTTCTCTTAGATCAAACCTAACCTTGATCCGTGGCTTAACACCCGATTGGTCCATGATCTCTATTTAAAGAGCATGGAGGGTCATTGTTTAGTTGATCGATTATGAGAAGCTCATTTGTAACTTTCTTTCTTTGCATAATAAATTGTCCCGTAGAAGCTATTTGGCCGGTGCCGTGGAGTGTTTCCCTCAAGAGGGTTTAAACCACGTCAAAACATCGGTGTGTTTATCTGTGATCTGTTTGTGTGAAGTGGTTGCTCTTGGTATTCGGTCCTTTGGTAGTTCCCTATGTACCCGAACATGTAATAACCCGTTGTCTATGGTTTAGCTACATGTTATCCATGCATCGACTACTAGTTATTTTTTTATAATTGAATTTGGAAGGACAACCATAAAATCAATTTAGATAGTATACTTGTCTCATCCTCATACAATCTAGAAAAATAATACTTGCTAGTCAAACTAGCACAACCACTTAACACCAATAGGCCACAAGTTAGCTACCATGAGCAAATTAAATAATGAGAATGGAATTGTTTGTAAATTATGAACCTTTACTTTAATGATAAGTTAACTGCCACGAGAAAATTAAATAATGAGAATGAAATTGGTTGTAAATTATGAACCTTTACTTTAATGATGAGAGTGACTTGTTATTAGCTAAAATAATTTATTCAGGCGCATTCTCAAACATTTAGGTTACTAGAGATTCAAGCATGATACCTTTATGGCACTGCTGGATATGGATAGAAAATGGTTCACACAGCTACGGCTAAAATCATTCAAACACATACAAACAACATAAAGAGCTACATCTCTAACACACACCCCAAAATGAGCAGAATGTTCTTCTTCTATAAGACAAAAAACATATCTCTACATCATAATCTACTACCGAGACTTCATACATATTCAAACATGTCTTAGACTAGTTCGGGAAGTTTCCCACATTAAATGAACTACCTAACTCTATTTATGATTATCACATCTACTGTCAAATCCTGAACAATAGGAAGATTACTTCTGTTAGTAATACATTGACAAGTTTACTTCTTTCAGAGGGATAAATTACTCCTCCTTACACTCCTTAATTTCAATCGTAGTCATCTACAACACTTACAAGATTTACAAGAACATTAATAGCCTAAACATTAGACTAGCATGATTCAGTAGTGCCTTTATGGGCTTACAAAAAACAAAATCCAGAAAATATGATGCATGTTGGTCTCACTCTCATTCATGCTTACAATTACACAAACACTTCAAAATTTGTTGCATACTAGCACAAATTAACCTCTACACCTTGCACGAATTTATTTCTTTTTCTTTTTACTCCATACTTTATATTGGCTGATTTTTGTGAAGTTCTTCATCTTCAACTTCACCTTTTTCTACCTCCTCTGTATTTTCACAGTTTCTTCAAACTTGATGTCCATGCAATCTTCTTCATTTTTTGCAACTTTAGTACTGCCATATGCTTCGGCATCATATTTATCAATGTTAACTTCTATACTTGCATAATCACAGTCAAATAGACCATAAACAATAATAGAATTTTCTATCATTTCAACATTAGTTTGAACAATGGATTTTTGCTATATCATGAGCTGATAATAATGCCTTATTTCTTCAAGGATCCATTTCCCAAAATGTTCATTCAAGGGTTCTTCTTGCTCAAAATTGTGTATATCTATTTCATGTTCAGCTGCAATATTTTCTTCCACAGTATCCTTAGGATTTTCAATCCAATTTTCAAGAAACCTTATTTCATCATCATAATTTATTGGCACTGTGATTGAATGCTCTCCCTTCTTTTCTTCAATTGTTGATGGTTTATTGTTGCTTTCACCACCTACAAACTTAGAAAAAATTGTTAGAGTTTTAAATAATTTTTTTCTTTTTTCTCTACTAGCTCTTCTTCAGCTTATATAAATAATACTTTATTTGTCTTAGCCTTTGCTTCAACATCAAGGACGTCATCAACATTGGATTCATTATTCATAGTTTTTATCTCTGTTGTAGCTTTAGTGCTACCTTCATTGAAAATTTTGATACCTACAACTACAGTGCAATCCACTTCAACATAGTTTGGCTCTTCAAGCCATTCTTTAATGAGCTTCAATTCAGCATCAAAATCAGAAATGTTGTCATTTTCTTCAACTTGTGCATCGTCTTGGATGCATTCATTTTTAACTAAAATTTTGTCAAATTCTGCAATAAAACTGTAGTCTTCATCATCTTCATTTTTTTTCTTAGTTGTTGGATGATTTGTCCTTGTACACGCACATTCACAAACAATAGAATTGTTATGAAAATATTTTTCCCCCATGGGCTTGGCCTTCACAAGCTCTTCTTCTATGTCTTTATTTTCATCTGCTTCAACTTTATTTCAACAGCCTTTACTACCCCTTCTAGGTCTTCTTCAACTACAACTTCCACTTGGTTTATGGTACCAAGCATGATTCCTCCATTCAACAAATCATCAATATCATTCTTCTCCTTCATCATTTGTAGCCATTCTTTTGTTGAATAGTCTTCTTCATCATACAATATCTTAGTTATTTCAACAATTTTTTCTTCGTGTTCTTTAAGGGAAAATGATTCTGCTTGTATAATAGGTTCTTCAACTTCATCATCCACAACTGTGTGGGGTTTACAAAATTTCTCAACATCTTCTATGGCTGGATTTTCAAATGTTGCAATGGCAGTTTCATCTTCATCATGTTCTTACTCTTTTCCTTCATCCACATGTGTATCTACACAGTGGGATCCACTAATAGTTTGGTTTTCTACTGTTGTTTATACAATATTTTCTATTGTTTATTCTTCAACAAATTCATGTGACATAGCTATATGCTTAATCATGTCACTCCCCCTTACACCAAAAATCATGTTCAAAATATTCCAAGCCTCTTTGGTTGTTTTGGCTTCCATGATTTTAGGAAATATGCTCTCATCTATAGCTTGTTGAATGAGAGACAATGTTGCTGCAATATTCCTTTTTTCTACTAATAAATTATATTTCTGATATTTTTACATGGCCTGATAGGATTCTTAATTTGGTTCTTCAAATCCATTCAATACTACAGTCCACAAATCATCAACACACAGCCTAGTCTTCATTTTGATTGACCAAATCTCATAGTTTTTACCTGATAAATATGGGGGACAATAAAATACATTCAAGTAATCTTGTGACTATTCTTCAATGCCATCTGCTTCAACATATTCCTTAATACCTATCCCAAGTATTTATGCAATAACTTGACCAACTTCTATTACATCATAAATTTTCTTCTTTGTTTGCCTGAGCCTTATGCTCTTTCCCATTTTTACTTTCTCTATTTTCTGGTATTCTTTGTTTTCAAGTTAAACTTCTTAAATCTTACTCTTAGCCTCTTCATAACTACTTTCTCCCTTCAATAAGACTCAACAATCTTTACGGACTGCCTGTGTGTTTTCTTTCTTCCCCCAAGCTTCTGCTCAAGCCTTCATATGTTAACATAGACCTATGCTTTTTATAGACTTCTACAAGTGCTTGCTTTCTCCTCAAAGCTAAAGTCCCTTCTTCTTCCCTTTTAGCCACTTAACCCACTTTTTAAATAAGACAAACTTCTCTTTTTAAAATACCTGAAATGTCAGTCGACCAAAACTTCATTCACCTTTTTTTTAATTTTCCTTTCTTGTCAAGCTACGACTATCTTTTCCTATTTTTTTAAACCACTTAACCTCATTTTTAATATTCAACTTTTTTCAAAACAAAACCTCTTTAAATCTTGGCACTTTTATTTTTATCGTGTTCACACTTTGCTTCTACCTTACTGGATTTCTCCCTTTTTACATAATTCAAAAGCCTTCTCCCCTTTTTAAGGAAAGAATGCCACTTTCTCTTTTCTTTAATACAAATGACAACATTTTCTTTTACCAAGTTTAATCTTTGGATTTACTATAATAACCCCTAAATCATAATTAGAGTTAATCCTTCACACATGAGGAATGTATTTTTCGCACCTCTCACCAACTTGCTCGCTCTTAAATTTTCTTAACTTACAACTACTTCCAACTAGCTCGAGTTTTAATTTCTATTCACGGAGGAGTTGGCCTTGGCACATGCGTATTTACTTTTCAGAACTCCTCCCAAATCTTCTTGGATGATGTCAGCAAATCGTGATGAGCTATGAATATCAACAATCGATTTGTTTGATAGATCTGGGCCGTTGGTTTTAAAATTTTACTCGGGCTTCTTCTCTTCAACGCAATCCTTCCTTTTTTTAATTTCAGCACAAATTGTATAGTAGAAGCACCACGCACTCAGCTCTCACGGACTGATCTCTCCCAATCACCAATTCTCTTGTTCTCTTGGCTCCAAGCTCACACACCAGATTTGATATTTTACAAGGATGAATTCACCTACTCAGCCTTTTATTTTCTTCAACTATTACACGTAATACCTTCACAAACTCTTCTTCTCTGCTCAGAGGTGTGGCCACCTTTCCTTTTCTTTAGTTACACACACTGCTACAGCTGTCAACACCAACTTCATTTATTCTTTGCACAGGCTCAGCACTACAATATAGCTACAAGATGTCTATGAGAGTTGCAGAATCCACAACCTATTCAACGATCAATACTCTCACATGAAGTATACAGAAATGGTCTAATACCAATCTATTGGATTCACACATCTACGGTTGTAATCATTCAAACACATGCAGAAAGCATACAAAGATACAACTCTAACACACACCCTAAAATTAGCATAATGCTCTTCTTCTATAAGACAGAAAAAATCTCTCTACAAGATACTCTACTACTCATATTTCATACATATTTAAACATGTATTAGACTAGTTCGGCAAGCTTCCCGCATTAACTGAACTATCTAACTCTATTTATTAACGAAACTACCTAATTCTATTTATGACTATCACTTCTACTGTCAAAGACAGTACATTAGGAATATTACTTCGGTTAGTAATACATTGATGAGTTTACTTTGTTAGAGGGAGAAATTATTCCTTCTTACAGGTAGGAGGGGAAGATTATTATTACTTTTATGAAGTAGAAAATACTATTATATTTATAAAGACAAAGAATTAATTAATATTTCGGGGAATCAAACTTAACACCTCTAGGAGTCTCGGTGCGACCATGCCGAGATAATGTATTTTCTTTTAATTTGTTTCAGGCACCACCAATTACCAGAACGTTGTAATTTTACAAAGGTAGGCCCCAATTTTATGCAGGAGTTCAGGATTATTTAAGAGGCCATTCTCATGATTAAAAATCATGTGAATTAGCAGAATAAGGAAAAGGTGATTCAACTACAATATGTTTGGGAAATTTAAAAATTGAACTAATGAATGTAATCAAAATTTTCAATACTTATAATTTAATTAATTTAAAAATCATAATTTATGAAATTTTAAAAAAACTTAATTGTTTTATGGCAAGTTTCAATTTACCATATCACCATCTAAACCCAAGTCAACTCCAGACTTCCGAAGGGTAGCACCCGACCCTTCATGAGTGATAGATTGCACATCTTTTAAATGGAACAAGCCCTTGCCATGAAGAAAATGAATAAGATTTTTAAAAATTCTATAGCCTAAATTCGCCCCAATCTAGGGGTGTTCACTAAGTTGTACACTTCTCCCATCTCCAATACGCCATGCGGTCGATTTTCCAATCAAAGGAAAGGCTTTCGAGACCAAGGAGAAATTCTTTGAATCCTTCATATGTTGCCTAAACCAGTCTTCCATGGATGCACCATTTAGATATTTGGATTTCATAACTCTCACCCAAAGAGAATCATTAAGGGTCAATCTCCACATATTGGTGGTCATTAATGCTTTGGAGAAGAGAAATATATTTTTGAGTCCCAACCACCGATCTTTTTGGGTTGCTCTATTTGTGACCATTTGACCAGAGGTATCTCGTCTATCAATCTCTTTTCGTGTCCAAAGAAAATGGAAACTCTTATTTCTTATTCTGGAAAGGATGCCCTTCCTAATTTTCATTATTGTTGCCCAATATATTGGAATACTATCCCCAACTAATTTTAAAAGGATAAGGCTACCTCCCTGGAAAGATAACAATTGACCCACAAAGAAATGTGAGCCTCGATCTTTTCAATAAGCCACATCTACTCTGTTGTCCTGTAGGATTTGGGTTTCAGCTAAACCCCAAGAACTTCAGAACAACATCCAATGCTTCATGAAGAAATGGGAGGGCGAGGTCTAACTCTGCCAAAATATTATCAGGTATGGAATCAACGATAATACAAGACTTAGAAAGGTTAAATCTCATTCCTGAGACCGAGCTGTAGACATCTAGAATTGTTGAGTTCATGGAAAACGTTTGAATTATGGTTGCAAAAGAGGAGAACATCGTCTACAAATAGAAAATGAGTAACGATTTTCGAAGGAGTTATCTTATCCTCTTCTCTTAGTATCCTTAACCAAATTACTTAGGCCATCATCAATTAAAAGAAAAAGGGAAAGAGAGAGGACAACCTTGTCTAAGACCCCTTGAAACGCCACCAAAGAAGGGTGAGGGAGACCCATTAATAAAAACTGAGAATGAGGCTAATTGGACACATCCCAAGATCCAATTCACCTAGCTAGGTTCATCACATATGGATAAGAATCATATGTAGAAACACTTGATAACTAACTTTGTCATAGGCCTTCGATAGATCCAACTTCAAGATTGCAGCTGAGGAGTTTCTACGCTTAATGGAGTGCAAGGATTATGAGGGGATTAAAAGGACTTCCAAGAGCTTGAACCAACTCTAATATAAGGGAACCCAGTTGAAACCATTATGATACCACAAAAATACAACAAAATAAATACACAAGAGCAATCACATAAAACACATGAGAAACAGTGGACTCTATTTCTTTAATTCATCCACATATCTCTATATTGAGGATAACAAATCAGATCCGATTATTAAACAAAAATTGGCAGGGTAAAACCATGGAAAATACAAAAATGGTCTTCATTAAAGCACCAACTGAACTCCACCGCCTCACCGCCATAGTCAAAATCTGATCCTTCTCGATATTGCTTGTTGCTACAAAGCATTAACTCTCGCCAACTATGTTCTGCTCTGAACTTCATGACGACTCCAAGGGATTAAGAAATAATTATTTCTAGCATTATCCCCTTAATTATTTATTTGTATAATTCATTGAGAAAATGTTGTTGCATCCTACAGCAAGCAAACTCCCAGATTACCTCTGTGAAACTCAAACAATTCTGTTTCCAAGGGTTTCATAAAAATGTCTGCAAGCTGATCCCTAGACTTGCAGAACTCAATATTGATTTCCTCAGTATTTATCATTTCTCAAATAAAATGGTACCTGGTATTAATGTGTTTTCTCTTCTTATGAAACGCATGGTTCCTTGACAGGGAAATTGCATATTTATTATCACAAAAGATCTTTGCGGGAAATTCCTACTCGTGAAATAGCTCCAACAACATCCTTCTCATCCACACTGTCTGACATGTTGCTCCTATAGTTGCTACATACTCTACCTCTGCAGATGACAATGTCACTATGGGTTGTTTCTTTGATGCCCAAGAAACTGCTCCTGAACAATAGTTGAACACATAGCCAGATGTACTCTTCCTGTCATCACTACTACTAGAAAAATCACTATCAGTAAATCCAATTAACATAAAATCAACACTGGCAACATACAAAATACCATACTCAATTGTTCGTGCAACATATCTTAAGATCCTTTTCCTAGCCTGCCAATGATTGTTCTTGGGTGACTCCATGAACCTGGAAACCAAACTAATGGCGTACATAATGTTAGGCCTAGTTGCACTTAAGTACATGAGGCTACCTACCAGTTAAAGATTTGGATCAACACATGATCTAATATCAGCCTTGCTGAGTTTTATTCCAATTGCAGTTAGTGTTGCAACTTGTTTATAGATCTCCATCCTGAACCTTTTCAAAATATCCCTAGCATACTTACTTTGAAAAATAAAAATGCCATCATCAGACTGTCTTACCTCTATGCCAAGGAAATATCTCATCAGTCCTAAATACAACATTTCAAACTCAGTTTTCATGGCTGATTTAAAAACATCAACTGATAGGTTACCTGTGAAGATTAAATCATCTGCATACAAACACACAATCATAATCTTCCCTTCCTGATTTACCTTAGTGTACAAGGTACTAGGCTCATTTGGAGTCCTGTTAAATCCCTTATTGTTGTCTTAAAATCTCTCATGAATGGAATATCTATATTTAATTCATGCGTGGGAATAAGCCGTTAATCATACCACCTTCCTATTCTGTGCAAAATTGATTACAAAAAGTTGATTGAGTCTGGGTGGAGAAAGTTACAGCTTGATAGCGATGTCCCTCTTATGAAGCAGTTTGCAAACAATTTGACGAAGCCTCATAAAAATACTAAAGTGTGGGCTTCCTCGTTCAAGAAGAAAGCACAAGAGAAGCTCGTGGAAGCTGGTATAAAATGAATTATGAAGGAGTTTTTTTATGATAGTGAAAAATCCACTCTTGCTTATTTGGAGGTGCAAAGGCATGAGCTGTTGATTAAAGAGGAAATAACTTGGCATTTAAAAAGTTGTGCAATATGGATGTAGTAAGGTGACGGGAATACAAAGTTATCCTTGCATTTAAAAAGTCGTGTAGTATGGATCCACGAATGCGATGGGAATACAAAGTTCTTTCACTAGTATGCAAATTATCGAAAGAATTTAAACACCCTTTGGAAGTTCAAGAATGCAAATGGTGAGGTGGTCACCTCCTTTAAGGACAAAGCGGCGGTCGGTATTGAGTACTTTCAGGAGCTTTTCGGATAACCTTCTTGATGCCCAATTGATCAAATTTTATACGTTCTTAGTTTATTCTCTAGGACAATAAAATCCGACATGAAATCCTTACTTGAAGCAAAAGCGATGGAAGAGGAACTCCTTGCAACTCTACAATCGATGAAGAAGGGAAAATGCCCAGGGCTGGACGACTTCTCCGTGGAATTCCTTTTGGGTTTTTATGATCTCATAAAAGAAGATTTGCTTCAGATGATCCAAGAGTCCAAAAGGTATGGCAAATTTCATGGTAAATTAAACTCTATGTTCTTATCTTTGATCTCAAAGAAGCAGGACGTAGTGGTTTTGGACGACTATAGGCCTATCTCTTTATGCAACATTGTCTACAAGGCAGTGGTTAAAGTTTTGGTTGGAAGATTGAAGGTGGTATTAAGCCCTATTGTTTTAGAAGAGAAATTTGTTTTCCTTACTAAGCGAATCCATGATGTCGTTGTAGTGGCCCATGAAGCTATTAGAAATAATTATTTCTTAATCCCCTGGAGCCGTCATGAAGTTCAGAGCAGAACAAAGTCAGCGGAAATTAATGCTTTGCAGCAACAATAGAGATCGAGAAGAATCAGATTTTGATGGGAGTGAGGTGGTGGAGTTTAGTCAATGCTTTAATGAAGACCATTTTTGTATTTGGCATGGTTTTACCCTACCAATATTTGTATAAAAATCAGATCTATTTTTTTATCCTCAATCTCGAGATATGTATTAAAAAAACAGAGTCCCATGTTTCTTGTGGGTTTTCTGTGATTGTTCCTATGCATTTATTTTGTTGTCCTTTTGTGGTATCATAGTGGTTTCAACTAGGTGTCCTTGTATCAAAGTTGGTTCAAGCTCTTAGGAGTCGTTTTACTCCCCTCAAATTGGTATCAGAGCTGGTTCAAGCCTCTGGGAGTCATTTAACTCCTCTCAAATTAGTATCATAGTAGGTTTATTCATAGAGCGGGACGATTTTTGGGGAAGGTTAATCCTTTTGTTGAAGGCATATTCATAATTTAGAAATTTCCACATATGGCTTTGAGCAGTCTGTCTCAGCCTATTATTCCAATACTTTAAAAAATACAATTCCTGGCCAAATAGGATGAGAACTATTTTACGTTCTCAAGATATATGGGGTTATATAGTTACGGGATATCAAGAGCTAGGAGATCAAGAAACATAGCTCAATTTGACACAGGATGAGTGTGACCAGCTAAGGGAACACAAAAAGAAGGATAACAAGGCTCTTGCTATTATTCAACAAGGACTGGATGACACCATTTTCTCAAAGGTGTCCAACGTTGAGTCTTCCAAGGTTGCTTGAGATACCCTTGAGACCAGTGATCAAGGAGTGACTAAGGTGAAGCTGGTTAAACTGTAAAATATTAGGGGAGATTTTGATTACTTGAGAATGAACGACTATGAAATAGTTGATCAATTCATGACTCAGGTCATGACTATTGTAAACTAGTTGAGGTAGTATGGAGAGGATTTCTCAGATCAAAGAGTGATTGAGAAATTTCTTATAAGTTTGCCCAAGAAGTTTGGATCTATGGTGGCTTCCATATAAGAGTCAAAAGATACTTGATTGATCCATGTAGATGAACTAACTAGTTATATGATAGCTCATGAGTCCAGGATGAATAGATACGAGGACAACATTTTTAACCATGCATTCAAGTCACAAATGCAAGTATCCAGAGCCAGTGGCAAAGGAAGATATAGAAGTAGAGGAAGAAGTGGCAAAAACCAAGACCATAGAGATTCAAGAGATGATTTTGAGCTTGAGAGGAGATCTCAACAGTACCTTCTTAGTTCAAAGGGGAGAAATAGCAGACAAGGAGATCAGAGGATTGATCAACCCAATGTGCAATGCTACTACTACAAAAATTCTGGTCATCATGCCAATAAGTGCAAAAAGAAGCTAGCAGATGTTGGTAAGCAACCTGCTAAGATAACTGAGGAAACTGATGATGATCAAAAGGCAATGTTTTTTGCATGTAATGTTATACAGATGAAATCCAAAGACATTTGTTTTTTAGACAGTGGTTGTAGGAATCATATGACTGGAAACAAGGCTCTGTTTACCGGTACCAAAAAAGGAGTTTGAATCCAGGCTATGGGCCACAATGAAATGTACTCAATCATATCGCGGAGGAACAAGTGGGACAACTGGTTCAAAGAATTGATTTTTCCCTTATTGTAAGATCCAGAAGTGAGTCAGTGTAGCAAGATTCCAATGTCATTTACTTGTAATGATGAAAAAGGAACGAATATGTCTATGCACCAATGTTCCTCTTACAGAGAAAACATCAATGCTAAAACAATTGCATGAACTTGAAAAGTTGAGAGAAGTTGTTGAAGGTTCAATGAAACCAATAACAATCTCACTAAATCGATACTTGTTGGTCCACAAACTTCTTCTAGACTTCACACTTATGTTTCCTAGCTTGACAACCTATGGGATTTAAAAGGGAGGGGAAATATTGATGCATCTATGGGTGTTTTTTTTTCAAATGGCATGGATTGCAATGTATTAGCTCTCCTTATTGGAAGGAGATGGCCAGAGATATAGTTAAAATCCCCCCTAAAGTTTACAAACCTCCCATTTATGAAAAGACGAGGCCAATAGAGTTGTCTAAAGAGAGGGTTGGGATTGAAGCTAAACTTTATGATAGTAAAGATGGATGGAAGGAATGTAGAGTCTCCATTGTTTCAAGTGGTTGGACAGATGTCAACCATGATCCTCTTATCCTCTTATAATATTATGTTCTTAAAATTCCATGATATTATAGGGAAAAACAAATATGGTCCATATTTGATGGGTCTCTTTAAAGAGGCAGTAGATGAGGTGGGAAGAGGAAATTTGGTCCAAATTGTTACATATAGTTACCTAAAACAATGTTATTGGTGGGATTTTAACTGAGGATGGATACCCAATAATTTTTGGGACTCCTTGTTTCATGCATGTGGCATCAACCTCCTCCTTAAAGATATAAACAATATTGCATGGGTTGGAAAAACTATAACTGAAGCAAAGATGCTACATATTTTATCATTAATCATGCAACATCAATAGCAATTTATAGGAAGCATGCCAACCTCCAGCTTGTTCAATGTATCAAGACTATACTTGCATATGTATTCATTATTTTACAATGCCTCATCAAAGTTCATCAATCTTTGAGGGAGATGGTGGTATGAATGGATTAGTAGAGGTGGAAGGGTTCTCATGTTGGAGATGGTCCATGAGTTGAGGACATTCTTATTAGACCTTCTTCAGGGGACTTTTGGAGGAGAGTGGAGGACATTGTTACCCTCATCACACAAATTGTTTCCACCCTTCATATGTTTGATAGTGATCAACCATGCTTAGGGGATGTGTTTGAGAGAATGCATCAAATGAGAGAGAAGATTCGTGACATAATGGAAGATGAAAATTCTATGATTGTCGGGGACACCCTGAATGAGGTGTGGGATCTTAGTCTTACAAGTGGGAAAATACTTCATAGTCCTCTTCATTCAATTTCATTCCTACTCAACCCCGAATGGTTTCACAAGAAACCATCTCCAGATATAGAGGTGATATAGAATTGGAACACCTTTATAAGTAGATGTTATGATTGTGATTATAGCACTACTTTACAGCTTGAGTTGGGAAAGTTCTTGAGATCCAAGGGATAATTTGCAAATGAATATTATGCATATAACAGAGAACAAGTTGGACCCATAGAATTCTGGTTGCAATATGGTATAGGGACTCCCTTGCTTTGATAGTTGGCTATTTTTTTTCTTTCACATGTATGTTTAACAAAAAGTACCTTTACCATGTTCTGTAATGTAAATAGTTTATTTTATTTTCATTTCAGATTTTTTTCTTCTTCAAATAACATTGTTAAATTTTAATGACATCATGTTAATTTTACTTCATAGGTAACTAGTTCATTTTCATGTGAGAGAAACTGGAGTGAATGTGCTTTTATCCATTCAACAAAGAGGAATCTATGCACACAAAAGGCACAATATTTGGTGTTTCTACATTCATATCTATGTCTGCTATATCGACAACAAGAGCACCAAACATGACCCACTAGGATGTGGAATTATGGGAGTTTACAAGACGATGGAGATGATGATCTTCGGCTTGAGATGTTGCAAGACAATGCCAAAGACATGCGAGATAACACCAGACATCATGTTGACCAAAGTAGTGGTTGTATATTTGGATTAAGCTCAACAACCCTTCTAGCGAATGAACTTGACCATGTAAATTATTAGGTTTGTTTGCATTTTGGCATCTTGCATAGAATTTGCTGGAAGGAACTTTTGAGATATAGCTATAATCATAAGAATATATGTAGTTATTAATACTATAAATATTTTATCCTTATAAACTTTTATTTCTTTTTTATCATATAACCATTTGACTAAAAGTTTATACTTATTTTCAATTTACCAACAAAGAAAATATATATATATATATATATATATATATATATGCTTTAAAGTAATTCATTATGACTAAATTTTTTCATTATATTTTCATCTATGTGATGAATGCTTTATTTTAATTAAGTATATAAAAAAATAAATAAAAATTCACTTACCAAAAGGGATCTCCTAACTTTTCACTTTCAATTTTGTTGTTTTTCTTTCTCCTAATTTTTGCAAAACTTAGAAACTTTATTTTTTTTTACCGGTATTGTTTCTCGTTCTGTTTTCCATTTCTCCACATAAATAAATAGAATGGAGATGCAAGGGAAGGCGCAATCACACACATGGGTCTCCATAAAAAAAAAATCATGCTTTGCTATGAAATAGCCGTAACTGGTATGTATTTAGTGTGTCGATGTATGGTGGCCCTTCTATACTTTCTAGCTTTGGTAATTCATTCTTATATAGTTTCTTTAGCAAAGCACCCCATCAAGGCCATATATAATAGAATCCAGCTCCCTGTAGCTATAAATGGATTTAAATCAAAGTCAAAGTAATATAGGGCAGGCAGGTAACTTAACCTCGAGCAATAGTGTTGTACAAAGAGAAAGTTGTGTCCCGCGCGGCCTTTTGGAATATTACTGTTAAAACAATAATTAAAATTCTAATGTTTATTAGATATTGTGGATGACAGAAAAATCTAGAAGCAACAATGAATGCAATAGTTGACAGTTGAAATAGTGCACAACATTGTAGCGTTGGCGGAAATCAGTGAGAAAGATCTGGACATAGATCTCTAGACACAGCTTCCTCATTTGCAATATAGGCGCTCTATAAATAGAGCGAAATACAATGCAATGGAACAAACCTTCCCGTTGCTGATTTATGCACTGTGTTCTTGTTTGTGATTCAATATGGTATAAGAGCCTTGTGTCTGGGCAAAACTCCCTCACGGGAGGCCTAGGATAATGAAGATCCTGTAAAAGAGTTCCCTCTGTTGTTGTACAGAATAGAGTATAACAATGCGTTTTATTGTGTTGCATTTGTTTTCTTTACTGTAATTTGTTTTCTTTTCTGTAGTAGGAGCAGAAATAAGTGCTTCCTCCCTATCCTGTATTAGTTTTAGATTTGTGGTGGAAGGATATATTGTGCTGCAGCTTCTGTGAAAACGTGTGCTGCTATATCGCTGGGATCATTGTTCGTTGTGAGAAGAGGCAAGGTCAAAGGCTGTTGAGGTAGCCGTGACATCGTTGGAGGAGTCACCAGTTGAGAAGCCACTGAATTGCAGAGTTGTCGGTGTTGTAGCTGGTGAAGGTAAAATGTTGGAGAAGTCTGTGATAGAGGAGTCTATGTAAGAAAATGGAGTGCAGAGGTGCAAAGGAGACGAAGGCAATAAGAGGTGAGAGAAATGACAGAGTTAAGATGAGAGCCGTTGAGAGTTTGTGACTGTCGTATTGGATAATTAGGGAGCTGTGAAGAGCAATTGTCGGCCTGGTTAAAGAATAGAGCTGCGATTTGAAAGGAGACTATCGTTTTGGGCAGTCAGTTAAAGAAGAATATTTTGTCTCTTATGAGGAGCTCTCGACTATGCTATGATTGATTTGTTGCTAGTGAATCACTGACTGGTTGGACGAATCAAGAACTATATTAAGCATTCATGTCATATCCTGTGTATTTTTTGGAGGCCCAAAATCCTGGAAGCCATGCATAGAGGGAGGCGCTAACCCCAGCAGATGATTCCAGTTTCACCAACAAGAACAATTTCAGTCTGGCATCGCTAAGGGTGTTGCGATGGTGAGATTTTGCATAGGAACCGGAATCTCTGCAACCCATCTTCATCTGTGATGAGGACGAGCGCACCAAGGTGGCTTACAACGAATTTGGAAAAGATATTTTTCATCTCACTCGTGGGCATCGCTAGAGAGAAGAGGGACTGCGTGAGAGACGAGCTAAAAAATAAATTTCCCTGGAGCAGTCTGCGTATTGATTGATAGGACATGCATTGTCATCAAGTGCATGGAATGGGAGCCATCTGCATCACTGGTTTTGAAATTGAGCCTGTGCAGGAACGTGGCCCATCTATGGTTGTTTGCAAGAGTAGATTTGGTGAAAGAAACAGCATTTCACGCGTCAAAAGGCTCAGCATGTAATCTCTAAAGAGGCTTAGTGTATGCTCCTTGTGTGCTTTGAGGAAAAGTGTGGTGTAAACCACCTCTTAAGAGGATTAAGGATAGTTTGGTCACTGCAGTGTGTAGTTGGTAAGGGTCTTAAAAAGATTATGGTATTATGGTTAATTATTGGGTCTTCCAAGTAACTTTAACTTTTTGGTTTAACGATAAAGTTCAAGTGGTTGGTAAAAATGTCATAAAAAGTTAAATGGGTGTAAATGGGTCATGGTAAAATTTGTGAAGACATGATTACAAGTATGACAATAAAGTCATGTTCCAAGGTGATGAAGTATGCTTCTTACATGGGGAAAAGTCTTAGTCATTAGTAAAAATGATGATGTAATGGCATGAGTTGTATGGAGTCAAAGTCAAGTTAAAAGTTGAAAGAATTGCTATAAAGAATTGGAGTCAAGTCATATTAATGTTGAAGTTCAATATTAATGTTGAAGTTCAAAATGAAATCTAGTACAAGTTAAGTGCATTAAATTCTAGTTTGTCAAGTTTATAGCATAGTAAGTGTAATACGAATACGGATTCTTAGTAATGGAAAATTAGAGTTTGAAAACCAATTTAAAAAAAACAAACTTAAACACTTTAAAACATAAATACTCGATTAAAAAATATTATATATATCCACTCTACTTTCGTATTTTATTCGTACTAGAATTTTTCAATAGGTATTTTTTCTGTATTGAAAGATTTTTTCATTAGGTATTTTTTCCGTATTGAATCGTATTCGTATCCGTATTCGTACTCGAATTATGCTACTATGGTTTATAGTATGTAAAATCATGGCATTGGTGTGTCAATTAAGTTTTCCAAACCAAGGTCATAGGTCTCTTGTTGGATGGAGACGTCACTCCAACAAGAAACATTTGTATACAAGAATTTTTTTTAGTTGCATGAAGAATATTGCAGGTGCAAGCATCAGAAAGCAATAAAAGATGGACTTGTGATGTAAAAGACAAAGGCTGACAAAAGACTATGGTGTATGGCGAAAGACAAGGCAAGAAGAGTCCAATGGCAAAGCAAAATATATGCATAGTGTTGAGATGGAAATGGACATATGTAATGGGCTTGTAATTTGTTGGACATTTAGTAAAGCATATAAAATGCTTGTTGTACCTGATCTAATTATGCATATGTAATGTAAGGGGTGCATGATCGGTTGTACCTGACACCCCAGAGTTGTTGGTCCAAGTTGTAGTGCCAAGTTATAAGGCAAACAATATTCCCCACGTTGTTGTAAGCCCTATTAAAGCAGGAAAACATGTTGTAGCGTGAAGGTGCATGTGATCACATGTTGTGATGTTCTCTTAGAGATAGAGAGGTTATAGTATCAAGTTGTGGAATTAACCAGTGTGATAGGTACGGGGGTGACAGGTGTACATGTATGCTATCTTGATGTTGGATTGAAGATGATGAAGGGGAAAGTGTGAGTTAATCTCATATTGTTCAGATGTTCAGACCAAGTTATGTTTAAGGGGGGGTTTAGCATGTTGATGAACCACGCAATTGAAAAGGTTTCCTAGAGAACTAATGGATACAGCTGCTGGCAACCCATGTATTCCGGTAGATGGATTTCTTTTTATGTGGACATCAACAATATTTTTTATGCAGGTACAAAAGAAGAAAATGAAGCACAAAGTTCAAGTGAAGACCGTAAAAAAAAGGGAGAGAAAGCTCAAGGATAAATCATGATAATGAAGAAAGCCCGTGACAATGACCATAAAGAATGAAGACCAAGATGATTAATTGATAAGTGAAGATAAAGACCTAGTTGATGACTCAAGATGAAGACATGATGACTCAAGATGAAGACATGACCAAGGTGGAGATAAAGATGGAAATAAGATCCAGATTAAGACCAAGATAAAAGCAACCTATAGTTGTGCCAAAGCAGCACTATTGTTACCTCTAATAAACTTTAAGGGAGAGTGTTAAAACAATAATTAAAATTGTAATGTTTATTAGATATTGTTGGGAACAGAAAAATCTAGAAGCAGCAATGAATGCAAAGATCTAGACATAAATCTCTCTAGACACAGCTTCCTCATTTACAATGTAGCTCTATGAATAGAGCCAAATACAACGCAATGTAACAAGCCTTCCAGTTTCTGATTTATGCACTGTGTTCTTGTTTGTGATTCAATAATTACCCTGTGTTTTTAGCTTTACTTAATATGCTTGCTCATTCCCAAATCCTGCAATCTTTCAGCCAGGTCTGTTCAGTGGAACATTTGATTTGACCATCATTTGATTATTAGCAGAGCTATTCAAAGGAAAATGTGGTGTGCTTGGGTTTGCAGTATCCAACAAGCCAATGGAACTGGAAGAGACTATGGACTACAAATCTAGGATCAAGATGCTCTAGTTATACTTAGTGAGAATATTCGAGTTTAAATATTACCTCGGAGTTTGTAGCTCTCTACTTATCTTTTGTAAGCAATCATTCTTTTCCTCAGCGAAGCTGGGTGCTGGAGTCCAAGGTGCTTGCCTCACACAGAGTTTCATACCAATTCCAAATCACCAGGAGGTTTCACTGATTATTGAAAGAATCCAAGTGAAGAGCGACAACCACTTGAAAAGCCACTGATTATGGATAAGGACGGAGTTGGCATATTCAAATGTATTAGAAAATGAACATGTAACCACCCCTTTAACCTCAACAAACGAAGAAATACTGGCAGATTTAATAGTTTTCTAGTAGATCCGGGCATGAGAAATATGAATCCTTGCATAAACTTCAAAATAGCTTGATATTCCCAGTAAGGGTTTCAGATGAGAATACTTGAACGACTGGTGCCAGGCTCATATTTAGATCATCGGCTACCACTCTCCTTTCCATATTATTGGAGGGAATCCCAACCTACATGTTTATCCCTTTGAAGAAAATTAATGATCTGCATTCTCTTTCTAATTTGTTTCCATTCAAACTTATTGAATATTCAGTGTTGGGTTGTGAAAGAGTGCTTGAGGTCTAACTTGTGGTAACTGATATGTTATTGCTAATTCACAATTACATGGTTCTAGACGCGAGTTGACATGACATGACAAATGTAAATAACACGGCAGGTGCCAGGTGCTACTTCTTAAGCTATGACTTGAATGCTTAATAAAGACCATGTGGTCTCTGTCACATTTTTTAATGAATTCGTACGCTGTGCTACATCATGGCAGCCTTATGTTGATATTTGTTCATTGATTAAACAAAAGTGTGTATTTTTAAGGTTCGTAAGGGTTACAAACAACAAATCGATTAATGTTTGGTTATGACAATCTGAAATATGAAAGCATCCATAAAATCTAGCCTTTCATTGCATTATTATTATTATGATATTTACACCGTAGGAATTCATTCAACCAAAGACCATCCATGCCCCTGTTCACGATTCCTCGTCTATCTAGCGAATACAATCTCGCCATGTGCATTTTCAGTCATTCACCATTTCCGTCAATTTACCGGTGATTTTGTAGCGAACTTACCGAGTTATTTTTGGCGGCACACATAGCGTGCAACCGAAGTTACAGATAGCGTGCACCCGAAGTTACGAGGTCGTGATTTTTAGCGACCTATGTATTGTTTCAAATTGAACGAAGATGCAAAAGCTCGGTATCCCCTTTCACTGACATGGCATGGGCGAAGCCATCAATTCAGGAGAAGCTATAGCTTGTTAGGTCCAGTCTCATGAATACATATGTAGAAGCAGACAAAGATCGATAAGACCTGGAACATAGAGATAGAAGACCTTGGAGACCCTTCAAGGAGGTAGGGGGAACAAGACAAGGAAGGAAGCAATGGGGTTATCACTTCGGGAAAATTTTAGCCATAGCAGAAACATGAATACAATCTAGGAGGTCATCAAGCCAGATGGCTCTAGGGCTTACGATATATAGATTGGTTGCCTACATGAATTTTGGACACGCATCACCCAACAATGCCATCGCGGTTAAATTTGGCCATACCAACTTACCAAGGAAACGTCTGACATCGACACCTGTTTATTCAGAATAAAATTGAACAATAGAAGGGAACAAAGTTGAGGTTGCGGGATCTTGAAGATCATGGAGCTTGACAGTCGAAGGCTCCAATTAAGGTTAATGCTTACTGGAAAATTTTCCTGAAGTGGCGGTGATTTTCTTGAAAATGAAAAAATTCCCATGATTTCGAGCTATTTAGTATTTTGTGTCGTTGATGATCATTTCAATCCGTTTAAGGTGTAAGCTGGTGGTTTGGAAGAAGAAAACCGGTGATTTTGAGCTATTTAACAGGAAAAACCGGTTATTTTGAGCTATTTGACAGGGAAAACTGAATAGCTCACCTGAATGAATCTATGAATGGTTAAAACGATGTCCTATGCCTATTATTTTGTTAATTTGTTGAAATAGCTGTTTTTTTTAAATATCTAGTGCTTGAGCTTGATTTTTAGTTGTCAACTATTGGAGACTGGTCCAGGAATGCTTGGTAGAGCCAAATGACTTTCAATAGTTCAACGGGTTCTTGTGTTTGTTTTTTATGTTCACCTCGCAAAGCTGGAGATAACATATAAATTTGCGACTAGTGTTTGAGGATATTGGGGTTGGAAGTTTCTAGGGTTTAGACGTGAGCGACAAAGACCTTGAAGCATCTCTCATGTAGGACTTTTTATAGTCGCCTGGGGAAAGAAGACCTCTCGATCCCCTTAATACAAATACTAAGCAGTGTGGACCGGAACTGGCTTTCTCGGGGTCTTCTCTGATTCCTTCAACATATTTTAGAAAGGTTGACATGGGGAGCAATTTCATTATTTACATGGCTTTGATACATTCCCTAAAGTATACAAAACAAACATGGTTGAATGATGATGGCTAAAAACACATAGGGGGTACCAATCTCCTAGCATGTTGTTTTTATTCAATTATGATCGGTAATCTGTTGGTTTTCAGTTAAACGACCTTCCCTTCTATAGCAAACCCATTGAAAACTTCAAGAGGGCCCTCCGATAGTTGGGGGTGAGTTCGGGAAGGGACGTGATGTTATCGCCAAATATATTCAAATGCACATGAAATCGCAAGCCTAGCGTGATGTTATCGCCAAACATATTCAAATGCACACGGAATTGCAAGCCATAACCAGGCTTTACGAATATCTTCATCGCTTTGAATGGAAACCTGTTGACAGTAACTCTATTAAAATTAGGATTCTGCTGGATGGCAGACTCGAGGGTGAACAGGAGGATTCAAAATGATATGTAGTTCATGATGAAAATGGCCTCTTTCATCATAAACTAGAAATCCTGGAGAACTTGTAGTTTCTGTGATCTGAGCATGGAGGATAATTTATATCAATTAAGAAGCAAGGAAACAATGACACTTACATCGTATAGAACAGTAAACAGTTCACCCCAAGAACGCATCTTCCAGTGACTCGAATCCCTTTCAAAGAAAGCTGCAATCGCCAGGAATTGAATAATGCTGAAGAAGCATGTGAATGATGTCACAGAAAGTCGTGCAGGGTATTTCTTCAGCACCGGGGCATGGAAAAGAGATGTAGTACTTCAATTTAAAACTAAATATGAAATATTGTATCAAATAGAATAAGGTCCACCTTGATTATTAAATATATGCGTATTGAGACATATTAATATTGCTATGTTTTCTTAAAGTAGTGAGTGCAGATGATTTCTTATGTAATGTCGAGTGGCCAGAGAGTAAGCAAATATTACTGTGATTTTTTGTGCAAACAATCTTTTTTAGGCCTTTTCAAAAGCACCAGATAAAAACATAGATTTTTCACCCTTGAGCAGTAAATCTAGATGGAATTTTCTTTGTTCAGTACTTTGAAAGAGTCTATAAGATATTTTGATCTTAAATTGGACGTCTCGTAGTTTTCAAAAAAATCCCTTGAAAACTATAGAACTGTAGCCAATAGAATTGCACTTACTTATAACTATAGCGTATTTCTAGCTACCATAGAGCTGTAGCTGATCGAATAAGAAACTAGAATAGAACTGTACATAGGAACAAGCCAAGAATTTTAACCAGAAAATATCGTGGGTGTACCAGAGAAATATAATGATAAAATGTAATTATATTTAGATATTATGAAAAGAGAAGTTGCAGGCTTATGAAAATGATTTTACATCCCCAGATTTAAGTAAAATTGTGACAATTTGCAGTTCGCTTTTCAAAAAATTGAACCATTGTTATAAGAAAAACCCATAATGTTTCGAAAAAACAGCTCGAGCTTGTTGTAAGAAAAACCAATAAAAACCATCCTAAACATTTGTGTGCTCAGGGGCTGGTGATCTATGGATTTAACAATAAAACTAGCTTATGCCCATTGTTTAGGATTTCAATGCAAGAGAAGGAGTTAAAATTCTCCTTACTTATTCAACTGCTTTAGGAGTCTAGTGAGCTAAGTATAAACTTGGTGTACAACTAACATAAAACATGAGAACAAGTACAAGCATGTAGTTGGAGAGACTTAAATTTTGGTGGGGGCATTAACAAAACCCCAATTTCACTGACCTGGAAAGCCATTATTGATAGAAATTTTACTTCTTTTGAAGCTCACAAATATTTGGCCTTCATCTTCAAAAACTGAAGTTGATTTTCTTCTCTAGTAAACGAGCTCCACTCCTTAAGCATATTTACTTCCCTCGCACCCCAAATGCTGTTTCCACTCTTTCCTTCTAAGTGATGCATAGAATGTCTAGAACAATAACATCTTCCTCCGTCAGTTTTTGAGTATTTATTGTAGGATTCTTGGGGCATTGGAAAAAAGGGGTGGATTTTCAAAGGGATAGTGCATCTTGTATAAATATATTTTTGCTGGAATAAGCATGTTGGAACTTATTATGAATATTTGACCATGTTGTGAAGGTTATGATAAGTTAATGTTAAACCTGCAGAAGATATTAGAAAGACGGAGTTTTTGATGTTCACAAGTGACTAAAAAAGGTCAATGAGACTAGAAATTAAAAGTCACATTACCAATTAGCTACTTCAAGTTCCAACTTGCAACTACAGAAATCAAAACAGGGTCCAAACAAAATGGGATGAGTGTGACATGTTAAGACAAGGAAGTTCAAAAATCACCTTCAAAAAAGGTCAATGAGACTAGAAATTAAAAGTCACATTACCAATTAGCTACTTCAAGTTCCAACTTGCAACTACAGAAATCAAAACAGGGTCCAAACAAAATGGGATGAGTGTGACATGTTAAGACAAGGAAGTTCAAAAATCACCTTCATTTCAGTGTCTTTTCTTTTTCGTTTTATACAGTTATATAATTAACAAAATTAAAAAAAATAATAAATTAGTTTTTTTAATATTATATTTATATAAAAGATAGTTAGAAAAATTCATACTTTTATATGAAAATTTGATTAGTAATTTTCTGATCATAATATATTGTCTTGTTAAGTTGAGTTCACTGTTAGTGTGGACTAAATCTGTTAATTCACTTTGGTTTGGATCAATCATCTCACCTTAAGTCAAAGGGTTTTGCAACTAGCTTCATAGAGTCCAAAAAAATATTGTGAGAATTATATGTATATGTAATCTTTTTGCAGGTTTGCCATCTAGACAGGTCAAATACACATACTGTGAGAATTATATGTATATGTTAATATTCAGATAAACATTGCATATGTTAATATTCAGATAAACGTTTCTTTAATGCAAAACAATCTTCATGATTTAAAATAAGCAAGTACAATCAAATTGAAAATGGAAATGCAGTTCTTTTGGGGTCTTTTTGTGTTGTGTTTTTTTTTTTTTTATGTTTTCTCCAAATATATATACCATATCCTTTGTGACCATGAATTTTATATTACGATCAAGCTGATCAATGCTAGATTCGATGGATACATGTTATTGTAATGAGACTTTAATATATTATGCTTTTGTATAGAGCTAATATTGGGGCATTTCTCTCTTCATAAAACTTGCATATTATGCTCAATTGTAAGAACTCAATCAACAAATTTGAGAAATGTAGGCAAAAGACCAAACACAAAGGAAAAAGGAAAATGGTGAGAAAGTAGATGGAATATGCTTTAAGCAGAACATAATTACACAAATTGCGGATGACACGGTACCCACCACAACAACAAAAATTGAAAGCAACAACGACCACAACTCTTCTGCGCCTTTTTCTGCTACTACCAATGATCCGAATTTTAGGGGGCATATGGTCTAAATTCGGATGTATAAGCCATAAAAACATTAAATGGAGAGGCCACCCTCTCCCATTTATCATAAAAGCATTAAATGGAGAGGTCACCCTCTCATATCCATGGTATTTGGTAGCACATGGTTTTGGCCCATGGTATGGCCTCAAAACACATTGTAATAATGCTATATAAAGGCCTAGCAAGCCTTCTCATGATAACAAGTTACTCATTTGGTTTCTCTCATATTTTCTATTGTTCATTGTGAGACTAATTAGATCTGAGTGACTTATGGGTAATTAGTTTCAAAGGTGGGGCTCCTCTTTGAGCCCCACCTCCCCTTCACTTCATATGTTTTTGTTCGTGCTTATTCTCATGCAAGATTAGTGTTTTTCATGTGAATTTTATGACAAATTTGCATGCTCAACCTCCTCCTCTCTCGGCATTCAAGTATTTCGGGTCTCAGCCCCCAAGATCTGGATTAACCAAGCAACTGCATTCCGAGATGGAAAGCCTATAGTTTTGATTGCAGCAGACAGCAGGCCGAGGTTGCTAATGAAAATATGGAGGCACTTATAGCTCTCCAAACAATACAATACACAAAGATCAGAAATTTTGAAAATGCCCAAAAACACTAGATATGGAATTAATGAGAGAATGTTGAATTGCCAAAATAATGAATCCTTCACTTTCACTGGTTGGTTGAACTTCAACTTGAATTTGGTGGGTGGGAAGGTGGGTTAGAAGTGGAGGAGGCTAGCAACGAGATCCTCTCCTGCAAGTGAGTACGCCTGCATTCTGGGTAAGAGGTCCAACGAGGATGGAAGGTCTCGCTCCCAGACTCGATGCTTTTGCATACGCTAAAGATGGCCCTAGTCCGGATGGCGTGAAAAATGCATCGTTCAACATTTTATCTCCTTTTGATCTCCAATTCCACTGCCGTTGTTCAGCCACATTGTTGTCTTCCCTATTTGCTACCTGCAATTCCATTAAGATCTCACAAATTTTGGATCTAAATATTTTTTATCATGGATTTTCCTTAACATATCCAAAGTTAAAGCTGGATCTATGCCAGTTTAATCTAAATTCAGAATTTGAAGTAGTTGGCTCTATATATAAAATATTATGAAATGGTAATGAGAGTAAGTAAATGTGGTACTAGTAATCACCTCTTTGGCAAAGGGATTTGGAGGTGCCACGAATCTATTGCCTTGACTGTTGATTGTGGGGTTTGCACTCCCACCAATTGCATACATTTCCCAATCAGTGTAGTCATTTTTCACCACATGTAAATATCCATGCCTGCACCTACATTCATTATTCAACCATTCATTAATGGTCATTTCTTGGCAATACAACCACAACATTGAAATAGAGGGAGAGGGAAAGGGGGATTTATTTACTTGGGCATTCTCTACATAAGAACTTCCCCAAAATGGTTGAATGCAATCGTGAATTGCATGTTAACATTAGGAGTATAGCTATCACTATGACCCAACAACATCACCTGCAATGTTCACACAAAAACAGAGCATCCATTATAATATTCCACTAGAATTGGTATGAAGTTTATATAAACTAAACCTTCTATTGCAATCTACTTCAGACTCATATTGAAATTCCTTAATGTAATTAGCTCATCGTGGTGAGTAAAATGGTTGTTTGAGATGGTAATAACAGTGGATCCCATGATGGCATCAATAAGACCGCCAACATAGTGGGACAAGGAGACATGGCTAGGAGACAAAAATGAATGGTTTGCCTCATTAGAGGATAGTGAAAGTCAAGGGGAAATGGTTACTTTAGGAGCTGGCGTTGGTGCACTTGGTCAAAAGGCACAAATAATTTTAATGAAGATGGCTAATGGAGATGTTAAATTTGGTGCATTATGCGTTATACATACCATGTTTGAAGAAGAACCTATTGCAAATGAGTTAAATTTGCAAAGCAAAATTTCAAGATTGAATTCAATGAGTGTAAAGTGTCTCTTCAAAGGAAAGATGAACCACTATAGAATCTTCGTAGAAGGAGTTCTTTAAAATTATATTGTTATAAAAGTGGGATGACAAGCTTTAATGGTATCAACCCATAAGGGTTCTTCTAGCATTTAGTGGCTTGGTCCTGAGATCAGAATCTCTGTAGAAGCTTCAGAGTTTGGGGGTGGTATTTCCTCTGCTCAATGATGTACATTAGGAAAAACCAAGACCTTTGGATTTCTATAATTTTCGTAGACACTGCCAGAGGGTTTGTCCAAATGCCCTAGGGGCTAGGGCGATTACCAAGTCCACTTTATTTGGCGGTGTTTTGCTTGCTTTGAGAGAGGGTGTGGGATTATGCTAAATAGAGTGTTGAGTGCATAGTATCAATTTGGGATCGCTGAAAATTGAGCAATAATGATAAAAAAATCCAGTCTTAGGAATGGAAAATTTCATGGTATCAATTTGGGATCGCTGAAAATTGAGCAATAATTGTATCAATTGAAGTGCATAGTATCAATTTGGGATCGCTGAAAATTGAGCAATAATGATAAAAAAATTCAATCTTAGGAATGGAAAATTTCATGGTAGATGGGTCAGTCAAGAATATTTTCATGTAGTCATATGCGCTGACCATGGGCATCCACCACTATTAGGGTTGCAACAGCCGCAAAAGGAGCGGCAACACCTAGTTTTCGAGGATCGTCGATCCGACCTCTCTTTTGATCACTCGTAGCATCGTGCAGTGGTTTTCTTCCATCTTTAAGAAAAATAAGTCTGCGCTACCTTCTACTGTCGACGAGGTTGAAGGTATGTTTTTTCCCTACTTTCTAGCTGCAGTAGGGTTTCGTTCTAGGGTTTTAAACCAAGGTTTTTCTCATACCATATCAACTTCATCGATTACGACAACCATATCATTCTCATCGTCGATCCTCTCATGTCCACCTACACTATTATGCCGAAGAGTGACAATTTGGGTTGGATTGGTCTACGCACTTTAAGATTCATAACGATGTACTTGTTTTCTTAGGATGCTCTTCTTCCTCTTCGCTCTTCAATGCCAAAACCCCTCTTTGTGATATAGGAAGTTCCCACATTTGCAACAGTTTATACAGTTTCTTAGGCATCAGAGGGCTCAGAATATCTCCTAACTCTCCCATATAGACCTGCTGCATGTATTCTCCCATTAATTTGGGACCTGTTGATGAGCTCAACTCCCAAAGCTTCAATGCTCGTCTTTTTCTAGCATTTATAGCTTTGGATATGATCCCACCAATCCCAAATGATGGAGTTATGGAGTGGCGCTTTAGTAGAACTTTAGCCTCTATAATAGATAGTTTAGTACTTCTTAGCTAAAGTTCTTGCCAATCAGTTATGTAACCAGCATGGCACCATATGCCATAGTCATCAAAACCTACATAACAAAATAATGACTCCATGGTATTTGAAATTGTGATGATTAAGATGCAATATATGAGTTCTTTAGGACTATTACTTGATGACAAGATACTTGTTTGATAATGGATCAAGAATTTGTAATAAACATGTAACAGTTGGACCATGGCACTATGTTTTCTATGTTGTGTACTCTACACGAGGAAAATTTAGTTGTGCCTATTCGTTATCATCACTGATAATTGGGCCTGAGTCATGCATGCATCGGGAGGTATGCGAATCAACGCGACTCACATGAAAGCAAGAGGCACATGAATCAGCGCCATACACATACACCATGGCCTTCGAACTCTTATGGTCCCGCAATATGGATTTATTAGCACCATTCACTTTCACATTCAAATTCAATGATTTCTATTTTATGAATTCCTACATCTTCTACTTTATTGAGTGTTCCAGTAACATGACTCAAAGCTATATTGCGGAAATTTATATTTTCCAGCTCAAACAGTTCATATTTTGGAAGGGAGACATTCGAACCAATAAAAACCTACTTGTATTAAAAGATATTTTAAAGGGAATCGTTGCACGAACAGTTGTGATGAACCTGCAATAATTAATTAATGCAAATACACAAGATATCAGAAATAATAGAACTCAGAATCACTTTTATATTGATCACGGGCCACTTCGAGGGGGCAACCTCTTTTGAGCAAGCTCAATACAATTAACTTCACGGTGCCTTCAATGACCTCAACACACACTTATATACTAAGTCTATGGCCAATACTATGAGTCAAAACCATGGGACATATAATACTACGGGACGACTTACAAAGCATATGCGTCCAATACTATGGGTCAATACTATGGGCTAATATAAACTACAAATCAACAAATACTACGGGACGACTTACAAAGCATATGCGTCCAACAACAATATACTAACATAGTAAAGAGAAGGGTTGACATAGGTTCCTAACATCCTCTCTTCCTTAGAAAAAGCTTTGTCCTCAAAGCTTTGGTTGGAGAAATTGCTGCAGAGTCTGAAGGAGTGGTTCCCTGGTAGCATCCTCGGGTTGCATTTCGGGCCACTGACGCCTTTGGAGTGTCAAGGAGGATTACTTGGAAGGCTGTAGATGAAGAAGAACCCTGTCAGCTGTGTGGAAAATGCACTCAGAATGGTGCTGATTGGCTTGTTGTTTCAGGCGAATTCTGGCCATGTGAAGATTGTCCTGCAGAATAAGAAGAATTTGATCGCGGTTTCAAAGAACCGAGTCAATTTCCTGAATTGGGGAGCTACTAAGGGTGTATGGAAGAAGAACAGGCGGTGTTTTTCCATAGACTGCTTCATATGGTGTCCTTTGAGATGTGGTATTGTACCACCAGAGCGCTGCTAGGAAATCCATAGAAATAGTTGGCCAAAGCTGTGTAGGGATGGACAAGGGTTTGAGCAATCCCGAAAGGAGTGTTGTTTCACCCTGTTGACTTGGAAAGTATCATCATCAACCACCATCTGTTGAATTGTCACTTTTATTCCCTGCCAAAAGAAGTTACATTATTCCCGGTCATACATTTTGCAGAACCCAGAGTGCCCTGTTGATGAAGAAGCATGGTGTTCATAGAAGAGATAGCCATGTTGAACATATTGCAACCAATTTGGAACAAGCAGAGAAAGAGCTGTAAGAGAAACTGGGTCATCAATTGTGCGAGAAGGAGCATCTTCTACCATATTGTCCTTACCCTTCTTGTAAGTGATCACATAGGGATAACCCATGAGTTGGATAACCCATTTCAAGTGGGTTGGGGAGGAGACACATTGTTCCAGAAAATGTTCGAGACTCTGGAGATCAGTCTTGATGCAGAAATAATTCCCTAATAGGTATGGCTGCCACTTCTGTACTGCATGCAAAATAGCCATCATTTCCTACTGAGAGGTAGATGTGGCTAAATTCTTACCGAAAAAGTCTCTTGAAGGAAGCAAGCGCATTGGTTCAGCAAAGATACCTGCATATCTATCCAAGGAAGTAGGGGAGACTGTTGATGGGTGCATCTGAATGGAATTGAGCTGAGTGATGACACCATGTGAATTCTTCTTAAGGATTTTTTCCAGGCGATGTGAACTGATGATGCAGAGAGACCCTGGTTGTAAGCCCATAAATTTTTGTTGTGCCCCATTGACTTTAAACTGTATCCAAAGTTCAACAAAATCCCATAAGATGGGGCCAAGTGTGCGTAACCATTGAACACCCAAAACTACATCACATCCGCCTAAGGACAAGGCAAACATGTCAGAGCGTAGGTTATAATCTTCCATAGAGATACGCACATTGTGACACTTCCCCTTGCAAGGTAAGGTGCCCCCATCTGCAACCATGACTTCAAAGTTGGAGCAAGGATGGACAAAACAATCAGCCTGTTTGGCAATCCGAGGGTCAATGAAGTTATGAGTGCTACCAGAATCAATGAGTATGGTAAGAGGGAGCTTCTTGAAGTATCCCCGGACCCGCATTGTTTGTGGGGTGGTGACGCCGGTTACAGCATGGAGAGAGATCTTGGGTGGGTTGTCCTGAGATGGGGTGCCAACAGGCGGGTGTTGAATGTTGACCTGATCATCTACTATCTCTGTAGCTTCTTCACCAAGTTCTAAGGCAGGCGGAGAATCCACATCCAAGAGATAGAGCTTTTGTTGAACACCTCTATGTCCCCGAGTGAATTTATCATCACAATTATAGCAAAACCCTTTTTCTCGGCGTGCCTGTATTTCTATTTCAGACAAATGCTTGATAGGAGTTGGTTGAGGAGCAGGCGTGATGGGAGGTCGTTGGGAATCCATATTTCTGAAGGGAACAAAGGTGGGTTTGGAGCATTGTTGAGCTGCGATCTTGTCCTCGACTAGCTTAGACAACCCTAGGACTTCCATAATTGTGTTGGGACAAAACATTTTGACCTCTGAGCAGATTTCATCCTTAAGACCACTGCTAAAACAACTCCTGTAGAATTCATCAGACAATCCTTCTGTGTGATTGGCCAATTTCTCAAATTCTGTCTGATACTCTCTCACTGTGCCAATTTGGTGAAGTTTAGTGAGTGCTCCTGTGAAATCATCAAAAGCACTAGGACCAAATCGTGACAAAATGAGTTGGAAAAAATCTGTCCAGTTTGGCTCGGGATGAGCTTTGATGTACCAACGGTACCATTGAAGGGCTTCCTGTTCCAAATGAAAGGATGCAAGTAGAACTTTCTGGGCATCAGAAGTATTATGCAGAATGAAATATTGTGCTGCTCGATATATCCATCTAGTCGAATCAGTACCATTGAAGCGAGGAAAATCAAGCTTCGGCCCACGAAAATTGCTGGAGGAAGAGAACCAGGTGGCTGCAAAAGATTCTGGCTGTCTGGTATTGTTCATGGCTGAATGCTGAAGATGGAGGCTGAGAAATTTTTCATCCAGATCTTGGAGTTTGGTTTGGATGGCTGCAAGTGCTTCCTCCATGGTGTGTGCTCCTACACGGGTGACAACCATAACCAGAGTTTTTTTTTTTTGGTGGAATGGGTAGTAAAACACAAACAAAAGCTGATTTAGTAAAGGGAAATTTGGATTGGGGAAACAATCTGATGGGTAATTGGAGTTTGACTAGATTTTGGACACTGTCGAAAGGACAAGAAAGCAAAAATGGGGATTTCAGAAGCGGGGTGATATAATGAGAAAATTTGGCAGAGAGGGACAACGAAGCAGAATTCTGAAATGAACTCTGTGGTAAAATTTGAAGGTGATTGGGTGAAATCTGAGGAAGTTATGGCAAACCCTAAAAATAGACAAATGTGGGATTTCGAGCTTTGGGAAGGGGAATTGGGGATAGGGTCCTCAGGAATGAAAGATGCAGAATGGGATGATAGGGGTTCCCCGAAAATTTCAAGGGAAACAGAGTGAAAACAAGGGAGATATGGAGAAAAAACTGAATTTTACATTTTTTTTTTTTTTTTGGCCAGAAATGGATCGGCAACAACGACGTGGAAGGGATAAAAAATGGCTGGATCTGAAACGACGACTGGATCTAGAATGAATTTCAAAATAGATATGAAACGGCTGGATCTGGAGTGGAAGTAATCAGCAACAGTTCAACTGAAAATAGATATGGACCCCAGGTATGTACGACTTCCTAACAGTTCAGGTGTTTCACTCGGCCACCAATGCTGTCTGACGACTTACGTATTGGGGCAGTACCCCTCACTCCACGGCTCAGGTAAAACTGATAACCACTTTGCCACAAACGACAGCTCTTGGTTTACCTCACGGGTGGGAACTAGTCAATCAGGTAGGGGTTGTTGCCCTTTTCGCTGGCAGGTCCTCTCAATGGGCCAGCTACTTTGGGGTTCCTGTGGTACTCCTCACAATGAATTTTAGGGCGTATGCCCAAGTACTTCCCATAGTTAAGCGGATAGGGATTATTCCCAAATCCAAAGCTGCAACAGATGCGAGAAAAAAAAAAAAATTGGCAGAAATTCCACCCAACGAGCCCAAGAAAGTGCTCTGATACCAGATGTGATGAACTTGCAATAATTAATTAATGAAAATACACAAGATATCAGAAATAATAGAACTCAGAATCACTTTTATATTGATCACGGGCCACTTCGAGGGGGCAACCTCCTTTGAGCAAGCTTAATACAATTAACTTCACGGTGCCTTCAATGACCTCAACACACACTTATATACTAAGTCTATGCCTAATACTATGAGTCAAAACCATGAGACATATAATACTACGGGACGAATTACAAAGCATATGCATCCAATACTATGGGCTAATATAAACTACGGATCAACAAATACTATGGGACGACTTACAAAGCATATGCGTCCAACAACAATATACTAACATAGTAAAGAGAAGGGTTGACATAGGTTCCTAACAACAGTGTATTTATTAATGATTCTTCATCATGGACACAAATTTGATTACTCTTTCCATCAAATAAAATGTAACCCCATCGAATAGATTTTGATTTTGGAAAAGGTTTTTCATTGCTTTTTGGGCAATTTTCCTAGATGAAATTGTGATATACATTATTGAAAATTGAAATTGTATAATCGTGGTGCTCAATGGTTTTGGGGGGGAGCTGAATCCATTTTGCAATAAAAATACAATTTTAACAATGAAAACTGGTGCTTTCAACAATGTTTCGTAGGCATATGAGGAAACATGTTTCTCTCTGAGTCCACATCATTTGCCTACATATTTAGTCAATCAAAATTTAGTGTTTGGTACGGAATTCCACCATGCAATCAGTTTAGGTTCAACTCAGAATGTGTAGAACTGTTGCATCGTGTGGGGAAAATTTGTTTGACTCATGGATTTGGTTTATGTACTTCGTCATATACCAGATTAGTCTAAGTGTACAGTAATATCCTTTTGACAATTATGGTTTCTATGGGGGCTATCCACTTCACTCTTCACGAAAGGATCTAACAAAGTAGCTCTAGGGGGAAAGGAAACTTTAGTTGGCATTTTCGTGCCTTGAAGAGAGTGCTGGCCCAAATCGTACAGGCCTCTGGTAAACCATAGTAGATTTTCTCCCAGACTAAGGGCCAAATTTCTAAAATTTAAAATGGGGTCACACTTCAGTAGGTTCATAAAAAATCATAGAATCTTTAAAAAAAGGATTAATAATTGGACAATAATTTGGATTGTCATATTTCTCCATTTTTGAAGGTACCTTAAGCAACATGCTTCAACAACTACTTCTAAACACAATTTTTATTCAATTTATGTCCCAAGCTTTATTGGTAACTATTCTCTTAGTATGCCTCTTAAATTTACTTAGAGAATGAATAGTTCCATTTTTTAAATATATCATTCAAGTGGATTTAAATCACAAGGATGCACTTTGGGCAAATGACTTAATTACTATGTAGAATTTGTCAATAAACCAAGACCCTCTTAACCTCTATTTGAACTTTTAGTGATATCCCAAACATATTTATAATATTATTAGTTTCTAAAGTTTGATAAGATCAAGGGGGTTAGCTTAGGCGGTGAATGGACTATTTTATCATTTAGAGTGGAAGGTGTCAAATAGGGTGGGGGGGGGGGGGGGGAGGGGAATTAGGAGAAAGTTTTGAATGTGGGTTGGGTATAGACACTAATAATCAAGTTGAAGCACTTTATCTCTTTCACCCAGGAGGTTAGGGTTAAGTTTTTGACACTATTACTTAGGGCATATCATTGGATGTCTACATGCATTATTTCTTCCATCTATATCTTGTTCTATAAAAGAGATCTAGAGCCTATGAGAAGGATGTATACCAAGTTTTTGTTTAATCTAATGTAGTGTATTTCTTCATTTCATATTTTTGATAGAATATATATGATGAGCCATTGGAGCATCGGTCAAGTGGAGAAAACATGTCAAGGAGAGAAAATAATAGTGATCCTATAGTTGAGATAGTAGTAGGAAGTTTACAGGCTACAAATTTGAGAGGAAAATTGGAACAAGGCAATGAGGGGGGTCAATGAAGTGAAGTTGATACTATGATAGTACATCTATGCAATTAAAAATGTTTCTCGAATCGGCAAATGCTTGGACTTGATCTGAATCGATTACATGGCCATTGACTTGGATTCCACAACTGTTGCTGGTAGATGCTTGTACTTGATCTGAATTAACTTCATGACCATGTATACTCTTATGTGTGGAGTCTCCCATGGTCTATATCTAGGACAGAGAGACAAAACTCAAGCATCACATCATATGGAAAGTTCAGTTGCCTTCTGAAAAACTTCCTTGAATCATTTACTAAAATGTGCATGGCACTTCAAAGGATTCTCTATATACTTGATAGGTAGTTTTTTATTTCCCATCGCGTCCAAGTTTGTTCATTCAATGCTTTCTTTTTGCACATTTATCTAACGTAACAAAATTTGTTGAAACAAAATATTGCGACTATCAATAGGATTTCAAGAGATTTGAATACGCTAAAACAAAATCTGGATAATTATTCATGCAAATACAAATAGATAGAATCTCGTCTATGGAAAATGCACTGTAGGACGCACAAAAAGAAAATTGTCCTATTTTCTTAGAAGAACACAATAGGGAAAAATAAATCCAACCTCCTAGCACTCGAGAGTTGAAAAATGAATATTCTATTGTTCCATTATTTGCATGTATGCTTCCATAATTGTTTTGGAAAACCAAGAAGTGGGGGTGGGTATTAGAAATTGCTATCAAATAGACCTCAATTCGATCTCAAATTGCAGGTACCTTTTCAGACAATAAACCTTATATGTGTATTGACCTCTCCCAAATTCATCATCTTCAAAGGGCTTGTTCTCTAATACCTCCACTCCTTCATCTCATGTCCTGCTTTGTTGTTGCAGCTTCATGATGATGCGCGTCTATCCTATTTGATACTATGGATGTTTTGCACAAAATCAAACAACAAAATGTCATATTTCATGCCAAACCCATATGAAAATTAAGAATGTAATTCCACTTATAGATGTGTCTTTGTAGACAGAAACAAAGAGCCTGAAATGGTAGTCAATACCAACAACTTTTTATTGAAAACAGACGCCACTACTGTGAAAATATTTGCTTCCATGTAATAGAATGTGTGAGAAAACACAAACAGAAGAACCATCCACTACTTACATCTTCCAAAGATAAGGGCATCACCACTCGGTTGAAGTGATGTTTGCCACTTGTCATCTAGTCAAGGAATTTACGGACTCAAATCCCTGAGAATAGGTTTAGAATATAAAGACCACCATATCCTATTAATCCATATTCATCTATGCCATATTCTCTGACTGTTAAATATATGAGAGATGTTAATTCCCCACTTGGATATCCATGAAATTCTTGTAGTTAATTTCCCACTCACTAACAAAAATAACTGACTAAACTTAGATGAACACTATATTAATAGGGGAAGGATACCATTCTTTGATTTGATTTGATGCAGAATTTGATTTCAACAAATGAAAATTAACAGGGGAAGGATACAGTTCTGTGATTTGAACCATTGTTGGTGCTGTGATGATTCTATTCCTTCGACGATGAAACGGCTAAAAGGTGTCTTCTCTTCGAAAACCAAGAAAGGAACACCCTGTCTGCTGATGATCAATGAATGAAATGAAAAAAATATCAGCCGCTCTTTATCTTGGGAGCTGAGAACCGGAAGGCTTGAATGCCGAGAGAGGAGGAGATTAAGCATGCAAATCTACCATAAAATTCACATGAAAACCCTAATATTGCATAAGAATAAGCATGAACAAAAACACATGAAGTGAATGGAAGGTGAGGCTCAAAGAGGAGCCCCACCTCTAAAACTAATTACCAATAACTCACTCAGATCTAAATAATCTCACAATGAACAATAGAAAATAGGAGAGAAACCAAATGAGTAACTTGATATCATGAGAAGGCATGCTAGGCCTTTATATAGCATTATTACAATCTGTTTTGAGGCTATACCATGGGCCAAAACTATGTGCTACTAAATACCATGGATGAGAGAGGGTGGCCTCTCTATTTAATACTTTTATGGATTATACATCCGAATTTAGACCATATGCCCCCTAAAATTCAGATCATTTCCTGAATAAGAGTGCCTCTCTCCTTATTTCCTTTTAGAGGTCAAGAGGTCAAGGTTGGAAATATTCTTTCCACATTTCCTAAGACCCTTCTTGAATCCTGGAGTTCCACACCTAGAGAGCGCAAAAAGGAGGTGTGATCCATGAGCTTCGTAGAGTTTCAATGTTGCTGAGATCATAGATTGGCATAGACCACTGAGAGTGGATGAGGACTTGAAGATTGCCATTGGATTGAATTGATGGAGGACATGGTTGCCGAAGCCACTGAGAGCCCAAGAAGAAGCGGTTGATGTACAACATGATAGAAAAGAATAAACATTTACATTTGTAAGCTTCTACTTTTAGTGGGGCTCTCTTTCACATTTACATTTGTAAGATTCTACTTTTAGAATGCTTCCTTAGTATCAAAATCACATAAACATGACAACCAGAGGCTTGTTTTTCTTAAAACAAGACTTGGTAGCTCACACCTTCAACTTATCTTCTAGACTAAATTATATGTACATACAATCATTATCAAAAGTGCCACAACTTTTTAAGAAACAAAAAATGCACTGCTCCTTTACAAAACAACATTTTGATATTAGTTTTCCCTTTTCAATCATTACATCCTTCAACAACAACCTATCGGTGTATCTTTGCACCTTTTGGAACTTTTGGAGGCAATTGCTAGTATATCATTCTTGTAGATCCTAAAACCACTATCACTTAATAAACAAATTTGATTCAAATTATTATTATTATGATATTATATCATTCCTGTAGATCCTAAAACCACTATCACTTAATAAACAAATTTGATTCAAATTATTATTATTATGATGATATTATATCATTCGTGTAGATCCTAAAACCACTCTCACTTAATAAACAAATTTGATTCAAATCCACTCTCACTTAATAAACAAATTTGATTCAAATAGCATATTGAATCTATGTATGATATATATAATATGGTCATATATGTTTTTATATATTTTGTTAGTTATACTGGTCGCTACTTAAAACCAACTTCACTGGGATAAACCGCTGCCTGATGACATGGAATGTGGACATGGTTACTAGTAGGTATAGAATATCATAGTTTTCCTAACCAGACTTTATGCACAAATTCCTAGGTATTAGAAAGGTCATTCTGTATTGTGAAGGGCTCAGCCCCAGGAAGGATGATTTAGATTCCTAGGTATTAGAAAGGTCATTCTGTATTCTGAAGGGCTCAGCCCCAGGAAGGATGATTTAGAGGGATCATTACTAGGGAGAGGATTCGTTTAACGAACATAGAATTCAGCAACAAGAAACACGTCTCTAGATCGGGTTCTAATATCTAGCTATGGTAGGTAATTGTTCTAATGGCTTTCAAAATGCAGAAACACGCCTCTGGATCTGGATAAAGACATAGATTCTGTACATCTAAATTAAAGGCAGGGACTTGCTACCAAGTAGCTACCCTGGTTGATTATCGTTTCATTACCATCTTACAAAGTGCACACTTTGCACAGAAGCTGAGAAGGGTAAGTGTAGTACACTCTGCACAGAAGGAAATAAAGGGTGGGAGCAGTCTGCAAAATATGGATTTAGGTTTTCACAAAATTGGTGGAATATTACCAATTAAATGTCAAGTATGCATATTCATAATCATAAAAATAAAATGATCATAATCCATTACCCGAGCTTCAAGTTCCGCTTCAACTCCCGCAGATCCGGCGACTTCCCCTCCTCCGCCGTCCCTCTCTTAGTCTTGTGAACCATGTGACCTACGGCAGGTCCATTTACTGAATTGGAAGCAAAAGAAAGGGGGAAGTTAAGGAGAGCCTTGGCTCCGCGTATTCTAAAGGCGGCGTGGTCATATGCGAGGGCGGCCTCTTCGGCGGTGTTGAAAGTGCCAAGCCAAACTCGTGCGCTCTTTCTGGCGGGGTCTCTGATTTCAGCTACAAACTTACCCCATCGGCGCTGCCTGACTCCTCTGTAGTGCCTGCCCTTGCTCATCTGCTTCATCTGGCCATTCTCCTCCTTCTGTGGCCGTGGCTTTACATTTACCGCCTCTGCTTTTGTTATAACCGGGGATACAGAAGAAGAAGAAGAATATTGTGTAAATTCATTGCCATTGTCTTCATATGTTGATCTGTTGCCGCTATTTTGGTATGAATCGCTGGCGGTGGCGTGAATATAATCCCAGCTGCAGTTGGCAATAACTGTGGAGGAGAAGGATATTGAAGACGCCGATGAGTATGGGTAATTTCGTGGTGCATGATGTACATCTATAATCTCTATTTCGTCGTCCACTTCCAGCAAATGGTGGCGAATGAAGTCCAACATATTCATGGTATTCATGGTATCCCCTGCTCTAATCTCCACCGCCTTCTCTGACTACCAATCACATAAATTAATCTCTATTTCAATCGATTGTGGGATGTTTATTGCATCTGCGAACCTGTAATTTCGTGGAACTTCCCTGTACATGTTTTGGAGAATGAAAAATACTAAATATATTCCACTTTAAACAGACAATTGCGGCCGTCACCCTCACCGTTGACTCTGATTTTAACTGCCATATTTCCAGAGGGGGATGATTAAGACACGTTATAAAACACCCGCACGGCCAAACATTATCCACTCGATAGACTTTATGTTCAAAATTAGAAACAAAATTCCATATTTTGTGAAAAACGTATGTATTCAATAACAGCGAATCCATTCGGCCAATATTATTTAGTTTGCTGTCGCATGTGTTGAAAACAGGTCAGTTAGTAGTTGGATTTCAAGCAAGTTGAGATTTAACTATGAATCTATTTGCTGCCGTCTCATTAAATAACTTGCACCAGACTAAACGAAAAGTAATAATAAGTATCGTTGAATGAGGTTTATATTTATCACCGTGTGTTTCACGATCTAATTTCTCGAACTAATGTTATGACCCTAGCAGATTTTCTTTTGCGAACTTTTCTTGGTTTAACTGTTTATACGTTATAGGAAAACCATATCTTAAATATTCTTTATTAATTTGATATTTTTATTAACGGTTTAAAATTATTATTAAAAAATTTAAGCCAATCATATACACATTTGATTACCATGTAAATTCAATATGGATATAACAAATAAGTTTTCACCGTATCATAATTCTTATACCAATTGAAGTAATTAAAAAATAATCTGAATATGTTTGTTACTTTCCATTTCCCTATTCCAAAAATACCGAAAAAACGCACATTACTAATATTTCACATGACTCATATATATATAGAGAGAGAGAAACTTTTTTATCCTTAATTAAAATATAGATATGAATTTAATAAAAATTTCCTTAATTAAAATATGGATATGATTTTAATAAAAATTATTCCACTCTACTTCTGTACAACTAAGAAATGTCTATACACAACTATTGCAAGTTGGCGATTACTATCTTTTTAGTAGAAAAAATTCTAAAAATGGTAGGTCAATACGCGACATTACCAATGCCGTGTTTACTCAAGAAATACCGTGTCTCTAAAAACAGAAATACCGTGTCAGGGTTAACTCATGTATAAATTAAATATTATGATTTGGATTGATTTTAATTTAATAGTACCACTAGCTTTGTCTTTAAGTTACTCATTTTATTTTAGTGGTATCGTATATAATTTTTTATTAAAATGATATATATATATATTCTTCGAAGATGTTTCTGTCATATTTATTATATATTAAATTTCTTAATATTTCTTTTCTTCAAAATTTTAAATAATAATATATTGAAGGCATGATCTTCTTCGAAGAGTGGTCGAAGTCTTCCTTGATTTCACAAGGTTCTTGACAGTTTTATTGTGGTAGTGTTTATGGGGAGTGGCCCTTTTTTTCATAACAGTCATGTTTGGAATGTTGCAATCAGAGCAGCTATGTTTGGAATGTTGCAAACTACAAGTCGTTGTTTTTTGTTTGATTACTTTTTTTTTCCTTATTGAGGGATTGCTCTCTTTAGCATGTACACGATGCTTCTGAACTTTTATGCTATTACTCTATTTTATTGTTTGGTTAAGTCGATGAGATATGATATCTAGATGCCGTGTAAAGAATCAGTATCCCTGATGGGTTGTATACTTCGATTTATAACTGAATAATAAGTATAGCTATTTTTTTCAATGATTTAGGAACATTGAAAGAGGGATTTTTTTTTTTTTGGAGAGGTTGACTTAGGAACATTAAAAGAGGGATTTTTTTTTTATGATAATGGAGCTTTAAAAGATGGAAATTTTACAAAGAGAAGGGGAAGATTGTATTTTATATTTAGAATAGGGGATATTGGGTATTTTCTTAAGAGAAAGAACCAAGAGGGTAGCTTATAATTTTCGGAAAAAGGACGGGCGCACGATGAAACCAACAACATGATGGGATCGGCAAATTATTGGAGGACCCAAAGATGGTAGATTTTAAGTGACATGACATAATTTACTCTAACTTACCGAAACTTTGATGGACTCCCAAAAGGGTCAAACAGAGACAAAATCTTTGAAACGAAATATGGGCGTGACTAGCATGGTGTGATGAATGCAATGGTATAAAAATCTCAGCATGATGACATGCATGGAGAAAGATGACAAATCTTCAAGACTCAACACCGAATGGACTCCAACGATGCATAATACGTGACTTGGAACACTTGCCGAAGGGCATACGAAAGTGAAAATGGTGAAACAATACATCGACACGATAAGAACATCACCCTAGACACGATGGTATAGACCAAAAGGCAAAGCAACACAATTTAAAATGTTCGTCCTAGCCATCGTGTTCTGAACTTTGGAACATGTTAGTGTTAGGAATCAACACTAAGAGTGCTTTGAACCATATATGACATGACTTATAGGGTCTTACTGCTTTGAACCATATATGACATGACTTATAGGGTGATATCTTAGGTGCATAGTTCTTCTTTTTTTATGTTATGAAAGAGAAATGGGACATGTATAAAAAAAAATATATTTTTAAATTGATAATTGATTACATGAAGTTTATAAAATTTTAAGATGATTTATAAAAGAAAATAATTTATAATTGTTGAATTTGATTGAGTATTCATATTTTCCCATATAACTATATTGAATTTAATATATTAGTTAATTTATCATATTATTTTAAATATGAATGGTTTTATTATTAATTTAAACTATTCTCATTAATTAATATTAATAACTATTAAATACATGCAATTTAAATTTTCAATCTTTTATATGCAAAAGTATCAATTTAAATTTCTTTAAAATATTTAAATTAAAATGATTTGTATTTATAATGAAAAGTTAAAATATAGTTGTAAACATGTCTTTACCTCGATGTCAAATTGAGAATATATATATATATATATAACCCTTTTATAATAACTACTAAAAGGAAATGACAATAAGAAATGAGTCATATCGCTACCCCATATTGCTACCATAGTTGTAGTGTGGAGGGGTGTTTTTGTTTTTTATTCTGCTCACTCACATGTTGACTTAAAGATATTGTTAGGATAAATAAGCATATAATGTAAGAGAAAAATAAAAGGAATAACTATAGCTAGAATAGTGAATCATAAATTATGCATAGAAAATAAAACACATGATTTATCTCTATGGGAAAACTTAAACTAGCCAAAGATATCTTTGTTCTTTTAACCAAATCCGTGAAGTAAGCCTTCCCCATGTGAAATTATAGAACACAACAGGATCATAGAGTTGAGAATACCTCACAGTGAAAGAATGAGAAGAAAAGGCGAATTACAGTGAAAACAACAATAAAATTAATCATGAATCGGAACTTAGATGGAAGCAAAAATGTGTAACATTATCCATTAATCAGTATAGTTCAAAAATATGTTACAATAGAGAGAATTCGAATATCCTAGGAGAATTCGAGTCTTAGACTGTCTAGAATAGGAATTGTCACCACCGGAGTGCGTCGGAAGTCCCAAACTCAACTCAATTGAACCAAAACTTAGTTAACTAAAGACACAGTCAGTCAACTGACCAAGGAGGGTGCATTAGTGACTTTTGCATGTAGAGTAGCTGAAAATTGATGCATTAGATCACAATCAGTGGTGATCAGAGCTAAAACCCCCATAAGAGTTTACTAACTCAAGTGGACTGAACTAGAACACAAAGTTATCTCCTAAAATGTAGGGAGCTGACTCGGTGGGCCTAAAATCATGCATGCAGGGCGCATTAGGTGGCTAATAGGTCCTAGATGACATCTGGACACGACTAGGAGGAAAATGACATCATCAACTACAAGGGAAAAGAAAATAATGATAAGTAGGACAAGGATGGAGTATTAATTAACCTAACCCCCTCCCTTAATCCAAAGTTGGACATCCTGGGCCCTGGTTACTAAGACCAAAGGTCACCCATACAATCAAATAAATGATAAAAATAATTTTTCATGAAACTAAGGAAATGGGGAAAAACCTCATGAGAAAAATACCCCCCCCCAAAATGAACAATAGGAAACTCAAACCGACCTTTACACTAAGAAGAGAAGGAAAATATTTTATGAGTGAAAGACTTTGTAAAAATGTAGGCAATCTGCTCCTATGTAGGATAGTAATGTAGGTGTTGGATCTGGATCTGGATCTGGATCTACTCCTCTAATGTACCTCCCATTGTTTCGAAGTTGTATTTTCCAAAATAAGTCTTTCAGAAACCATCTTTGCTACTTGAGCGAATGGCTCATTGTAGTCCAAATCATGAACTTTTGAGTATCCTTTGTCAACCAACTGAGATTTGTACTTGGTTGTAGGTCCATCATGGAAAGTCTCTTTGAAATATTGTGGATCAGACCCCATCATCATGTAGCACCTCTCTGGAAGAAGTGGATCTATATGACATAGTGCAAGGTTTGCATCCCAATACTGAGATTTAGTTTTTCTATCGTCAGATGGATTCCCAACTATGTTCCTAGTAGCTTCAAGGACTTCGTGAGCCCATATTGGGCTTGTAAATGGATTGGGAGTAGGTCTTGGATATGGATATTGATCTGCTTAAACTTCATACTCAATATCAAGACCTTGGTCCTCATCTTTAGAATCTGAAACTAGATCATTAGAAGAGACATCATTATGATCTTCATTAGATGCCAATGGAGTAAGCAGAGAGTATGGAAAAAAGTGATAGAATTCATATTCCTTGGAGGAATGTTTTGTAACCCCTTTCGCTATTATCTTACCAGAAGATATCTCTGCAATCTCAACTGTGTCAGGACCAAAGACCACTTTCTCAGGTGAACCTGTGTGAGTTATCTGATAAATAGACAACAAGTTTGCTTACAAGGAAGGAACATATCGAACATTTTTTAACTTGCCATGCTCTAGTTGTATTGTACCCTTCCCTTCAGCAGAGAGTTGTGAATCATATCTTATGTGAATACTAGGTCCGTTAGTGAGATTTAAAGAAGAGAAAGACTCTTTGGAGGAAACCTTGTGGTTGGAGGCTCCATAATCAATGAGGAAGGCGTGTGATTGTGAGCATTCAGCCTTCATTGCATGGCATCTCTCATAATCCTCACTCTCGCTTCCAGAATCAGAATCCAATGCACCTTCTGGGAGGGCAATGTTGTGCTTTTCAAGAATTTTGGTCAGTTGATATATCTTCTTCTTCATGCATGAACTCTCTGGATGGTTTCCTTTCTTGCAATAGGTACACTTGATCTTCTCAAACCTTTGTTGCTTATCCTTCTTGGAGATGGAGGATCCTTCTAATGGATTAGACTTCTCCTTCGGTTTGGATTCAAATTGCCTCTTTTCTTTACCTTTCTACTTCCCTTTAGCAATCACACTTTTTGACTCCCCAGCCATAAGAGCTTGATTTTTGGAGGCCTTCAAGGCGTCCATATGAATCAGTTTGTCTTGTTCTTGGATGAGAGATTCGGTGAATGCATCTAAAGAAGGCATTTTCCAGGTGGGGATTGACAATCTCCCATAATGGACGGTAGAAACAAATATTGAAAATTCAGATCCAAGCTTGCTTAGGATGGAGAGCACTAGCTACTCATCCTTCTTCTCAATGCCACACTATTTGCACTACATGACCAAGGATTTGAATATAGAAAAGAACTGGTGTATGGTTTCGAAATTGCTGGGTTGAAGAGCAATTAATTCATTTTCCAGAATATGGCCTCTCAACTCATCTTGCTTGTCGAATAGAGTCTCAGGCTTCAACCAAACCTCTCTTGGATTCTTCAATCCTTCAAGCTGGAAGAGAAAATATCTATAAATATGAATACACATTAAACCAAATGCTTCATCTAATATGTTTAGGTACTTGGATTTCTTGATAGTTTCCTGAGGTTCGACCTCCTTGCCCATTGTGACCTTGTACATACTTTTGTTGCGCAACACCATCTACATATCATCCCTCCAATCAATATAATTGAAGGGTGTCAGGATCCTTGGAGACAAAGGAACATTCCAATTCTCCATTCTCCATGTGAAACTACTGGAGCGAATACAAATTGAAACTGTTGCTACTGCTGCACTGAAAAACCTTCAAAATCCTGCAAAAAACTATTAATTATGGAAATAAACTCAGTTATTGACTCTATGGAGATCTGCAATATGACAATAGACACCTTCGAGAGTGCATCACACCGGGGAATATTTCCTTGGAAGAAGCAAGGAATTTAAGATGACTTTCCCATGTACTTCTGTGGAAAATCCACTGCTTCTGGTGCACTACTAGATGCAACTGCTCAACCTACAAGGCTATGATTCGATGTGAAATTATAGAACACAGTAGGATCATCAAGCTGAGAATACCTCAGAGTGAAAGAATGAGCATAAAAGGTGAATTACAGTGAAAATTCCAGTGAAAATAACAGTACAATTAATCATGCATTGGAACTCAGATGGAAGCATAAATATTTAACATTATCCATTAATCAATATAGTTCACAAATATGTTACAATAGAGAGAATTCAAATATCCTAGGAGAATTCGAGTCTCAGTTTGTCTAGCATAGGAATTTTCACCACTAGAGTGCTCCGGAAGTCCCAAACTCAACTCAGCTGAGCCAAAACTCAGTTAACTGAAGACACAGTCAGTTAACTGACCAAGGAGGACGCATTAGTTAGTTATGCATGCAAAGCATATGAAAAAGGGCACATTAGATCACAATCAGAGGTGATAGGAGCTAAAACTCCCAATAGAGTTCAGGAACATAGGTGGACTGAACTAGAACACAATGTTAGTTCCTAAAATGTACGGAACTGACTCTGGTGGGCCTAAAATAATGCATGCAGGGTGCATTAGGTGGATAATGGGTCCTATATGACATATTCACACCACTAGGGGAAAAATGACATCATCAACTACTAGAAAAAAGAAAATAATGCTAAGTAGGACAAGGATGGAGTATTAATTATTCTAACACACCACTCACCTCTGACCTAATTACAATGGAGTATGTAAAGCTTCTTTATAGGATTCATTACATAGGCCCAAAAACATCCTACTTTGACCTGAAACGAGATTACCTCAAAGACTCATTTACCCTCAAAGTTAACCTAACAGCCACTCACCTCCGCCCTTATTACAATGGACTATGCAAAGATTCTTTATAAGATTCATTACATAGGCCCAAAACCACCTACTTTGAGCTAAAACAAGATTACCTCAAAGACTCATTTACCATCAAAGTTAACCAAACAACCCCCCTCCTATGCCCATTTACATATAATAAATATATTTACAGAGTACTTCTCTCTTTTGGTAGATCCAAGCAACTGATATTTAGATCCACTTTCATCCATGCAAATCTTCATGAATTTGAACTCTAGCTCTTATACCAAATGCTGGGAATAACTGAGCATATAATTCAAGAGAAAAAAAACAATAGCAACAACAACTAATCATAAATCATGCATATATAGAACACATGATTTACCTCAACACCTATGGCAATCTCCATTGGATGCTTTGGATAAAACATTTGTTATTAATGATGATTATGATGGTGATGATGATGATGATGATGATGATGATTAACATCCATTGGTACCAAGTTTGGTCTATCGTACCTTAAGAAGGGAATTAATTGGTTTGCTTTAAAATTTTATTCCTATGCTCAAAAAGCTTGAAGAGAAGTTTTCCTAGCTCATTATAGTTTTAGCAAGTTAGGAGGTTAGAAAGACTTTTGTATTGTAGTAAATACTATGAAACTCAAATCTAATGTGGGTGTAAGCAGGGAACTCTAAGAGAAAGTGGTTTTCATCATCAATGCTTATAGAATAAAAAAAATTGGCATGTCCTTTCCAGCCACGGTGTTGTAGGAATTGACCAATACCCTCTTTCGCTATGGAGTTCACGAAAGTTTGTTATTATCTTGGCTATATTAATTTTCTTCTTTGAACTAGTTAATATTGAGAGATACTTTTGATCTTCCAAATTAGGGTTAGTGGCATCCTTATAGTATCTTAATTTTCTTTTACGCTCTAAATATTTCTCGCACCACATTTTCTCTTTAAACTTGGATGTAATAATATTTTTGACATTATTGATATTCTACAAAGTATCATTTTCATCAATGTCCCAATGGTTTAACAAAGCCATGGTATCTTTACACCAACCCTGCTTGAGGCGCAGTTGGTTTTGAATTGATTTTGAAGCAATTTTAGGAAGTCTCTCGTCTCCCATGTTTGATACAGATCAATGTTATTTATATTTTTCTTGTACATCAAGTACCGATTCATATCCATGCTTTCAAATGGGGAAAGACTCACTTCTATGAGGAAAATAGGATAAGGCGTATTGCTTTTGATTTTGAGGTTATAAGTTATAAAACGCTTCTGGATTTGCTCAATCTTTCTCCAAGATTCTCTAGAAATGTTGCATCCCCATACATCACAACCATATAGGATAATGTGAATGAAATGAATTTCAGAGAGGAACTTCCTTTTATCCTACATGACAAGGTTGGCTGATTTACAATTGTTTTCAAGGCCAAAATAAGTTTTCCACCCTCCATTAATCCTTTTCTTGATGCTATAGTTCCAGTTGAGCTTGTAATGAATATTAATTCCAAGATATTTGTAAGAAGGATTCACTTCCTCCATATTACTATTGTTATAGATAAAATTAGCGTAGGTGTCTTTCTTAGAATTTATAATCATAACTTTTGTTTTGTCAGTGTTAATAGCCATACCCATATTAGAGCAAAAGTCTTTGAGAATTTTTAATTTCTTATCAAGATCAGAGGGACACCTTGCCATAAGAACAATATCATCATCATAGAGAAGGAGGATGATAACTATCCCAGCTAAGATCGTGCTAGCGCAACCTGCTTCTTCTAGACATCCTTCTAGCTTATTGATATAAATGCCAAAAAGGGTAGGTGAGAGGGGACAACCTTGCTTGACTCCAATATTACAATTTATATCCATCGACCACCCATCTGTGTTCTTAAACTTGGAAATGACCTTTTCGTATAGCATTATCGCGACAAATCTCAACTCAAAATGAACCTTAAGCTCCTCTAGCCTATTCCAAAGGTTATTTCTAGGCAACATATCAAAAGCTTTTTTAAAGTCCACAAAGCAACAAAACAAATCAGCGTTATTATTACAACATTCCTCCATAGTGATCCTAAGCATAATGAAGTGGTATGTGGTTGACTGATACCTTCTAAAACATGCCTAGCCTTTATCCCATTTACCTTCTATTTCTAGCCATTCGTTGATCTTCTTCTCTAAGATAATACCATATAACTTAGCTAAGAGAGGGCTAATCATAATGGCCCGATAATTAGAGGGGTTATTTTTATCACCACTGTTGAAAATATGAATAATGAGGCTATGAGTACAAGGTGTAGGGAATCCTCGCTTAACCACTAGATTGAAGAGTTTGTGGATGTGTGGGATGAGGACATGCCCTCCAATTTTCCAGATTTCAGCTTGGTTCCCATTTGCTAGGCACTTAACCCCGAAATCTATGTCTTCGAACGAGAAAACTTCTTTCATTGTAAGAAGGATTTGAATGTTATCTCTGACATGTGGGGATTCTTAAAACTTTTTAAGATAGGAATTTCAGTTCTTCAAAACAATCATACTATCTTCTTTTATTTTGCCACTTAGAATTTGCCTCCAAAATTTAAAAAAAAATGCTTTTACTACATGAATTTATTTAAGAAAAGATAAGCCATTTTATTTACAAGGATTGTAAAAGAAAATTTGAGATTAAATATATTTGAAAAAGTTAAAGTTTTTCACTTTTATTTAATTTTATAATAAATTTTAAAAATAAAATTTAATTTCTAAATTAATTTTATTATTTATATGGTTTAAAAATTAAATAAAATTTTAAAAATTTTAAAACTAAAAATTAATAAAATTATAAATCCTTATAATTTTCCGTGAACGTTTATTTATTTATCACGTAACTATAAAATAACAAAGTTCAAATTTTTTGATCTTCTTAGAGTAAACACCAGCTGAAATTTACGATTATATGCCAGTGTGCATATACCGATTACACTGGCTACTGCCAACAATTTAGTTGGACCTAGTACCGGTATTAACTTAGTCGAGGGTTCTATTCTTTGTAATATGGGGGCGACGACACAAAGTAGAAGTAACTTATTTATAGGGTTGGATTCTGTTTTTTTTTTATCTGTAAAAAGTAGTTTGATTTTCATAATTTGGTGCCTAAATCATCATTCACTAATTTTATTAAATTGTTTATTTTGAATTTGAAAAAAAATTATAAAATTTATTTAAATAATACACTAATCTTATTTTCATAAAATCTAAGAAAAACATATTTATTAATCCACCCTAAATTAGATAAACCTAAACAGTGTCTAATTTTGAATTTAAATAATGAAAATGGAATTGGTTGTAAATTATTAACCTTTACTGATGGAAGTGACTTATTATTTAGCTAAAATACGGTATTCCTGTACATACTCAAGCATTTAGGTTACTGGAGATTCGAACATGCGACCTTTATAGCTGGAGGAGAAGATTATCATTAATATTATTTAGTATAAAATCTCTTATATATTTATATAAGACATGGAATTAATTAAAATTTGGGGAGTCGAACTTAACACCTCTAGGTGCGACTAGGACGAGTTAATGATTTTTTCTCTAATTTGTTTGAGGTACCACCCACTGCCAGAACGTTGTAATTTTACACAGGTCGGCCCCAATTTTATGCAGCAGTTAAGGATTAGTTAAGAGGCCAATAAGGTAAAGGTTATTCAACTACAGTATGTTTTCAAAATTTTCGATACTTATAATTTAATTAATTTAAAAATCATAATTTACCAACTTTTAATTGATTTATGATAGGTTTCAAGGATGGTTTGTAGCTCGTTGACTCTGTTTTCTAGGAAAAAAGAATTCAATAACTTTTAAAATCATAATTTATAAAAATTTAAATTAATTTAACAAAATTTACAACGCAAATGCAAATAAATGTATGTAGAAATTAAATTGATTTTTTTAATTATAAAGCTTTCAATGATTGTGATCCCATTTGCTTCCCAGGTTTACAAGCTTTACGAGATATAGTGATGAAAAGCTGTGATAAGATAGCAGGATTTAAGACAAATTGTATGAAGTTTATAATCTCTTCTAATGGATAAAGGCCAAAATACTTATGTCACCCCATATGAGTATATATGATATACTCATAAAGGAATTTGGAATTTGGTAATGGAGTTTGGTAACGAAGTGAGTGAAATGCCTTATAAAGGAGATTAAGACATAATTCCTAAACTATATTTTCATTATTGAAGCGAATTCAATGATGGAAGTGTGGAATTAAATAAGGCAAAACATAATCAAGTGAATTTGATTTCCATACAAATAGTAGGAAATAGAAGCAAGAACCCAGAGTCTTACCAAGAGTAGGAAAACGCATATGTTATATTAAAATTTGTTATATATAAATCAACAAAAAAAAGACTATTCAAAACCGTTGGGAGAACCCAACATTTAATGTAGTTGGTTGAGAGCTATACCAACTAGATTTACTCACCAATGTGAGCTTACTTGCAACATACACCAACACCCCCCTTAAGCGAGAGGAGGAGAACACAAAAATAGACAAAGTAGGTCCTAGCAACAAGGCCTCCTAAGGTACCCATGTACAAAATGATCAAATCATAGATAGGAAAATATTAAGGAGAACTGAGACAACCCCCTCTCAAGGACAATGTCCTTCACCCCAAGCAAGACACGAAGCTGAACAAATCTAATTTGTGCCAATGGTTTGGTGAATATATCAGCAACCTGTAATTCAGTCCTACAGTATTGCAAATCAATAATATGTTCACGGATCATCTCTCGGATGAAATGCATGTGAACTTCTCTATACTTGGTGTGTTGATGTTACACTAGTTCCTTGGAAATATGAATAGCACTTTGATTATTGCACCAAATTAGAGTGGGTTGCACCCGCTGTAAACTAAATTATGATAAAATCCGCTGAATCCAAATAGACTCAGTAGTAGTATTAACAACACCTCAATACTATGCTTCTATAGAAAAAAGGGAAATTGCTGCTTGCTTTTTGCTGGACCAAACAAAAGGACCAGAACCAATATGGAAGACATATCCAGAAGTGGATCTACAGTCATTGGGATCACCATCCCAACTAAGTCTGCATTACCATTAGATGAGTACTCAATGCTATATGTGTGTGTCCCTCTAATGTAACGAAGAATTCACTTTGCAACATTCCAATGGAGCTCATGTGGTTCTTGCGTGAACTGAGAAACCAAGCCAATTGCATATGAGATATTTGGGTGAGTGTGAGTCAAGTATAGTAGGCTGCCAACAAGTTGCCGATACAAAGTAGCATCAACCAAAGGAGTAGAGCACTTTGTTGACAACTTGAATCTGGAAAATAATGGCATGGGTACATATTTGCAATCCAACATGTGAAATTTGCGCAAGAGATTAAATGCATACTTTGGTCACGAGTGACCTATTCCAAATGTAGATTATGTGACTTGTAGGCCCAAAACGTAGTCAAGTAGCCTTAAATATGCCATGTCAAACTATTGTTAAAGATCAAACTCTTCCCAATCAATCAAGATAGTTTAAATCTGAATAAGAATGAGATCATTGACATAGAGAATAAGGATGAGAATTGCATTATCTTGCTTCAAAATATACACATTTGAATCAGAAAGGTAGTGAGAAAATCCAAAGAGAGAAGGAAGGAATATATCTTCTCATACCAAGCCCTAGGGGCTTGTTTTAGACCATATAAAGATTTTTTGAGCTTGCACACAAGTGAAGAGTCTTGGATAAATCCAAGAGGTTGCTCCATGTATATCTATTCTTGCAAATCACCATGAATGAATGCCCATTTGATGTCCATTTGGTGTACAATCCACATGCGAGATATGGCCATAGAAAGAACAAGGCGAATATAATTCATTTTAACCATGGGTGCAAAGGTTTTACAATAGTCAAGTCCCTCAACTTGTGAGAACCCTTTAGCAACCAATAGAGCCTTATATCTCTCTATAGTACCATCAACTGCATGCTTGGTTCGATATACCCACTTGCATTGAACCAATTTTCTACGTTTTGGAAGAGGGACCAAGTCCCAAATGTCATTTTGCAACAAGGAATTATGCTCATCTTCCATGGAAGCATCTCATTCCTTCATACCATTGGCCTCATGAAAGTCTTTTGGATCTAACGTACTAGCCATAAATGCTCTAGGAGTCCTTTGAAGAGAGGACTTTGTTATTCTTTGACCCCAATGAAGAAGTGGAGGATGAGTGCTATTTGATTGTTCTTCAAGATCATTATCATGAGCAAGGGAATCCAAATAAAAGGAAGGATCATAATATGAAGATACAAGACGTGGAGGACGCTCATCAAATTGAATACTCGTGTTGATAAGCAATTCATGAGTGTTGGGATGCAATAATCTACACCCTTTAACATCTTCGGGGTAACCAACAAAGATGCAAGGCTTACTTTGCATGTCCATTTCCTTGTGTTTTTCTTTTGGAATGTATGCCCAAGAATTGCACCCAAAGACCCTAAGATGCCCAACAAAGGGATTATGTCACCTCCAAACTTCTTCCGGTGTCACCCCTTGAACAACATTGTGAGGGGTTTAATTTTGAACATAGTTTGCACAATTTATCACTTCATCCCAAAACTATGGGCCAAGACCCCTTGCATGAATGATACAATTTGACATCTCTTTCAAGGAACGATTTTTCCTTTTAGCAATACCATTTTTGCTGTGGACAACAGGAAACTATGTGCTGTAGCTAAATAACTCCAATGGCACAATAGTCTTTAAATTTGTTGCTGACATATTCACCACCATTGTCTGTCTGCAAACATTTTATGAATTTTCCATATTGCTTTTCAACTTAGGGTTTGAACACAAGAAAAGTATCAAAAGTCTCACTTTGATTTTTCAAAAAGTATACCCATGTGCATCCAGAATAGTCATTGATGAATGTAAGCAAATAGCCCGCCCTTTGAAAAGACAAACAAGGAAAAGGGCCTGAAATGACACTGTGAACTCTAGTTATGGAGCAAATCAATGAATATCTAGAGCAGAACAAACCCAACGAAGATGAGGTGATAGATGAAAGATTGAGAAGATCAATGCCAATTTTGCCATTTTTCTCATGTATGAATTATGAAATTTGGGCAAATAAAATGGAAGATTTGTTTTGTTCAGTGAATTTATGGCATTTTGTTCAAAAAGATTTTGTAGATCCCCGTGATAATAGAAAAAATGCAATAGCAAGATTTCTTATTTTGTCAGCAGTGGATGAAAGCATTTTTTATAGTGTTTTCTATAAATTTGATCAAGTTAAAAGTGCAAAATCCTTTTGGGATGATTTAGAGATGAGGAACAATAAAAAGAGAAGAAACATAAACACTTTCTTAAGCATATTGATACATTAGAAGAAGATTCGGTGTACGAAGCAGAGAAAGAGAAAGAAGAGGATAAATTCGAAGAAATCCTTGATAAAGTACAGGAGAATATTGAAGACCTTATGGGTGCCGCAAAGAATGAACATGATGAAAGTGAATCCCACTGCTTAGATACACTAGTGGATGATGAATTTGTAGTTGTTCCCTCTACGTGTGCAGCAACAGATTCAACAAAACCTCCAATCAAGAAGAGGCTCCTAAATCCATCTTTGGATTGACCAACGGTTTGATAAACAGTTTCCAACATATTGATACATTAGAAGAAGCTTTGGTGTACGAAGCGAAGAAAGAGAAGAAGATGAGAAAGTCGAAGAACTCCTTGATAAAGTAGAGGAGGAGATTGAAGACCTTATGTGTGCCGCAAGCATGAACATGATGAAAGTGAATCCCACTGCCTAGATACACCAATGGATGATGAAGTTGTAGTTGTTCCCTTTGCATGTGCAACAACAATTTCAACAAAACCTTCAACGGCTCAACAAAACCTCCAATCAAGAAGAGGCTCCTAAATCCATCTTTGGATTGACCAACAGATTGACCAATGACTCTGATACCATGTCCAAATATGGGAAGAGACATAAACAAAAGAGTTACAAGCACAAAAGGATGAACTACAGATCTCATATTACACATTAGTATATGTATATGGCCGAAGAACTCCCTGATAAAGTATAGGAGAAGATTGAAGACCTTATGTGTTATGCAAAGCACGAACATGATGAAAGTGAATCCCACTGCGTAGATACACCAGTGGATGATGAAGTTGTATGTCACCTACCTAGATTTGAAAACATTTTATGTTTGTGGAAAAATATTACCTTAAAACTTATTGTAAAGTTTTATGTTATTGACCAAGGTTGGTCAAGGATGACTGTAATTGAATATTATTATTATTTAATAAATTCAAATAGGAGACACTCATCCAAAGGAGACTATTGAAGAATGTTCACTGACCCACTAGGAGGAATGAAACAGTTGTAGAAGGAAATTGACAAATGGAAGCATCTGCACTCACTTACTAGCTGTTGCAGGGGGCAATTTCCTTTAAAAAGTGGTAATGTTCCCCAAGGATGGTGGAACTGAGCAGGTGGCTCATTAATTGATAAATTCACCCTTAAGAACTAGGAAATCTTATATATAGTCATCGAATTTGAGCAAGCAGCTCACACATTCTCAAGAGGAGATACAATACTTCCTTGTGGTTGCTGGAAACTCTTTTGTTGAGAACACAAGAGATTCGATGAAGGGATTGGCTAACTAATGAGTTGCAGTGTAGGATTGTCTTATTCTGCTGAGTTGCAGAGAGGTTTAGTATGCAAGTATTCATGATTGCTGAGATACTAAGTGATTGTCATATGGTTCTACACGGAATCTTCGTCCTGGTGGTTCAGTGAACAGGCTCGGGGGTCCTAAAGCAAGTAAGACTTGGATGCTTTCAGGAGACGGTTGGGAGGAACGGTCTTTATTGGGTGTTTGTCCACCTACTCAGTTTTAAATAGGTTCCGTATTGTTGACTTAATCAGTTATAGTCTCTCTATGTTATTTCTGAATAGTTTTGTTTGCAAGTTATTTAACTCTTTCCTTTATAAATTTCCGGTTGTTAGAATGATAGTTTACTGAGTGGATAATTAGTTCTATACAAATGATTGAATAGATTGAATTGGATAATTATAGAATGATGAATATAAATTTATTCCTATATTTTTCCTTTCACTTAAAAGTGATGTACTCTAGTACAAGAAGGTGTTTAATTAACAAAGATTAGAAATGATTCCAACCTTGTATATAGAATAAATTATTACCAAATATTGATATCATCATAGAATGCATAGAAGTAATATTCAGAACTTAGTAATATGCTAGAGGTTTTCTGTCTTTTCTTTCTACAGTATAATATTGATAATTAAACAAATAGATTATAGGCATAATGTTGTCTTAAATACTATATGTATATATTCAATGTTTTCACACAGTAATATCGAAAACATGAAGAAATCTGCTTTTACAACATTATAGTTTCACACAGTAAAAACACAGATAAATTCTTATATTTTTATAAACTATCTAAACCCTAAACTGAACAGTATACAAATCAAAGTAGTATCAGCACTTATCATTTCATAAAGATTCGACATTTAACATATTTATTATAAATCTGTTTGCATTCTTAAAACGATATATAGGATCAATCTTGAGATCATTTAATAAAACAAATATAAATTATTAAACTCAGAACTTTATCAAAATACAGTATTAAAATATAGAGTAAAATCTTTTAAATATTCCTAAGTTATAAGCATTTAAATTCCCCATAGTCTAAGATTGATTTCAATTCTGTAGATGCGGAGAGGGCTTGGCTCTCCCACCTTCACAGACTACCAACGATGAATAATACCAAACCCTCAACGCTTTGTTAGGGTTATACCTTACGTGGAAGCCTTCCACCAAACTTCACGTGATCACATTAAATTCGCCTGTCTTTCCACCACTACATTTAAATTTAAAATCAACTATCATATAGTTAAGTGTTTTGTTTGTTGACCCATCGAAGGAGCTAGTAAGCATTGCACCCAAAACGTTGGTCTATCCAAATTGTTGACTTCAAATCATTGCATGCGCATCAACTTTATAATGGTTGTAGCTAGGGTATGTCATCACCATGAAATTTAAACCAAAGTCAAGAAATGTCTCTTTCTCGAAGGAAAATCATATTAAAATCCTTAATTAACGTTCTTGTTGATAAACATTTAGATCTCTTATCACTTCGACAAATAATTTGAATAACTGAAGAAAACCTCTTACCTATAACCTGGACAGAAGGTAAGTTTCCAATAGACGTTAGTTGTAATAGCTAAGTAAGCTTATGGGCATCACTACAACCCCCTTTCAAGTAAAAATGATAGTCAGCAACATAAGATCACATAATGTATAAACTCTATAACGACGATAAATACAACAAGAGAAAGACTGCGAACTTAAGACAAATAGTGTCGTTTGATGAAAGATGGCTTACATACATTGAGAATATATTTTAATAAATGACTTAGAGGATATTTGAAATTAACAACGATCAACGCTTATAACGATGATATATATAAGAGTAATAATCCTACTTCAATGCTTAAAAGACAAGATATATAAATGTCGAATTTATGAATATTTGCTTAGTGCCAATGAATGCATGAGATAGTATATGACTAATAAGCTTAAAGAAATACTGCAATTATATTACCAACTTTATGGATAGTTATCACTTAACTATAGATACAAAATCCTATAATCATCTTAATGTCGTTAAGACACATTTAATAGATGACGACTGATGATAAATATGTAAGTGTCGCAATTAAATTTATAGTTAAGCAATTGAATGAGAACCAACCATTCACAGGTGTACTTTTCGCATAACATTTATTAACGAATATACTGCTTAGAAAAATTTTAAATTTTGATGAAATTTTGGAGATGTTACATGTGGTATCAGAGCGCAAGTTCAAACTCTAGGCCTAAAAGTGGCTCAACTCACGCAAAACAGAAAATTACATTTACTGATTTTGTTTCAAATTTGTTTATGTACAACATATTCTATATTTAATTTCTAGGTTATGGAAGGACCCTAGGAATCTGCTGAGAATAGATCTCATCATAAGGAACACAATAATCATGAACATGAACATATTAATGAAGAAAATATATTTGTAGAATTAAATGATAATTCATCGGAATTACTTCGAACAGTTAAGGATTTAAAGGATGAAATAAAAACTGTTAAGGAAGAAAATGAAAGGATTCTGAAGGCAGAGGAAGGACTGAATCAGATATTACTAGATAAGTTTCATAATGACAGAAAAGATAATAAAACAAAATTTAAATCTGAATCTGGAACCCTGTCCTACCAACACAAGGGTAAGAAGTTTAAATTCTATAATAATGAAAGTGATTCTTCTTCTGAAGCTAATGTTAAAATGCATAGAAGAAAACATAGGTATTCCAGTGACAACACTGATAGTGACTATAGTCCTAAGAAGAGGAAGTACAAACCTTATGAAGAGATATCAGGGGAGTTTAAGAAGATAAAGCCCCCAACTTTCAACGGTTAAATAGAAAAGGGAGAGGAAGCCGAAGCATGGCGGTCCAGAATGAAGAAATACTTTCAAATATATGATTATTCTGATAGGATGAAAGCTAAGATGGCCATTTATAATATGATTGGGAAAGCAGATATATGGTGGCAAGATTTAAAGAGAGTAAAAGGCATAAAAGAAAAGAGTGTAACTTGGAGTGCTTTTAAAAGATATTTTAAGAAGAAATTTATGTCTGATCAATATTTTGAAGAAAAAGCTAAAGAGTTTTATGATTTAAGACTAGGCTTTATGAACATAAAAGAATTAAACAGTAAATTCTTAAGTTTATTAAGGTATGTACCTTACATTGTTGACGAAAAGCCTAAAATACAAAGATTTTTGAGTTGTTTACCTTTTAATATAAAATACATAATTGAGTATGACAACCCCAAGACTCTTGAAGAAGCGATGAGGAAGGCAAGTTTCTGTTATGAACAGAACAAAGAAAGAGAAAGTACGACTAGATGGAAGGTAAATAAGCCAAGTAATTTTGAACAAAGAAGGAAAATTTTTAAGTTTAATAGAAATGCTGGAAATAACAAGTGAAATTTTCTTAACATCAATTTTTAGGGAAATAACTTTAAAAGAAATACACAGCAAAATTTTATAGCTGCAAGAAACAGAGATATGCCTGATAATCATGCTGAAAATAATGAACAAAAGAAACCTGTAAAATGTTTTGAATGTCAAGAACCACATTATGCGACAAATTGTCCCCACAGAAAAGGGACGGTTAGCAACATTCATACAGTGCAGGAAGAGGCAACAGTTGGTGATTTAGCGAGAGAAATGCCCAGGATCAATGTAGCCTTGGAAAATCGACAGGCTGATCTTGAGACTTCAATGGTCGAAATAGAAGGTATGCTACAAGACAGACCCATTTCTATTTTAATTGACCTAGGTGCTAGTTTGAGTGATGTATCACCTGATATAGTAAAAAGCTGTAAATTGCAAGTGGAAAAGTTTGATAAATCTTGGTTAGTTCAGTTAGCTACAGGAACCAAAAGAAAGGTAGTTGATTTTGTTAAAGACTGCGAATTGTTTATGAATCAGTTTAAGACTCATGTAAAGCTGAATGTATTACCACTAGGTTCTTATGATGTTTTAATCAGTATGGATTGGCTAGAAAAACATAGGGTAGTTCTGAACTGTTTTGAAAAGACATTTATATGCTTGAATGATAAAGCAGAGACAATAACAATAAAAATAATCCCTAGAAAAACTTCAGTTAGACAGATTTCTGCATTGCAAATGAAAAGGGTTGTATGTAAGGGATGTAAAGTATTTACTGTGAATGTAATAAATGGTGAACATGCTACTAAAGAGGATAAATTAAAACTTGAGGATATACCAATCCTAAGAGACTTTTCAGATGTATTCCCGGAAGAAATTCCAGGACTACCTCCGAAAAGAGAATTGGACTTCACCATTGAGCGAGTACTGGGTGCGGTACCAAACTCAAAATCTCCTTACCGGATGAACATCCTAGAGCTTAACGAATTAAAATCATAGTTAAAAGAATTAATTAATTACATAAGACCAACCATGTCTCCTTAGGGAGCACTGGTCATTTTCGTTAAAAAGAAGGATGGTACCTTGCGTTTATGCATAGATTACCGTCAGTTAAATAAAATGATGATTAAAAATAGATATCCCTTGCCCTGCATAGATGATCTGTTTGATCAAGTACGCAGAGAAATGATATTTTCGAAAATAGACTTGAGATCTGGATATCATCAAGTCAGAATTAAAGACGAAGATATCTTTAAAATTGCTTTTAGAACCCGTTATGGACATTATGAATTTGTAGTTATGCCTTTTGGGCTAACTAATGCTCCAGCAGTTTTCATGTGTCTAATGAATAATGTTTTACATAAGTATTTTGATAAGTTTGTAATTGTTTTCATTGATGACATTTTAATTTATTCAAAGACTAAGGAAGAACACGATGAACACTTACGAATAATTTTACAAGTCTTAAGAGAACATCAACTATATGCTAAATTTAGTAAGTGTGAATTTTTCAAAGATAAAATACAGTATCTAGGTCATGTGATATCCAAGGATGGAATCTTAGTTGACCCTGATAAAATAAGGGCAATTAATGAATGGCCTGTCCCTAAAGATGTAAAAGACGTACGATCGTTTATGGGAATCACAGGTTACTACCGAAAGTTTATTGAAGGATTCTCAAGAATCGCAAATCCCATAACCTCTTTACAAAAAAAGGGAAATAAATTTGTTTGGGATCAAAAGTGTGAAGAAAGTTTTAAGAAATTGAAAGAATTGTTAACCATTGCACCTATTCTAAAAATTGTAGATCCAAACAAGGACTTTGTTGTGTGCACTGATGCATGTAATGATGGCCTTGGCAGAGTCTTAACACAAGAAGGTCACATAATAGCGTATGAGTCAAGAAAGATGAAAATTCATGAAAAGAATTACGCTACATATGATTTAGAGTTAGCTTCCCTAATACATGCTTTAAAGATGTGGCGTCATCATCTAATCGAAAGAAAATTTTCATTAATGACAGATAATAAAGGTCTAAAATATCTGTTGGATCAAACAAATCTGAACGCAAGGCAAGCTAGGTGGTTAGCTTTCCTTAGTGAATATGATTTCAAGATTCAACACATAAAAGGTAAAGAAAATAAGGTGGTTGATGCTTTAAGTAGGAATGAAAAATTAAATTTTATGGCAGCAGTCAACACTTACAAAACAAATTTAGAAAATATGTTTGAAGAAGGGATAAAATTAGATCAGAATGATATGAAATTACAAGAAAAAGTTGCTGAAAATATATTTGAAAATTTAATAACAGATTACAGTCTGAATGAAAAAGGCCTAATAATGTATAAAAATAGACTGCATGTACCAAATGTATCTGAAGTTAAATTTCTTATTTTAAATGAAGTGCATAAAAGTCCTTATTCAGGACATCCTAGTTACCAAAAGATGATAACTATGTTAAGAAAAGATTATTTATGGCCAAATATGAAAAATGAAGTGGCTGAATATATAGCTAGGGGCATTGAATGTCAGCAAGTTAAATCTGAGCATCAACACCCAATTGGTTTATTACATCCATTTCCAATTCCAGATTGGAAGTGGGAAATTATCAGCATTGATTTTATAATTGGTTTTCCTAAAAATCAAAAGCAGAATGATTCAATAATGGTAGTTGTGGATAAGCTTAGTAAAGCAACGCATTTTATACCTATTAAAACTACTTTTAAAGATGCTAATATTGTTGGTGTGTTTATTAATCAAGTTTTTCGGTTGCATGGAATTCCTAAGGTAATAATTTCTGATCGAGATTCTAAATTTACTGAAAATTTCTGGAAATCATTGTTTAAAGCTTTGGATACCAAGTTAAATATTAGTACATCATTTCATCCGCAAACTGTTAGACAACTTGAAAGAGTAAATCAGATTTTAGAAGATATGTTAAGAATGTATGTTAGATATCAACCAACTAAATGGGAAGACTATTTGCACCTAGTTGAATTTGCTTATAATAATCACTATCAAAGCTTCAGCTAAACTTAGTCCTTTTGAAATTATGTATGGTAGAAAGTGTAATACTCCCATCTCATAGAGTAATCCAGTTGATAGATTGATGCTAGGACCAGAATTATTAAAAGAGATGGAACTAACATGAACCAGGTATAGAGCAATCTGAAAATTGCTCAAGATAGACAAAAAAACCATGCAAATCTGAAAAGAGCTCAAAAAAAATTTCAAGTAGCTGAGCATGTTTTTGCCAAGGTAAAACCCATAAAAATCTCTTTTAAGCTGGGGAGTTGTGCTAAATTAGCACCCAGGTATTGTGGACCATTCGAAATATTATCCAGATTTGGACAAGTGGCTTATCAATTGGCTTTGCCACCTAATATGAAAATACATAATGTATTTCATATTTCAATTTTGCAAAAGTATGTACACGATGATACTCATGTAATCAATTGGAATGACATACAGGTGGAACCAGAAGGATATTTTCAGGTGGAACCGGATTGTATCCTATACAGGAGAAAATTTTTACTCTGGAATCACACCATTGGACAGGTAAAGGTGCAATGGAAGCACCTTGGTCCAGATGAAGCAACCTGGGAATTGGAGAGTCATATGCAGGAAACATATCCAATTCTGTTCTAGGAAGACTTTGATGAAGCTTAAGCAACATCGAGGATGATGTTGAACTTAAGAGGGGGTGTTTGTCACCTACCTAGATTTGAAAACGTTTTATGTTTGTGGAAAAACATTAACTTAAAACTTATTGTAAGGTTTTATGTTATTGACCAAGGTTGGTCAAGGATGATTATAATTGAATATTATTATTATTTAATAAATTAAAATAGGAGACACTCATCCAAAGGAGATTGTTGAAGAGTGTTCATTGACCCACTAGGAGGAATGAAACTGTTATATAAGGAAATTGACAAATGGCAGCATCTGCACTCACTTACTAGCTGTTACAGGGGGCAATTTCCCTTAAAAAGTGGTGATGTTCCCCAAGGATGGTGGAGCTGAGCAGGTGGCTCATTAATTGATAAAATGACTCTTAAGACCTAGGAAATCTTATATATAGCCATCGAATTTGAGCAGGCAGCTCACACATTCTCAAGAAGAGATACAATACTTCATTGTGGTTGTTAGAAACTCTTTTGTTGAGCACACATGAGATTCGATGAGGGGATTGGCTAACTAACCAGCATAGATCCATCTTAAACCCGTATCTATCAAGCACTAAGAGGGGTCCAATTTCTTGAGGTGTATTTCTTTTTTTAAATTTAAACTCAAGAAATTTGATCTCTCTTGATTGATAGATCTGGGTTTAAGTTATAAGTTTTTATTTTAGAAACGAACATCTATTTTTTAATTACTTTTCATAATAATTTATTTTATGAACCAACATGGATTTTTTTTAAATACTTTCCATACTTTAATTTTTTATTTTATGAGCCAACATTAATTTTTTTAATTATTTTGTTAGTAACAAACGTTACATCACACACGTTACAACATCTCCCCCATACTGGCTTGTAGAGTACCTCGTTTCACTCGGTGCAATGAGTTGCAGTGTAGGACTGTCTTAAACTGCTGAGTTGCAGAGAGGTTTAGTATGCAAGTCTTCATGATTGCTGAGATACTAAGTGATTGTCATATGCTTCTACATGGAATGTTCGTCCTTGTGGTTCAGTGAACAGGCTCGAGAGTCCTAAAGCATATAAGACTTGGCTGCTTTCAGGAGACGAGTGGAAGGAACGATCTGTCCACCTAATCAGTTTTAAACAGGTTTTGCATTGTTTACTTAATCAATTATAGACTCTCTATGTTATTTCTGAATAATTATGTTTGCAAGTTATTTAACTCTTTCCTTTATAAATTTCCAGTTGTTAGAATGATAGTTTACTGAATTGATAATTATTTCTGTACAATTGATTGAATAGACTGAATTGGATAATTATAGAATGATGAATATAATTTTCTTCTTGTATTTTTCCTTTCACTTAAAAGTGATGTACTCTAGTACAGGAAGGTGTTTAATTAATAGAGATTAGAAATGATTCCAACCTTGTAAATAGAATAAATTATCACCATATATTGATATCATCGTAGAATGCATAGAAGTAATATTCAGAACTTAGTAATATGCTAGAGGTTTTCTGTCTTTTCTTTCTACAGTATAATATTGATAATCAAACAAATAGATTATAGGCATAATGCTGTCTTAAATACTATATGTATATATTCAATGTTTTCACACAGTAATATCGAAAACATAGAAGAAATCCGCTTTTACAACATTATAGTTTCACACAGTAAAAACACAGATAAATTCTTATATTTTTATAAACTATCTAAACCCTAAACTGAACAGTATACAAATCAAAGTAGTATCAACACTTATCATTTCATAAAGATTTGACAAACATATTTATTATAACCATGTTTGCATTCTTAAAACGATATATAGGATCGACCTTGAGATCATTTAATAAAACAAATATAAATTATTAAACTCAGAACTTTATCAAAATATAGTATTAAAATAGAAAGTAAAATCTTTTAAATATTCCTAAGTTATAAGCATTTAAATTTCCCATAGTCTAAGATTGATTTCAATTCGGGAGATCTTATATTAATACCAAAAGGCCCAATACCAATAACTTTGGTATTCCTCACTTATACATTATATCATAATAAGTAATAAAACATTAAAAGATAAACATAAATAACAATTAGGGTTTATCCCTATTTTTCATTTCATAACATCTACGCTCTCGGTGAGTATCAAGCAGGAAATGAACAATGACTTAAGCCCGTAAACTTTAAATACAAGAATTTAAAACATAATCAACAACAAACTAATAAGTTGAGAGTTCAAAGCTCGAGGAGCTTACATCCTTGCTTATATAATAAATATATATAACATTCCATTTATTCACAAATTGACTGGGTTAAAACCCTACATACAAACCATATATGCTTAACCTAGCAGAATACGACTACAAACAATAACATTACAACAGGATTAGAATGGGATCCGAATCCCTTAAAGAATTTAAGACGAAGGTTAAAGACCCGTGAGAGTCGACCTTGGGTCACAATATATTCATTTAAATTACAAACTCAAGACCTGTTGAAACTCTACGAGGGATCGATTCCCTCTCATATCCGTTTCTTATCATTTACATAGAGTTTAATAAACATACAAATTCCAAACTGAAATACAAGTCGCAACAGTAGGGTTTTAAGCCAGATTTGTATACACCGTAAAACATTTACAAAAAGTTGAAATCATTTAACAAAAACAAACATTCTCGACAGAGATAGATAAACACTGTAAAAATTCCATTATCGGTGTGTTGGTCGAAACCACAATGCTGAGTGTAAAACTAGGAAGTTTTACAAGTTTCCTTTTTCTAAACCAAGTGCCAATAGGCTTACAAACAAACAACGAAGGCCAACGCTGACATGCATGCAGGCAAGAGTATGACAGAGGCATCATGGTGAAGGCCCAAAGCTTACCGTGGTCTTTCCAACCACTGGGTTTCATCATTCCTTGTTTCATCAACGTCGAGATTACAAACCAAGGGAGCAGATGGAAGCAACGAACATAGGGAACCTCCTGCCATGTCAAACATTCGGTTGTTAAAATGCTGTAATAATTACCAAAAATATAAATATAGGAGCATACAACTACACAGGTTAAAAACCAAAATTACCACTATATTAAGAAGTTAGATTCGATAGCAGAGAACCTTTACTCCTTCAACGAACCATAAGTTGTAAATGGCTGAGAAGGAAAGACCTAGAAGCTTAATCCCTTTTTGCAACCAGACCAACTGAAAACACATAACCCATGGACATTAAGAACACTCAATGGGCTACCTCATGGAGGAGCAATGTTGGCTTATATAACTGTTCTTGAGGTTTTCGATAAAGACCCAGGGTCTTTGCGGTTCAAGGAACCAACAAAACCCCTTTTAACCGGCCCTTTCGGCAACAGCCTGCGAACAGATTGAGGTCTCACCTGAGGTGGAGCTATGGGGGAGCTGTGGAATCAAGTTTCCACAGCTACGTGATGAGTTTCTCGAACATAAATACTGCGCAGCACGCTGCGGGGCCCGCGTTGCGGACTGAAGACTGCGCGACGATAGCCTTTGTCGCGGTCAACACTTCTACAAGCTATCGTCGCGGTCAACACTTCCACTCTCTCTGATGAACCCGACACTGTCTTTCTGATGCCTTTGCTCATGTGATCTCTGCTCTGTTGTGGCTCTATTGTTTCTTCCTTCCACTAATGGGTTGATTGGGGCTTCCCGTTTATATTGTGATCATGTTTTCAACTCGTAAGCTCCTTCCTACAGTTGATAGAAAGCTCTCTCGCAAACAATGGGTTTTACCTACAATGCACTTCCTAGAGTGCAAATGGAGATTTTCCAAATAAAAATAGTGCAATCCTTTAACTTCTTTAAAAACTATAATTAAAATGAGTTAAAAAGCATGAAATTTGGATGCATGCAAATGTTCAAAGATGATGTATACGCCAAAATCAATGTGTCAACATATATAATTATAATGCAAATTTTATTATTTACTAATTCCTGCAAAAAAAGCATAATAATATCAATCAGACATGTGAGAACAGGGGCAAGTACATCATCCAGCAATGTTTGATTTATAATATAACCTTTTCTCAAGTGCACATGTAAAGAACAAAGGGACTTTTCCATTTTAAATTGAACATGCAAGATGGATGCGCGAATGTGTAATAAAAATTACAAAAATTAATAAATGCAATTTTTAAAGTGAATTACAAAAAGGAAACTAATGTGCTCTTCCTATAAACATGCCTACACTTCTTATGCAATCAAACTCCCAGGCGGATGTACCAATTCAATCGTGGTGTAGTTTATTTCTGGCTGGTATGATGGCTAGGTCCGCTGGCAAGGTATCCAGGAAGATCAACCTAATAACTTTCCTGCTTCCCGGGAAGTAAATCAACACCCAAGCTTCACCACTCCGTGCCTTGACTTGCTCACAGACTTGAACTTTACATATTGGATTGAAGGGCTTCAACATAGAAGAAAAAGCATTGGTCACGGGCTTAAAGTACCACTTGATGAACATTTAGAGATAGACAAGCAATACACTTTTTAACCTTTTATTGGTGAAGGCGAGTATAAACAACAGGTAGTCAGCTTAATTAAATATGTCCAACCAAAGAAAGGCAGCATGATGTGGGAAAATGAGGATGTGACTTTAACTCGCACAGAACTTCTAAGTGCTGCATTATTATCTGCACTTGTACTTAGTGTTGTTGATGCAATATTTTTCCAAAGTGATCTTCAGGAGCGTTGGGGACGAAAGGCACTAAAGTGGGTTGTGGAATGCACCTCTAGACATCTGGATTGTAGCTCACATAAAATATATTGTGCTTCACACTCAAGTGTAACGAGCGATACTTGTGTATCATTGTTGAGATGCTTTCATCGATGCTTTAGCAACCCAACCCCACAAGTTCTGGGTTTCATTATGGAGATATTGTTGACTTTACAAGTAATGGTTGAGATTATGGAGCCATAGAAGGTTATTCTCTACCCATAGTTGTTCAGGGGCTGCATGGATATGATGCATACTGATTTCGTTCATGTATACACAAAAGTTTTAGAACTTTTTGCTCGTGTAATTGACAGATTATCATTTCGAGACCGTACAGTTGAAAATGTGTTGTTAACCAATATGCCTAGAGATGAATTTGAAAGCAACCAGCAGGATAAGGATTTAGGTAGGTTGGATTCAAAGGGTTTTGAGAGTCACATACATGCTGAATTTGGAACAGAAATAGGAAAGGCTACAAATTTTGAAGGAGTTTGGCCATTGGTACAGAAAGGACTTATGTCCACTGTTAGTCATGCTTTAGCTGTTGAAGTTCTGTCCCGAATAACGTTGCAGTCATGTGATTGCATATTTGGTGATTCTGAGACAAGGCTGCTCATGCATATTGTTGGGTTGCTTCCCTGGCTCTGTTTACCACTTCAGAAGGAAAAGGACCCCATTCTGGGTTTCAAGTGTCCACTACGACAACAATATCAGAAGGGTTGTTTTATTGCTATGAACATTTCACACTGGTGCAAGGAAAAAGGTCTAGATGAGCTTGCATCTGTATTTTCTGCATATAAGGACATGTTGAAGGTCAAATAATAAAAATTAAGGACATGTTGAATCGTGTGTCTTCTATTTTGGTGTTTTTCTCTTGTGATTGGCATTTTCTCTTGGGCATACTTGTGCATTTATGTTTTCAGCGCACTTGTGCTTGGCTTTTGCACTCTCTCTCTCTAGCACACTTGTGCTTGGCTTTTGCACTCTCTCTCTCTGGCACAGTAGACCTATATCTCTATAGTGCACTTGTAAAGAATCTATTTCAAAAATTGAGTGAAATTTGATTACATCGATTCTCTTGTTGACCCTTACAAATCTTATCACCCAAAGAACATGCAATTTTTGTGAAACCATTGTCAAAGCATCAAAGATATTTACTTGGGCATCATCATGTTACATAGTTTTTAGCCACATTCAAGTGGTGCAAAAGATAGCCAGTACGATGATCTGAGGAATTGCATACACAAATATGACAATACCGTGATCTTATAGAATATTGTTGCAAGTAGATGACTTTTGAAGTTAAAATGTATGTTTGAGCTATAACACTTTTGGCTACAGGCTGACCTGCCTATTTTTGTGCAGATCAATTAATGGATTTCATATCAACATCTCTTGTATCAAGCAGTAATACATATTACAATGTACACAAAAAATATAGAAGGTTTGACAACCTACAACCCAATTGCTAAAAAGTGATGACAAGACTAGTAGACAACATGGTCCTATAGAAGAAGTCAAAACCACAGGCTATGTCACAAGGGGTGGGGAAAAGTAAGATTTGTGAGAATACAATGAAACAGACAACAAAGTAGTCCAGAACTGGTGAATAATTAAAAATATGTCAAAACATGTGCATATTTACAGTCTAGCATATATTTATGATTTAACATTTTACACTGTGGGAATTACTCACTGATACATGCAAACTAATAATATTCAGCATCTTTCTGACCCTTTGCAAGCCTTCTATTAATAATGCATCAATCAACCATCTGAGAACAATTTTGAAAGTGGGAAAATTATACTATGGGAACCACCTGTTGACAGGGTTTAACAGATCAAATACTAAAATAAGGTTGGCCAGATTACTCAGCAGGAGGGTAGTAGGCTACTTTCAGCAGGGTGCTAGCAATATTACAAATCCTTAATTACCAATCATAAATATTAACAATATGTCCTTGGAAAATCAAAGAAAAGGCTTACCATAGTCACAATGATCCTCCTCTCCCAATACACGGGTATCCACAATGCAATGAGATAGAATGCAAGCTCACTTTATGTAAGGTTAAGATATCCTCAAAAGAACTTGTCTCTTACTTGCAGAGATCTACAAGAGATGTCACAAAATCTCACATGGTAATACAACACAAACTACCACAACGAATATGAAACTATCAAAACTTAAAAGCACAGGCACCTGTAAGTGAATATAAGTCTAAAAGCTTGTTTTTTATATAGATATAGTTTAAACTTACCGTAAGTTAATTTTCTATGATGCATTACCTGGATAGCCTTTGTTTCATTGAATAGTTCAGTTAATTTCATCCATTTGAACCTTTTGATGTAAAAAGATTTGGGCTACCCTTTTGAAAAAGGACAAAATCTTTAAATCTATGTTTGCCACTGTTAGTGGAGACTCATAGAACTAGTCCATACAATACATCAAAATATATAAGAGACATAGTCCTCATCCCTTCCCCCGTTTGCTAATTTTCATTTTAAGATGAAAAATAAGATAACAAACAATAAGAATAGGATGTCAATTTTTTTTAACACGATGCACTATAAAAAACATATCCCAGATGCAATGCCACAATATTTCATTATTTGAATATTCCAAAATGTCAAGAGCCAATATTAAATAGCATAATACGACAGAAATCATAAAAACTAAACAGAAAGAAAGAAAGAATAGCGACCTCCAAAACCGACAGTTATTTGGAGTTTCCACACAAAGTACCTACACAATTCCAAATGAATAAAAACAATCTGAATCTTTCAGTTAGTTGTAATGGTTATCTCATGCCCAAGAAAACTTCAAATACAGTCAATAACAATTGAACCCAGGTTCATATCTACCCTGGGCATGCTTTTGGAGGTAATCTGTCCCTCTCATAGGTATTCTTCCCCTCATAAAAAAATAATAACATATAATGGAAGGGGAACCAATTATGTTTGATCATTTCCAGAGGCATTTGGTGAGACGATACCAAAGGACTTTGTTTGAATCGTCGATTGACCGGTTTCATCCATAATAAGGTGCGCTGGTGTGCTGGGAACTATAGTCTTTGCTGGGATATACAAAAAAATGTGCTCATTCCCATACTGTGTGCACTAACCAGATAGAGCTCATTCGTGTTCGAACTAACCCGTATTTTTTTGGAAGGATAAAAGGTTGATTCGCATAATGATATGCAATCATACATGTTGGTTGGCTGGGAATGATTTTATGCCAGGACCTACGGGACATATTATAATTGGAATAATTACTTCATACTATTGTCAGGAGAGGGACGGGTAAGTTCAGTGTAGTGCGGAAGCCTCGTAGTGGTCTCCTGAGGAGACACAATCATAAGGGGAGGGTGTGCGGGAGGGGTTGAGTAAAATGAGATCACATATGGGCTCAATCGACCTCTTCGCTCATAGGGTTATCTCTTTCGTAACAACAATAAAGCCCCAGGATATAACTGTATGGCAACTAAGGCAACGTGAGTTGTAAACACTCATTATATTAGAGTTGTTGTTCCCAATCAATCTTTATCTATCTTCCCAGGATAGTGTGTGTTACACTTCTTCCTTCCCAATCAATCAACGTGTGCGGGTTAGGACAAATATCTATATCATTTTGTCTTTGGAATATCTATTTTAAGCATTCCTGATATTCATGGCAGTTTGTTGGACTAAAAATTTTAATGATTTTTTCAAACACTTGATGTGCATCATTCAAATTACTACATTTGGTATACATGTTCCACAACTTTGGACATAAAACCAAGGTAATCCTGAACCTACCTAGATACTGAACAGGGTAGCTCCTCTCATTATCGAAGGCCAGAATGCATGGGTAAGACTGAGAAGAACTACAAAAGTGAAAGTGTTGTGAGAAATATTTACCTGCAACAAAATTAGGGCACTAGATGCAACATTGATGAAAATTTTCAAACATAAATAACGAACAGTAAAAAACGGCCTCCATAGCCTAAGAAGACCAAAGGTTCGTTCAAATGTTGCTTTAAGTCTTTTATAGAACCAGTACAAAAAAGAGAACTAGTGGCCAAAGGAAATTCATGACTCGAGAAAACGTTTTAGCTGAAATATTTCGATTTATTGTTACGTACCAAGTACATTAATACTCCCTGATTGGTAAAGGGTGAACTTGCCGCATCGAGATACAAAGTAAGCTAGTAAAAAAAATTCAAAAGAACACAAAATAAAAACCAAACCCTAGCAAAAAATTTACTCTGAAATTGCTGGTCATAAATACTTTTAAGGAGACCTTGGATTGAGTTGCAAGCACTGTAGAACGCAAGCACATTGAAAAATAAAACCTAAACAATATCTATTCACCTGACAGAAAGTATTTTAACCCCTAAATACTGTGACTATGACCAGAAATTTGTGATTTGGGTATACTCGCCCTAAATATTCAGGTTTGTAAAGGATGGAATACCTAGGCATTCAAGATCTCTTCCGCCCCTAATAAAATTAACTTGTTGAAGTGTCTAATTGCAACTAGTGTATGTATGGTAATTACTAGTTGTGTTCCTGCTGCAATAGAACTAATATATCTCCATCTCAAGGTGAAAGAAAAATACCAGTATCTCTCTGAATGATAGGGCTATGTTGTGTGCTCTATGGACCGAATATGCGACCTTCCTTTTTAAACTACAGTTTAATATTCAGGCCCTCGAAGATTCTCGCCATCTATCCCCAAAAACGACTAAAAAAAGACCATTCATCTATCATCTGGTTAGTGATCCATTCGGTATGTAGACATGGAGTTCAATGCTTGTGCCAACAGTTTTTTCTAATACCCCATGCCCAGTTGTATGTGCTCAGTATCATAGGCTATTTCGCTAATCCAAAGCCTTTCAATATTGAGTAAAATCCAACCACCAAGCCTTAAATGTTAAGTTGCATCTGTATACCCTGCCCAACTACAGCTTTATCCACTTGTTTATTCCCTTATCTTATAATGATGTTTATCCCAAATCTTCAATCCAATGTGCTTTTAAGCGGGTGGGAGCAAAACACAACCATTCATTACTCAAACACATCTACAACCTTTTGCAATGAGTTAGGTTCTGCTTTCCGTCGGAATATCCAAAGAGAAATATATATATATATATACTAAGCAAAAGCAAAGAAACTAAGGTACTACATGAACATGACCTGGGTAAGGCAAGAATTTGCGGGAGCTTAAAGCAATTAAGCAAAGGTACAGGTGATTTGCATGAGGCATTATAGCATGACAAAACTTATTTTGTTTGTTGGTAAGGTTTTCCATGGCATCATATGTAGAAATTGAAGTTGTTCATAGAGATAGGATCTTAAATCTAGAAACAAAATAAAAAGTTTCCAACCAAACCTTGTTGCTTACATATATGATCTCACGTGGTAAAAAGTATCCATTCGTTTCATTTCATTCAATTAGTCCCCTCCATTACTAAAAAAACTAGTTTTAATTATAAGTAGTAAGTGTCTCATTTGTTTGTTGGAACTATAGGGGTGGCGCTGACAAGGCCTTAATACACATAGGGGACGGATAATTGCATTTTAGGGGTGCAGTTATAAAAACGTTGTCTATGGAATGAGTAGCTTAGAATATCTATCGACCCTTAACTCAAATCCATGGAAGAATTTCTCCATCCACCAATGACTATTCCATCCGGAGAATACATTACTATGCCACCTATTTACCTAGTTCACTTAAACGCAAGCTATAACGAGGGGGATGGCAGCACAGACACTTCAATGGTGGTCCGTTATCCAAGTGTCTCCTCATGCAAGGGCTACTGAGTACAGAAGGAATTATGGATGTTTCATAACCATAACTCATGATAATCATAATTTGTACACCCAACACTAGTAAGTTCTCTCGGCTATGCTAGTCTTACTACTAGGGTTAATTATGGATCACAACAATGTACTAATTCGATGCCATATGATACATAAACAACACTATATTTTATAAATGCATCAAATAGAATAACAAAATTTTCATCTATACAATGTCCACATGATATAGCCAAAACACATTTACTAGGTGACCCAAGGGAGTTTTACAAGATGAGGCACTAAGGACAGTTAGGTGTTATAACATTTGAGGACTTGATTGGACTTTTATTATGGGAGGAAGACATTCATTTGAAGTTTGGAAAAGGGGAAACTTTTGATGAAACTCTAACTTCCCAAGTGTGGGGGTAGAAGGTGAAAGGTGAAAGTGGTTAAGGTAGTAAGAAGTCAAAGAATATTTACTCCTAAGATGGGGAGTCAAATCAATACAAATTAAAGAGATTATAAGAAGCTATAGAAGGGTGTAGCTTAGAAAATCAATCCAATTTAGTGAATGAAGAAGATATGATGCAGATGATGGAGAGGTTTTTGTATTCTATGTCTCTCATGATGACATCATGGAATAAAATGCATAAACCCGAAGGATAGTCAAAAGTTCTCTAGGGATGACCAACACCAAAGTATATGCTAAGCATATGAAAAATCAATATCAATTGAAGTAAGAATGTAGAAGAGGGAGAATGGTGCAGTTACTAGTACAAGTACATATGCTTGTAGAGGAAGGAAGACAAATGCACAAGGTATTAAGGAGTAGGAAAAGTACAAGGCACACACATTACGTACAAGGTGCATGTATAAAGATATAGATGCAATGTAAATATGGCTTCTCTCAACTCCACAAGATCAACTCAACGTGGTGGAAGACTAACTCATCAACACATTTTTTTGTCTTTGTGAGGGCATGGTTCAACATTTTTCAAATAATCAACATAAATTAATCAATTGGACTTAACTACATAAATTAATCAACATTTTTTGTGCTTAGAAATATTCGGTTTTTTACCTTGCTCGACGCTTCCTTAGTTAAAAACCCTAGTAAAAAACTTGGGTTTTCTCCAAATTTGGCTAAACAATGCTGAAAAAAGTGTCGAAAGAATCTAAATTCCTTTGCCGCCACGATGATATTCTCTGGGTTGGAAGTTTGATCTCCTCGCAACATAAGCCTTCATTATGTAAGGAGCAGAGCGGTATGGAAAAAAAACAGAGATTGCCCAATATGTTCTAATTTGAATAGCCCTTCTAAAACTTTACAAACATAAAAGAAAATCTATTTAATCAGTTTTTAATATAATATATAATAAAATATATTTATATATTAAAAACATATTATAATAATATTATATATTCGAATCATGGTAACTCGTTTTTAAGAATAATTTTACAAAAAAGGATTTTTTTTCTTTTCAAAATGGAGAATATTGGCAATTTTTTGCAAGGGAGAAACCTAAGGGGAACTTTAGAACTTTCCAAACTCAGATGCGAGGAGAACCATGATAAATGGATGCACATGGAGAATTAATGGAGGTTGTGAAATTGATCATTTTTAGCTAACATGATGCAAAATACATGAACTTGCTGAAACTTTAACACACCGTCGAAAGGGCCAAACGATGATGGTTTTGTTCAAACAAAATATGAATGTGACCAATATGATGAGCCAAATACAATGACACCAAATTCACGACATGATAATGCCGAGAGTAAAAGACAACAAATATCTAAGACTCGACTCAACCACGCTATGATGATGCAACTTGGTGGATTTGTGGAAGAGATAATACGGAAGCAAAAATGGTGAAATAAGATATGGACATGATAAGCAAATCGATGAACGGGATGTGACAGTATAGATGAAATGATCTTTCAAAAAAGTTCAGTAGGTTCTCCTATGGCATCATGTTTCGACACTAGCTCGTGTTTCGAAGGGGGTCTCTAAATCCATCTGCAGTGTTAAAATTTAGTAAATTGTACAAATTCATTATCAAAATTATAATTTTCTATTGCCAGAATGACACAACTAAAAATGACCACATAAATGACCAATTGTTATGTGGTCATTTTTAGTTTAGCGCTTATCTCATGACCAAATTGGTCATTTATCTTTCTCATTTTTAGTTTAGTTCTTATCCCATGACCAAATTGGTCATTTATCTTGGTCATTTTTAGTCAGTTCAATTAAAAATTCTCAATTTTGGTCATTTATCCCTTGAAAAAGCCGTGGTGACAAATTTTTTTGGTCGCTTGGTCACTTATCTATCATTTTGTACTAGTGCTCATTTGAAATATGGACGGAGAAACTTGCTTTTTTTTGTGGGACTTGCAGCAGTTGTGAGTGTGATGAGTGTGAATCAATGGATTGGGTTTATGAATGGGATCATGTATCACTTGCAGTGGACCCACATGCAGTTGATGAAACAATACATATAGAGGAAGGCCAGTCCTCTATTTCGAATGAATGTGATCATATATTTGATCTTGTACATCCAAGTAAACATTTATGCATGCATATCCCGGTTCCCTCCTTTTTTTTGTAATTATCCACGTTATCAAACAACTACTGGTTGGAATATGATCGTAAAATGCATTTTTGGAGGACACATCTACGTAGTTGTCACCCCGACAGACAGTGCAATAGGGACGAATTATTGGTTGGCACGATGCATCAAGGGGAAGCAAACCCTCCTCGCATAATTAACCGATAGTGAAGGCATTACCTTTCTGACTGGCTCGATGGTTTTTCAGGGGGAATATCTTACAATAGATGGAAAGGGACCAAAGAGCAAAGGCTACACATACATGAATTATAGACCGGGTTCACGGGTGTATCAATTTACGCACTTGATCGTTGGTAGAAAAATCCAACTACAAACAATGTCAACGAAGTAATCAAACAAGGTACGCTACTTACTACCTCATACAGAGCACAAGAGGTTGTTTAAGACAATAAAAAATCAAGAGGATCCAAAAGGCCTAATTGATTGAGGTGCATAGTATAGTCATGTGATTGTTTATTCATGCATGTCTAATGTTATTCATGTTAGATAGTTTATTTGATATCGTTATCTTATATCATTTATTTGATGTTTGAGTTATGATTAAGTTACTATTACAATACATTAATGTTTTACACCAACCACTCCAATCAAGTTTCCATCCGTTTATGAAAACTTCACATGCATAAACAAGATTGAAAACTCATATTATATTATAACCTTTCATAATATTCAATAGAAATTAGAATCAATACACATCAATGAGTACACATTTTTCATTCACAAATCACAATGAGACACAGAGATGCACTGAAATTTGATAGGCATTGGGAAATAGCTCAAGATTTCGGAACCATATTTCTCATTAAGTTATCAAAATCAAAATGTATTACAGATATGTCGGAATTCCACTGGGCATTGGAAAATTCCAAATAGACTAATAGTTAATACAAAAAGGGGTGGATCAAGATGGAAGAATCTCATATGTCAAGTAGATCTAGAATAACTAAGAATTACAACTAACATTATTCTTTAGGGTTAGTAGATTTCATTTTAAAACAAAACAAAAAAATACTTTTTTTGATATATTATATGTGGATGGTAAGCACAGATTAATGTCAAAAGACTCAAGCAAGTATGGACTCATTTAATCTCATTAGCAACATTTACGTAGCCATTTTTCATATGTCATTTCACTAGCCACTTCACCCAATTTCTGTGACTTTGAAACGAATCCGTTGACTATGATGGATCCAAGATGCCAGGTTTCAGCTAGGGGATCCCCCACACCATGCCTCAAAGTCTCGGAAATAGTGTTATTGTGCCATCTCCGAAGCTAAGGTTTTGCTCAGTGAAGGCCATGCCAATCTTTCTCAAGGGGGTCATTTACGATTCCAAGGCTCCCAGGCATGTGTGGCCATCGTGAACATGCCCATAATGGCCATGAGAATGGTCGGGAGCTGGAAAAACCCAATTCCACTTGCCAGTTTGGGTTCCGTGGCCCCGGAGTAATTCCTCAAAAGTGTCCCTGAATGGCCCCGGGGTGTCGGACCAAAATTCTCGTAGCAGCAAAACCGTGACTCTGATCGCAAATCCGTTGATTCCGATGGATCCAAGATCACGGGTTTCCACTAGGGGACCCCCCATACCATGCCTCAAAGTCTCGTAAATGGTTCTATTGTGCCCTCTCCCGAGCTAGGGTTTTGCTCGTTGAATGCCATGCTAATCTTGCTTAAGGGGCTCATTTCTCATTCGAAGGCTCCCAGGCATGCATGGCCATCGTGAACACATGAAAAATGGCCACGTGCACATACAGGAGCTGACGAAACCCGATTCCGCTCACCAGTTTGGGTTCCGTGCCCCCAGAGCAATTCCTCAAAAGTGTCCCTGAATGGCCCCGGGGTGCTCGACCAAAATGCCTGCAGCAACAAAATCGTGACTCTGATTGCGAATTCGTCGATTCCGATGGATTCAAAACGCCAGGTTCAGCCACGGGAACCCCCACACCGTGCCTCAAAGTTTCAAAAAATGTGCTATTGTGCCATCTTCGGAGCTAGGGTTTTGCTCAGTGAAGGCCATGCCAATATTTCTCAAGGGAGTCATTTCTCATTCGAAGGCTCTTGGGCGTGCATGGCCATCGTGAAAACATCCACAATGGCCATGTGCATGTGCAGGAGCTAACAGAACCCAAGTCCGCCGGCCGGTTTGGGTTCCGTGCCCCTTGAGCAATTCCTAAAAAGTGTCCCTGAATGGCCACGGGGCGCCCTACCAAAATGCCCGTAGCTGCAAAACCGTGACTCCGATCGCAAATCCGTCAATTCTGATGGATTTGGAATGCCAGTTTTTAGCTAGGGGACCCCCCACACTATGCCTCGAAGTCTCAGAAACGGTGCTATTGTTCCATCTCCAAAGATAGAGTTTTGCTCAATGAAGGCCATGCCAATCTTACTTAAGGAGATTATTTCTCATCCGAAGGCTCCTGGGCGTGCGTGGAAATCGTGAACACGTCCACAATGGCCACATGGACATGCAGGAGCTGAAGGAACCCAAGTCCGGTCTCTGGTTTGGGTTTCGTGACCCGAGAGCAATTCCTCAAAGTGTCGTTGAATGGCCACGAGGTGCCCAACCAAAATGCCTGTAGTAGAAAAACCATGAATCCAATCGTGAATCCGTCAATTTTGATGGATCTGGGATGCCAGGTTTCAGCTAAGGGACCCCCTACACTGTGCCTCGAAGTCTCGAAAACAATGTTATTGTGCCATCTTAGTAACTAGGGTTTTTCTTAGTGAAGGCCATTCCAATATTGCTCAAGGGGGTCATTTATGATCTGAAGGCTCCCGGGTGTGCATGGCCATCGTGAAAACATCCACAATGGCCACGTGCACGTGTGAGAGCTGACGGAACCCAAGTCTGCTTTCCGGTTTGGGTTTCGTGCCCCCTTGAGCAAGATTAGCATGGCCGTCACTCAGAAAAACCCTAGCTCCGGAGATGGCACAATAGCACCATTTATGAGACTTCAAGGAACATTGTGGGGGTTCCCCTAGCTGAAACCCGGTGTCTTGGATCCATCAGAATCGACAGGTTCGTGATTAGAGTCACGGTTTTGCTACTATGGGAATTGTGGTCAAGCACCACGTGGCCATTCAAAAACACGTTGAGGAATTGCTTCGGGGTCACAGAACCCAAACCGGAGAGCGGAATTAGGTTCCCTCAGCTCCCGCACGTGAATGTGGCCATTTTGCATGTGTTCATGATGGAAACGAACACCCAGGAGCCTTCATATGAGAAATGACCCCCTTGAGCAAGATTGGCATGGCCTTCACTGAGCAAAACCCTAGCTCTGGAGATGGCACAATAGCACCATTTCTGAGACTTCGAGGCATAGTGGGGGGGGGGGCTAGCTGAAACCTGGAGTTCTGAATCCATCGGAATCAACGAATTCGCGATCGGAGTCACGTTTTTGTTGCTATGGGAATTTTGGTCGGGCACCCCAGGGCCATTTAGGGACATTTTTGAGGAATTGCTCCGGGGGCACGGAACCCAAACCGGCGAGTAGACTTGGGTTCCATCAGCTCCCGCATGTGCATGATGGCCATGCACTCCCCAGAGCCTTCGGATCGTAAATGACCCCCTTGAGCAAGATTGGCATGCCCTTCATTGAGCAAAACCCTAGATCCGGAGATGACACAATAACATCATTTTTGAGACTTCAAGGCACAATGTGGGGGGTCCCCTAGCTGGAACCTGGTGTCCCCGATCCATAGGAATTGACAAATTCATGATCGGAGTCATAGTTTTGATGCTGCAAGCATTTTGGTCGGGCACCCCGTGGCCATTTAGGGACACTTTGAGGAATTTCTCTGGGGGCACGGAACCCAAATCGACAAGCGGACTTGGTTTTTGTCAGGTCCCACACATGCATGTGTCCATTGTGGACATGTTCACGATGGCCACACACACCCAAGATCATTCGGATGAGAAATGACCCCCTTGAGAAAGATTGTTAAGGTCTTCACTGAGCAAAACCCTAGCTCTGGAGATGGCACAATAGCACCGTTTTCGAGACTTCGAGGCACGGTGTGTGGGGGCCTCTAGCTAAAAATCGACGTTTCGAATCCATCGGAATTGATGGATTCATGATCAGAGTCACGGTTTTACTGCTGCGGTCATTTTGGTAGGGAACCTTGGGGCCATTCAGGGACACTTTTGAGGAATTTCTCCAGGGGCACGAAACCCAAACCGACGAGCGGACTTGGGTTCCGTCAGCTCCTGCATGTGCACGTGGCCATTGTGGACTTGTTCACGATGGACATGCATGCCCAAGAGCCTTCGGATTGTAAATGACCCCCTTGAGAAAGATTGGCATGGCCTTCACTGAGTAAAAACCTAGCTCCGAAGATAGCACAATAACACCATTTCTGAGACTTTGAGGCACAGTGTGGGGTTTCCCTTAGTTGAAAACCGATGTCTCGGATCCATCAGAATCGACGGATTTGCTATCGGAGTCACGATTTTTCTGTTGTGGGAATTTTGGTCGGACATCCCGTGGCTATTCGGGGACACTTTGAGGAATTGCTCCGGGGGCACGGAATCCAAACTGGCGATCAAACTTGGATTCTGTCAGCTCCCACACATGCACATGGCCATTGTGTATGTGTTCACAATGGCCACACACGCCTGGGAGCCTTCGGATGAGAAATCACCCCCTTGAGCAAGATTGTCATGGCCTTGATTGAGCAAAACCCTAGCTCCAGAGATGGCACAATAGCACCGTTTCCGAGACTTGGAGGCACGGTGTGGGGGGCCCCCTAGATGAAACTCAGCGTTTTGAATCCATTGTAATTGACAGATTCTTGATCGGAGTTAGGGTTTTGCTGCTGCGGGAATTTTGTTCGAGCACCCCGAGGCCATTCAGGGACACTTTTGAGGAATTGCTCTGGGTGCACGGAACCCAAACCGGTAAGCGGACTTGGTTTCCATCAGCTCCCGCACGTGCAAATTTTATACAAATCTCTAAGTTCCTATTCTCTTTGATTCTGCAAGATAGACATAAATAAATCATTGTCCTCGCAGAAATTCCTTTTTAAAAAATTCTTAGTATAGAATAGATTAGGATATTGTTTCTACTGTAGCACTACCTCATTTATCTAGCGCTTTCTTGTCTAAAGGAAATCAAGAAGAGGGAACCAAAAATATTTTAGCACTCTTTCAGTTATCACAAGAAGCATGAACAATATTTCCAAAATTCTATGGTAAGTGTCCATGATGCTTTCATATTGTTAACATTGGCATATACAGTTTGAGGTTGAAGTGGCAATGAGCTTAAAATTAACTTCCTAGAAAACAATTTGAATCAGAATAGATTTGAGTTTAAGATTTAGGAAATAAGATAAAAGACTAAAGCTATTGACAAACTAATACTTGGGAATCCATTCTTTATCATTGTGATTTCATTGATCTAGTAATAACTCATGCTTTCTACTATGCAGGCATGTACTATATAATAGAATATTTTCATCCTTGAAACATAGATTCAATTGAAATAAGAAAACATGGTTACAATAATAGACACAACTATTACATTTGCAATGGAAGAATGACTGAAAAACACCTCTAAAAATTTGCCACTCGCAAGGGCCATTGCATGATGAAGTCTCTCATTTTCCTTTTTCGAAAACTGATCTTCATCAATCTAGTCTATATTTATATTTCAAACTTGAGATGACAATTGTGTATTATTAATGTACTTGGGTGGATGATCTGTATCATACATATTAATACCATTGCCTATTAATAAATATATTGTAAGAGAGGTGTTGCAGGAGTTGCACACTCCAAAATACAGGTGTTGCAAACACCAAAATACATAGGGAGGAGTGTGTAGTTGCATGCATAATCATGTTCCTTGTAAACCTTGAATAAGATCAAAGTTTTCAATCCACAATTGTCTCTCCATTATCAATTTTTCTATGCACTATATATAATTTGTATGTGTTTGGTTTTACTATTTGATTGATTGTTTTTGTTTGATGTTGTCCATTAGAAAGAAGTAATTAAACTATAGAGCATAAGCATAGTATTTTCATTATTTTGTTGACTTATATCCTTAGTGTAGATACATCAAGAAGTTTTAACCTACCCACTTGAATACAAATCAAATTCACAAGCAATAGTGACGGATAAAAGGGGGTATCTCCATGGAGACTGCTGATCATGTGGCATTGCTAGGGGACCTTCACCAAATAGGTAGGAATAGAAAATAGAAAATAGTGGTGTAGAATGGAGTCAATCCCATGACTTGTGGCTCTTGAAAAGTGACAATCAAAAGGAAGTGTCGTGATTCTTCTTCCTGGTGTAGGTAGGTTCCATTCATTTTCTTATCAAAATCCAATTGTAGCAGCGCTGTTTAACATTTCTTTGTACCGAGCTTTGAAATTTCAATCTTATTTTTCCCAAGATACAAACTTGAATTGTTGAGAGACTACAATGCTTCATGGGTCCACTTTTAGAAAACTTATCTCACAAAGAACGTCTTGTAGGTTTCTTAGTCTCTCACAGATGCAACTTCTGGCCATTAAAATATTTCACACTAGACTAGAAAATAACCGAGTATCTCAAATGTGTTTTAGTTTTAATAGAGACACCCCAACCATTTCCTCATAAAGTTGATCATGAATATTTCAATGTAGATGAGAGAGTTGTTCTTTGGACATACTATTTTGGAATATCCTTCTCTTTAATATCATATTCAAGCATTTCATGTACTTTGAATTTTAAGAGGCTCCCCCAACAAGAAACTAAGAACCAAAAGAATCACTATATCACATTAAAATCATAATGAAAAGTATTAGAATAAGTTCATGCAAAAGGTTAGGTGAAGCAAAAATACATTCAATTAAATACCAACATATAGGCTAAAATATTAAGTAATCAAAAGGCTTTCCAATGGTGGGAAAAAACAAATTGGATTTAGAGAAATTTCATGTCCACCTCACTTTTGAAAAGTTTTGGGGAAAAAATGCATTTAACATCTTACAAGTGAAATTTTACAAAATTTGGGTTTACAAGAGAAGATTAGCACTATCAAGACTAGTAACTACTTCAAAGTTCAAACCATAGACCCTCACTAGAATAAGGCACATGATCACAAGTCAAGGAGGAAATTATTCCTAGATCCAATTTTACAGATCATGTAATACATAGGATGCATAATGAAATATAGCCTTTTGTTTATAGAGATGATGAAGAAGAAGAATTTGGGGATGATGAAATGGAATGGAGTTATAAACAAATCCAAATCATGGACCTAACAACGAATTGTTGTTTGTATTTTACTTACCTATATGCTAAGTAAAAATTAATCGATGAAAATCTCGAGAGTCTACAAGCAAGTAATTAAAATATATGAAAGGAATTTGTGAAAAATAGATCATAGGAACTAGTAATGGAAAAGAAGATTCGTAAATAATTTTGAAAGGGGTCGCAGTGCAAAACTGAGCTAGATGATATCATTGAAGAACAATGGAATCTACAAGCAAAAAAAATGCGAGAAAGATCTCTCTTGAACCCGGCGAAAAATATCGTTTTCTCAAAAGAGGTCTTTCTCGGAAATGATGCTATTGTGCCATCTCTAGAGCTAGGGTTTTTCTCAGTGAAGGCCAAGCCAATCTTGCTCCAGAGTCACGAAACCCAAACCGACGAGCGGACTTGGGTTCCGTCAGCTCCCGCACGTGCACGTGACCATTGTGGACATGTTCATGATGGCCAAGCACGCTCGAGAGCCTTCAGATGAGAAATGACCCCCTTGAGCAAGATTGTCATGGCCTTCACTAAAAAAAAACCTAGCTCCAGAGATGGCACAATATCACCGTTTCCAAGACTTCGAGGAATGGTGTGTGTGAGGAACCCGCAACAATTGATTAATGAAAATACACGAGATAGCAGTAATAACAGAACTCTGAATCACTTTATTGATCACATGCCACTTAGAGGGGGAAACCTCCTTTGAGCAAGCTCAATACAAATAACTTCACGGTGGCTTCATTGGCCTCAACGCACACTTATATACTATGTCTAGGCGCCAATGCTATGGGTCAAAACCATGGTCCAATACAAACTATGGGTCAACAAATACTATTGGCGACTTACAAAGCATATGCGCCCAACAACAACACAAACTATGGATCAACAAATACTACAGGACATCTTACAAATCATATGTCCAGGAACAATATACTAACAAAGTAAAGACATGGGTTCCTAACATCTCCTCTCCCTTAGAAAAATCTTTGTCCTCAAAGCTTTAGATGTGGAAATTGATGCTGAATCTGAAGGAGTGGTGCCCATGTAGTAGCCTCTGGTTGCATGTCATGCCACTGAATGAATACCTCTATGATAGAGCGAGAAATAAACAGACGCCCTTTGAGTGTTAGGGAGGATTGCTTGGAAGGTTGTAGACAAAGAAAAACCATATCAATTGCTTGAAAAGTGTGCTCAAAACGGTGCTGGTCAGCTTGTTGTGTCATTCGAATTCTGGCCATGTGAAGAGTGTCCTGCAAAATGCAAAGAATCTTATCACGGTTTCAAAGAACCGTGTCAATTGCTTGAATTGGTGCACTGTTGAGGGTGTATGGAAGAAGAAATGGCGGTTCCTGACCATAGATTGCTTCATATGGAGTAATTTTAGATGTAGTAGGGTACCACCATTCAGCAAGAGAGAGCCACTTCTCCCACGGAGGTTGTTGTTCGGAGGTGAAGCAACGAAGATAAGTTTCCAAACATTTATTGGTAATGTCAGCCCGCCCTCTAGATTTAGGGAGCCCTTCAATGAATTCTAGAGACATATCTGTCCAGATTCGTGGAAGGATGGGTACAGGTTCGAGAAAACCTAGAAGGAGATCGAAGGTATCATATTCAGCCACCATCTGTTGAATTGTCCTTTTCATTCTCTTCCAAAAGAAGGTATGTCGTGCCTTCTCATACGTTTGGAGGAACCCGGAGTGCCTCACCAATGGAGACACATGGAGTTCAGAGAAGACATAGCCCTGTTGAACAAATTGCAACCAATTTGGAACAAGCAGAGAAATAGCTGAAAGAGAAATTGGGGCATCAATTGTGCGAGAAGGAGCATCTACCACCAAATTGTCTTGACCCTTCATGTAAGTGATCTCATTGGCATAACCCAGGAGTTGGCGAATCCATTTTAGTTGTGTGGGTGAGGAGACCCATTGTTCCAGGAAATATTTCCGACTCTCGTGAGCAGTCTTGATGCAGAAAGAATTCTCTAATAGGTATGGCTGCTACGTTTGTACTGGATGCAAAATAGCCATCATTTCCTTCACAGATGTAGAGGCGACAAAATTCTTACCGGAAAAGTTTCATGAAAGCAGCAATCCCACTGGTTCAGCAAGGGCACCGACATATCTATGCAAAATTAGTTGGAGATCCAAGGGAGTAGTGGAGACCGTTGATGGGTGCATCTGAATGGAATGGAGCTGAGTGATGACACCATGTGAATTCTTCTTAATGAGTTTTTCGAGGTGATGTGAACTGATGATGCAGAGAGACCCTGGTTGTAAGCCTGTAAATTTGTGTTTTTTCCCATTGATTGAAAACTGCATCCAAAGTTTAGCAAAATCCCATAATATGAGTCCAAGTGTGCGTAACCATTGAACACCCAAAACCACATCACATCCGCCTAAGGCCAAGGAAAACATGTCAGAACGCAAGATAAAATCTTCCATAGAGATACGCACATTGTGACACTTCCCCTTGCAAGGTAAGGTGCCCCCATTGGCAACCATGACTTCAAAGTTGGAGCAAGGATGGATAAAACAATCATCTTGTTTGGAAAAACGAGGGTCAATGAAGCTATGAGTGCTACCAGAATCAATGAGTATGGTAAGAGGGAGCTTCTTGAAGTAACCCTTGACTCGCATTGTTTGGGGGGTGGTGATTCCAGCTAAAGCATGGAGAGATATCTCTAGGTGGTCTTCCTGAGATGGAGGGTCAATAAGAGGCTCCTGAATGTCGACCTAATCATCCTTTGTATCTGGAGATTCTTCACCAATTTCAGAGGTAGGCAGAGAATCCACATCCAAGAGATAGAGCTTTTGCTGAACACATCTATGTCCCCGAGTGAATTTCTCATCACAATTACAACAAAGCCCTTTTTCTTTGCGTGCCTACATCTCTGTTCATATAAATGCTTGATAGGAGTTGGTCGAGGAGCTGGAGGGATGGGAGGTCATTGGCAACCCATATTTCGGAAGGGAACAAAAGTGGGTTTGGAGTGTTGTTGGGCTGCAATCTTGTCTTCTGCCAACTTAGCCAACCCCAGGGCTTCCATCATTGTGTTGGGATAGAACATTTTAACCTCTAAGTGGATTTCATCCTTAAGACCACTGATAAAACAACTCCTATAGAATTCATCAGACTATCCTTCTGTGTGATTGGCTAGTTTCTCAAATTATGTGTGATACTCTCTCATAGTGCCAATTTGGCGAGGTTTAGTGAGGGCTCCTGTGAAGTCATCAAAAGCACTAGGACCAAATCGTTGCAAAAGGAGCTGGCAAAAATATGGCCATTTTGTCTCTTCATGAGCCTTGATGTACCAACGGTACCATTGAAGAGCTTCCTCTTCCAAATGAAAGGATACAAGTGGAACTTTGGTGACATCAAAGTATTATGCAGAATGAAATATTGTTCTGCACGATAGCTCTAGCCAGTCGGATCAGTACCATTGAAGCAAGGAAAATCGAGCTTCGGAACACAGAAATTGTTGGAAGAAGAGAACCCATTGTCTGATGAAGACTCGGACTATCATTTGTTGTTCATGGATAAATGCTCTAGATGGAGGCTGAGAAATTTTTCATCCAAATCCTGGATTTTGGTTTGGATGGTTGCAAGAGCTTCCTCCATGGTTTTTGCGCCTGCACGGATGACAACCATAACCAGGAGTTTTTTTTTTTTGAATGGGTAGAAAAACACAAACAAAGCTGATTTAGTAAAGGAAAATTTGGATTTGGGAAAAAATCTGATGGGTAGTTGGGGTTTGACTAGGTTTTGGACACTTTCAAATGGATAGGGAGGCAGAAAATGGGGATTTCAGAAGTAGGGTGAAAGAATGAGAAAATTTGTCAGAGAGGGACAAAGAAGCGGAAATAGGAAATGAATACGATGGAAAAACTTGAAGGCGATTGGGTGGGAATTAAAGAAGTTATGGCAAACCCTAAAAATAGACAAATGTGGGATTTATGGCTTTGGGAAGTGGAATTTAGGATAGGGTCCTCATGAATGAAAGATGCAGAATGGGATGACAGGGGTGTCAGGGAAATTTCAAGGGAAACATAGTGAAAATAAGGGAGATATGGCGAAAAAACATAATTTTTTTTTCCATAATGGATCTACTACGGCGTAGAAGGGATCGGGAATAGATGGATCTGCAATGGTGCAGAAGGGATTGGCAACAGATGGATCTGAAACAGCATGGAAGTGATTGGAAATAGATGGATCTGAAATGATGCAGAAGGGATCGACAACAAATGGATCTGAAATGGAGCGGAAGGGATCGACAACAGATAGATCTGAAACGACGCGTAAGTGACTGGCAACAGAAAGATCTGAAATAACGCAGAAGTGATCGGTAACAGATAGATCTAAAACAGCGTAGGAGGGATCATCAACAGTTCTGGACAGAGGAAATCTGTGATTTATCAGCTGAAAATAGATATGGACCCAGTATGCTCGGCTTCCTAACGGTTCAGGGGATTCACTCGGCCACCAATGTCGTCTGACGGCTTGCATATTGGGGTAGTACCCATCACTCCATGGATCAGGTAAAACTGATAACCGCTTTGCCATAGACGACAACTGTTGGTTTACCTCATGGGTGGGAACAATCAGGTAGGGGTCGTTTCCCTTTTCGTTGGCAGGTCCTCTCAATGGGATAGCTACTTAGGGGTTCCTATGGTACTTCTCACAATGATTTTCAGGGCTTATTCCCAAGTACTTCCCACAGTTAAGAGGATAGGGTTTATTCCCAGATCCAAACCTTCAACAAATGTGAAAAAAAAATTGGCAGAAATTTCACCCAACGAGCCCAAGAAAGTGCTTTGATACCAGATGTGAGGAATCTGCAACAGTTGATTAATGAAAATACATGAGATAACAGTAATAACAGAACTCTGAATCACTTTATTGATCACACGCCACTTCGAGGGGGCAATCTCCTTTGAGAAATCTCAATACAAATAACTTCACAGTAGCTTCATTGTCCTCAACGCACACTTATATACTAAGTCTAGGCGCTAATATTATGGGTCAAAACCATGGGCCAATACAAACTATGGGTCAACAAATACTACGAGTGACTTACAAAGCATATGCGCCCAACAACAATAACACAAACTATGGGTCAACAAATACTACAAGTGACTTACAAAGCATATGCGCCCAACAACAATAACACAAACTATGGATCAACAAATACTACGGGACGTCTTACAAAGCATATGCGTCCAACAACAATATACTAACAAAGTAAAGACATGGGTTCCTAACAGTGTGGGGGGTCCCCTACTTGAAACGCGACCTCCCGTATCCATCGGAATCAATGGATTCACGATCAGAGTCACGATTTTGCTGCTACAGGCATTTTTGTCCGACACCTCAGGGCCATTCAGGGACACTTTTGAGGAATTGCTCTGGGGGCACGAAACCCAAACCGGCGAGCGGACTTGGGTTCCATCAGCTCTCGCACGTGCATGTGGCCATTGTGGACATGTTCACGATGCCCATGCATGCCCAGGATCCTTCGGATTGTAAATGAACCCCTTGATAAATATGCTTCTTAGATATCCCTCGCACCTACATATTGTTAGTACTCAAGAAATCTGACATAAAATATAAGATAGTCATTTTTGCATTTTTGCATTATTAGTGATACTGATATTGTTGAAAGTACAACATGAGCTATAAATAAAGATATCTTTGCGTGGGTCAAGATGTTTTCTTCCTTATTTGGATTTCCTCAAGTCTTGTCCTTAACAATAACATTTTGTTATCATTTGATGACTTGAACCTCGTGAGTATTTCACATGAAAAATATAAACAATTTGCAAACCTTCTTTATATAAAAGCAATGCGAGATTTATTTAGAACCTTCATATTTTTAAGAAAATAATAGACCCATAAGCAATCAACTTATGGCCCATCTCTTTCATCAACATGGATGCTTATTGTGGAATTCAAATTTAATTATATCTTCGATTACTCTTTTAATGTTGAGTTCAAAATTCTATTTATTGAGGCTAAGTTCAAAACTCCTTGTCCCTATTCTAGTTTGGTTTGCAATCTTGGTTTGTTTCCTTGCCTTCACAAGACCAAATCTCATCAAAAAGTAGATATTAGTATTACTATTTAATTTATATTTTATTTCTTATATATATATATATGGTGATTACCCTGTTCCTACCATCTTGGCAAGTTCAAATGCAAAAAAGAACCCCACGTTGTCTCACTGAGTCTAAACATAGAGAGGAACTCCATAAGCTCTCGACCCAGATCGACTCCTTTTTCCCAACTCCACGTCTGTTCTAGTGTTTTCCCATATACACTTGATATAGACACTCCTGGTTGAAAGTGTCTCTATCAAGTGTCTATGGGAAAACCCTAGAAACCCAGAGCCTAGCCTAAAACCCCTAGTTTTGAATCCAAATAATTATACACTTATATGCAAATTTTCTGACATGTATATAGCAAGGGTGCATACAACTAAAAACAAAACAAGTGCAATCCATATCTAACCCAAAATACATAAACAAAGAGTCTAAATGGCCTAGACTCCAATGAGCATGATGGCGACAATGGTGACAATGAGCACAATGATGAATATGGTGATAATGGGCATGATGATAGATATGGTGATGGTGACAATGAGACAAAGTGCATTAGGTTGATGGTGGATGACGGATGATTGATGGGGATGAAGATGGTGGCACCACAAGCAAGAGGATGACAAGGCTTGATGGTGATTATGGTTGTGGGCATGGTGTTGGTGACAATGTTGTCATGATAGTGGAGTTCAACATTAAGCTAGTAACCCTAGAGCTTGGAGCATATCCTAGAAACACGAGAGCCTATCCTAAAAACCCTAGTTGGTAGCATAAACCCTAGCTGGCATTCTAATCACAATGAAACCCTATTATGTAGCCTAATCCCTTTCCTAAATCATAATACATATAAAAAGCAAATCATTTTCATTGTACATATATATTCATGTGCATACATTTGAATCCAAATCATTATACACATATATGGAACAAAAATCGAACAAAACTATATATAAATCCATGAGATAAAACCATAGTGGAACATGCTTCCCAATGTACATACGATGGAAACTCGTGCCCTATACAAAATCTGAAAACTCGTGTCGTAGATACAAAATACATGGAAACTCGTTCCCTATACAAAATCCGATAACTCGTGTGGTAGATCCAAAATACATGGCAACCCGTGCCGTAGATACAAAGTACATGGCAATTGGTGCCCAAAGGTGCCACATCATGGCTAATGTACATAACATGGTGTGTCAAGCATTGTGACCACCCCGGTCACTCCCAGGCGCATCTCCAAAATCAATATTCCTCTTCTTGGAGCTATTGGTATCTCGAGTCTTCTTCCATCTAAGAGTAGACCGTCTCTCTAGGATCTAAAACAAATGATATAAGATACCATCATTTTCAAGAATTTGTAACATTTACTACATTTATAAAATGAATGTACAATTCAAATCTTAAATAAATCACCGCCGATGCGAGTGGGAGACGAGAGGCAGGTGCCCTGGATCTGCTAAGCCTCTCAGCAATTCCACCCTACAACATTTACGACAATCATTTCATTGAAAAATAATAATTGCTTAAATTAATTTTGGTTAATGCATCAAAATATTTTCATAAATTAACTTGATTCTCATCATGAACACCTTTGACAATGGACATGGCTGGGATTCTAGGCTATTAGGTGGAGCAGTTGGCTGGACAACCTGCTCTGATGCAGTCATGGGGGGGGGGGGAGGGGGGGCACAGATGTAGATGTAGCAACTATCGGTGAAACCACTATAGATACATGGGCAGATAATGGAAGAGTAGTTGCCACAATAGTGGCGGGAACTGGAGATGATATGGTGGAAGAGGACATGGTGGTATGGGGTGGAGAGAGACGTCGTGGACGATGAACCCCTACCGGCTATACAATAGGGGGTATCGACCCAAAAGGGATAGCGTGGATGCTGAGGTATGGTGAATGGGAGGGCAGTCCTGGATAGAGGGAGGATGATGGATAGAAGGGAGGTTGTGGGCGAAGGGGGGAAGCTGGATGCAACGGGGGGTGTGGACGAATGGGGGAGGATGGATAGACGGGGGGGTGTGGACGAATGGGGGAGGATGGACAGAGGGGGGAGGGTGGATGGAAGGGAGGCGGTGTACGGAGGGAGGGGTCTGGATGGAAGTGATGGGGCGACTCATGGGAAAGGGTGGAAACATGGGACTAAAGTGGCCTACAGTTGTTGGCGTCCCCTGCATACAAATTTATAATATCATAGTTTAGTAAAAAAATCAAATTAAACCATAGTATGTCGTAACATTGTACCTGTGTATATAGTGATCTGTCAATCCTTGGCGGAGATGGCTGATCATCATAGTCTGTGCATACCTATGGACACCAAAAGCATGCATGTTATGAACATATTAAACAAGTAATTATTCAGTCAATCAAAGTATTAAAAAATATTGTACGAACTATCATCATGTATGTCATAAATATAAATACATAAAAATATAAATTCCATAAGTAATAACAATATTGTGTGAGGTATTGAAAATACCTCCGTGTGAGGTGTCGCAATATCAGTTGCAGCTCCCATTACTGCATCTAGGTTGGGAGATGCTACGTTCTCCTATGACGGCGTCTTGACTCTAAATAGCTGTACATTGAACTAATAGTTTAAGCCAAACACAAATACTTTAAAATTACTTTACAAATTATCAAGTGATGATTGAAAACACATTAAAAAAAGTGTTAACCTGCTCCATATAGCAACTCTCGATCGGGCCAAGGCAAGTGTTCCCGCAATGGGGACAAAGATGTGGCATTGTCCCCGTTAAACTAAAAGGTCCAACATGGCTACCACCGGTCACAAGTCTATCCTGACTCTGTTATGAAGGCCCTGCACTTGCATCTCTATCAGGCGCAGCCTGTCTCTCCACGGTAGTAGCTACTACAAAGGCAGTGTTTCTAAGTAGTCCACGTGCAACACTCCTCATCACACCCTCGATCTGATCAAGTTTGTGGGGTAACTGAGGTGGCTGGGGAGAGGGGTTGGGATCGCGCCTAGGAGCTGGTGGGCCTCTCAGTGGGTTCCTCCTAGTAGCAGGTCGATCTTGGGTAAAGCCACGCACAACACCCTGGAACTCGGTTATGTCAAAATAGTTGACATGTAAACCGAGCGCATACTCAGCCCACAGTTGCCGAAGGAAGTACTGTGGAACCTCTCTATTATTGAAGGGAGGTTTATTGTAAACCATGAACCACCTATGCATCCAATTGTCCCTCCATGGTTGGAAATGACACCAATCCATGCAGACACATGGCTTCCTAATGTCTGGTGGTTGTTGTGTTCTTGGATCAGTGAACATACTATACAATTTGAGCCTTTGTAATATTCAAATCTTTTATTTCCTCATTGGAAATGCATGTGGAATAATACTCCTGCATCCTAGCTTTATATTCAGTCATGTCAGTCAATTGGCGATGTGCATGGATGAGGGAGTCAATTGAGCTCTCAATTGAGGTGGCAAGGGACACTCGAGATGGTTCCCCTGTGTTTCTTAGTTCTCGAGTGTGCACTCTCATTTCATTTACATAATGTTTCAAGTCGTCTTGGTCAAAATTTTGTTGGGGGTTTTGATTTTCTTATGCATTTGGATTTTGTTGAGGGTTTTCATTGGTTCCAAGATTTGTGTTTTCTTGTGTTCTACCAGACTCCATGTTAACATTTTGTTCATTCATTGTGTAGGTTTACACTCTGCAGTTGAAAAATTATCTATTATTTTGCTAATTTGTGAATTATTAAAAATTTAATAAACAAACAAAAATGTATAAAATGACAAAAAAAATGAATAAAAAGACCAAAAACATGGATCTTACCTATCCAATGCACTTGGTGGATGGATGTGGATAGATTTTGAGTGGAAATGGTGAAATTGGTTGGCGCACGCGATTGGTGACTCACGCTCGGACGCAATGGAAAGAATGACAACAACTTTGTTATGTTTTTTTTAATTACCTTAACAGGAGTGCGTGCGTGCACCTAACCTAATGAGCGCGCGGTACCCAACCATTTAAGCGTGTAGTACCGCACCTAATGGCGCGTGCGTGCGCGAGTTTGTTTTTTCCCTGCTAGCGTGGCCTCATTGCAACACTTTTCGGGAGCAACTTTGTGCGCTTGCCCAAAATCATAATAATGTAACCCTCCATATTTAGAGGGAGTGTTAGAAGTAGTAATCTCTTGGTTAAGTGTTAGTTGGTGTTAGTTATATTCTTGTATTCAATTCTATAATAGGTTAGCCGGCATTGGCTTGAAGAGTCAAATTATGTAACATATATATACTAATGTGTAATATGAGATATGTAGTTTTGTGCTTGTAACTCATTTGTTAAGTCCGATCTGCCCATATTTGAACACATACCAACATAGATCCAAACCCTAGGCTCTATCAAGCGCCAAGAGGGATCAAATCCCTTGTATTTACCTTTTTTGTTTACTTTGTATTATTTTGTTACTCGACAAACTCGACAAACTCGACAAACATGTTACAAGATCTCCCTCATAGTGGGCTGTAGAGCGCCTCTCGGCACAATCAAAAGGTGGTTTCATTGATTATTAAAAGCATCCAAGTGAAGAGCACAGCGACTTGAAAAGCTAATGATTCTTGCTAAGGACCGAGCATGCATATTCAAATTTATTAGAAAATGAACATATAACCACCCCTTTAACCTGAACAAACAAAGAAATCTTAGCCCATTTAATAGTTTTCTAGCAGATCCGGGCATGAGGAACACGAGTCCTTGCATAAACTTCAAAATAGCTTGATAATCTAGGTAAGGGCTTCAGATGAGCATACTTGAGCATACTCTTCAATGCGAATCAGTACTTGCACCATATTTCTTCAGATGTCAAGCTCATATTTACATCATCGGCTATCACTCTCCTTTACATATTATTTGAGGGAAGCCCAACATACCTGTTTATCTCCTTTCCATATTCGTTCACTTACTGAATATTCAGTGTTGGGTTGTGACTAGGGTTGAAATTTGAAATCTCAGTCATATGGTTTGATAGATATAGTCAATTTTTTTATCAATCCGTTCAAGTCCAATCAATTTTATTATTAATTCGTTTAACTAAACAGATTGATAAAAAAAATTGACTATATTTCACGAACAAAATGCCAATAAAATTCCAACCCCGATCCCTGTGACGTCTAAACTTTGAAGGAGTGGTAACTGCTATGCTATTGCTAATTCACAATTCCATGGTTCTCGATGCGAATGGACGTGACATATGCAAAATAACATGGCAGGTGCTACTTCTTAAGCTGTGACTTGGATGCTTAACAAGGACCATGTGAACTCTGCCATATTTGCGCATTGATTAAGCAAACAGCAAATTGATTAAGGTTTGGTTCTGACAATTTGAAATCTGAAATCTGAAAGCATTCATAAAATCCAAACTTTTATTGCATTATTATGATATGTATCTTATTATATCATTCCTGTATATCCTAAAACCACTATCACTTAATAATCAAATTTAATTACAGTAAAGTATTTAGGTCTTCACAAATTTGGTGGAATATTACCAATTCAACAATCATAATCATAAAAATAAAATGAATCATATGTATCTAATTATATCATTCATGTATATCCTAAAACCAGTATCACTTCATAAACAAATTTAATTACCGTATTTAGGTCTTCACAAAATTGGTGGAATATTACCAATTAAATAATCATAATCATAAAAATAAAATGAATCGTAATCATAATGAAAAGTGCATTAAATTTATCCACGGCCATCCAGTACCCGAGCTTCAGGTTCCGCTTCAACTCCCGCTGCTCCGACGACTTCATGCCTGACCCTCCTCCGCCGTATCTCTCTTCCTCTTGTGGGCCATGTAACCTACGGCCGGTCCATTTACTGAATTGGAAGCGAAAGAAAGGGGGAAGTTAAGGAGAGCCTTGGCTCCGCGTATTCTAATGGCGGCGAGGTCATATGCGAGGGCGGCCTCTTCGGCGGTGTTGAAAGTGCCCAGCCAAACTCGAGCGCTTTTTCTGGCGGGGTCTCTGATTTCAGCTACGAACTTACCCCATCGGCGCTGCCTGACTCCTCTGTAGTGCCTGCCCTTGCTCGTCTGCTTTATCTGGCCACTCTCCTCCTTCTGTGGCCGTGGCTTTTCATTTAACGCCTCTTCTCTTCTTATAACCACGGATACTGAAGAAGAAGAAGAAGAAGAGGAGTATTGTGTAAATTCATTCTCACTGTCTTCATATGTTGATCTGTTGCCGATATTTTGGCATGAATCGGTGGCGGTGGCGGTGGCGGTGGCATGGATATAATCCCAGCTGTTGTTGGTAATGACTGTGGAGGAGAAGTATATCGAAGACGTTGATGAGCATGGCTGATTTCCTGGTGCATGTTCTGTAATCTGTATATCGTCGTCCACTTCCAGCAAATGGTGGCGAATAAACTCCAACATATTAATGCTCTCCCCTGCTCTAATCTCCACCGCGCTTTCCGACGAGTCACACAAATTCATTTCCATTACAATCGATTGTGCAGGGAGGGATGAACCTAAAGCACTCTTTCCGTTTTCCAATTGTGAAGCGACTGAGGAATATAAAGCCACGAATTGGCCAACTCCCATTGGGCTAAAGCAATAAGTTCCACTTTCCATTTATGGTAAGGGAACCTGTACTTTCGCGGCACTTTCCCTTAGATCTTATGAATAATGAAAAATATTAAATATATTCCACTTTAAACATGCAACTGCGGCCGGCAGTCACCCTCAGCGGGCGTTGACTACTGCTTAAATTTTAATGGCCATGCTTCCAGAAGAAATGATTAAGACGTGGAAAATAAACACTTTTTTATTCCATCTACGAGTCTATATGGTGTTAATATTTACCAATGAGGTTGGTACAGCAGATATGTTAATATTTTGCAATGACGTCGGTACAGCGTATAGTTGAGTTGAGGGGTTTATTTAGATATGTTGACTTGATAGCTTTATACGTTATAGGGAAACAAAATCTCTGATATTCTTTTTAATGTTTATATGAAATTTTAATTGAATTTGATATTTTTTATTAAAATCTTTGATATTCTTTTTAATGTTTATATGAAATTTTAATTGAATTTGATATTTTGTATTAAATTATTAAAATAGTTATTAAAAAGTTTAAGTAAATTATTTTATTATTTAAATTATATTATAATTGTGTAAATTTTAAAAGAAATTATTAATTACGTTGAGGTGTTGAGATATTATTTGAGATTTTGGACTTTCTTGAGTGAATCAACAAGATTAAGTGAGTGTAACAAGTATACATTTTGGATTCATTTCATGGTAATCCTATATAGTTATGCTTAAATGCATTTTGATTAAGATTTAAATAAGCTTCAATTAAGTCATGGTTAAAAAATGGATATGTTTATATTAATTAGTTTAGGTGTTCACGGGCCACTTTCCTTGTGGCAGTGCTAGTTATACATATGTGATTACCATGTAAGTTCAATATGGAAATAACATATAAGTTTTCAACATATCATAATTCTTTTGGGAATTGAATAGTTAAAAAATAGTGTAATTACTTAGATACACATTTTTATTTTAAAATTTGGAGTGGTAGTTGATGAATGGATAACTAATAGAGGGTGAATGGATAACCAAATGTTCATGGTAGATAACTAGAAGAATGTGATATATATATATATATATTTGATGCATGAATGCATGGATAACTCATAACATATAACTTATGATGGCACTTGAATTGTAGCTTATAGGTGTTCACAACCACAAATTAAATGGCTGAGCTAGTGTCAATATGTTTATTACTTTACTTCAAGGGGAACAAACAGAAGGATTTTTCCTGGGGTTAGGTAGGAAAACCAATAACGGGGCGGAATGGCTTGGCCTCATCAAAGGGCTGGAGATCGCCTACACTCTGGGGATATCAAGACTCACGGTCTTAGGTGATTCCTTGATCATAATTAGAGAAGCTAGAAGTATCGTCGGAAAAAGAAGGAACCCCACCTTAAAATTCATCACCTTCTCCTCTGTATCAATAGGGATTTCCATGAGATTACCTTTAAGCACATTCTCCGGGGACAAAACGAGCAAGCTAATGAAATGGCCAACTGGGGCGTTAGGCTCACTAATGGTATGATAAGCTACAATAATGAAAGCTTGGAAAATGCATGGATACCATAGAAATTGGCAAGCTCTAAAGGTTAAGATTCTTGACACTTCTTTTGCACAACTCCCTTCTCCTTGGTCCTATCTCGTTGAGGGGTCGATGAACTCAAACAATTGGAACCACCAACTCGAAATTTCAATGGCTCCTTCCACCCTCGGTAGCCGCCCCTGCACGATTGAATTAAATGCAACCATGCCTCTTGACAGTTGGCTGGCATGCGAATTGATGGGCATAGGTTATCATAGCATCGAGATGCTTCTTCCCATTCATTCCTTCCATCACAGCCTTTGGCATTCACGGTCTGTCTCTCCGACGATTTTCTATGTTGGAAATACCATGGAATTTCATGGCGTTGGGCATCCTCAGAGTGGGGGAGATTTGTATCATCCTGGAGTTGGTCGGCCGTAGGGCAGGGGAAATGTTATGTAGAAGTGCAATAGGTGCTTTAACCCGGGGAGAGGCCCGAGAGGTGGCTGCGGTCGGCGTTCGCAGTATGAGGAACAACGTGGAGATTCAGACGAAGCAGAGTTCAACCATGGGTGTGGCCCTTGCTGTAAGCATGTTGGGGCTGGAAACTCTCGGGGCCAGACTGGAACCAAGGGCATTTCTAAATTCGAGGTCGAATTTTTGGACAGGTTACAGGAACTAGAATTGCAAGTCAGGCTAATTTGAGGGGAAAATCTAGAGCAAAAGAAGCTTATCACCCGTCTGTATAATCTCGCCTACACTACTCATATAGAAGTAAAAGCTCAACAATAGAATATTGCAGAGAAAGTAGAGCATCTTGAAGAAACCTTGGGCTTGGCCTATCCCCACAAGGCTCGGAAGCATAAAGTCTCGGACAGAGAGCTCGAAAGCATCAACAGGAAGATGGAGAAACTGCAGAAATTCATGGCCACTACTAGGAACTTCGTGGACCTCAACACGGAGAAGATTGGGGCTGCGAGCTTTGCAGGCGCAGCAACGGAAGTGGGACTGTAGTAGTTGTTCAGGTTGGATCTCTGGTTGGGAAACCTTAGCTCTTTATGTTTTTATGCATCTCAGTAATTTGCTTAGGGTCTTTTGAACAATTAGTACTGTTATAAGTTATTTTGGCATACTGGAAAAGCCTAAAAAACTAGTTTTTGTATAAGGATGAAACACATGTTCTTCTTCTGCATATATCTCTTAGGGCATTTCATTAGATGTTATACTTTTCACAGGATAGGAAGAAGCAATGACAAGTATCGATTAGACGATGATGAACTCGGTGTGATGGATGTCTTCCTTGTATGGGAGCACTTTGATCATCACCTTTTGTTGTATGGTCCGCTTTTTTATCTAATATAATCAATAGCCATTTCTATTATATCTATATATATATATATATAAAATAAAAATTATTTTTATGTCAAACATTTTTATCCTTAATTAAAATATGAATATGAAGTTAATAAAAAATATTTCAAAGACTACCCAACTAAGAAATGTCTATACCCAATCATTGCAAGTTGGCGAATATTATATTTCTACAAAATATTCTAAAAATGGTAGGCCAACACGCGACATTACCACGCCATGAGATGCCGTGTTTACTCGAGAAATACCGTGTAAGGGTTGACTCATCCATAAATTAAATATTGAATTGGATTGATTTTAGTTTAACAGTACGACTATGAACACAAAATATGTAAACTGTTTTAAATATGATTGTTTGGATTGAAAATTGATATTGTTTTTTAAATGACGATGGTAGACATTTAAATTAAGGAATTAAAAAAAAGCTCTAATCAAATGGGAAAAACAAATTCAAGACAACTAGTTGAGCTTGAAAGGAATTTGAACCAGATTTATGACTTAAACAGAGCAGAGGAGAATCTTTTGCTTTCTGAGATGGAGAAAAGCAAGAAGAACTTTTAAAGATTGAAGAAGAGACATGGCGTTTGAAGAGCCCTGTTGTTTGGATAGCTTGAAAGGGGATATGAATATCAAAAGATCATATTTAATGAAAAAACCAATCCCAATCTTTTTAATTTAGTTCTTAAGTGATAGAAGTTAAGAAAGTGATAGAAGTTCTTAAGTAGTTTTTAAGGGATTATATATATATATATATATATATAATATTATTAAAATTGTGAATAGTTATTGTATTGTAGCAAATATTATGAAGCTCATATTTAATGTGGGTGTAAGTAAGGCATTATAAGAGAAAGTGATTTTCATCCTCAACGCTCATAAACTCACAAAGATGCCAAACTCTTTCCACTCACAGAGTTTTGGGAATAGACCAACGCCATTTCGCTATGAAACTCATGAGAGTTTATTCTAATCTTGGCTATATTAATTTTCTTCTTTGAACTAGTTATTATTGAGAGATATTTGTGATCTTCCAAATTAGGGTTAATGACCTCCTTATAGTATCTTAGTTTTCTCTTAACCGCTAAATTTTCCTCGCACCACAATTTCTCTCTAAACTTAAAGGCAATAATATTTTTGACCTTATCGAGATTCTGTAAGGTATCATTTTCATCAATAACTCAATGGTTTAACCAAGCCATCGTATCTTTACACCAACTATGCTTGAGGCATAGTTGGTTTTGACTTGAATTTAAAGCAATTTTAGGAAGTCTCTCATTTCCCATGTTATTTATCTTGTTCTTATACATCAGGAACCTAGTCATAGCCATGCTCTCGATGGGGGAAAGATCCACTTCTATGAGGAGAATAGGATAAGGCGTATTGCTTTTAATTTTGAGGTTATAAGTTATAAATCGCTTCTGGATTTGATCAATCTTTCTCCAAGATTCTCTAGAAATGTTGCACCCCCATACTTCACAATCGTATAAGATAACAGCGATGACAAGATTTTCAAAGTGGAGTTTTTTTTTATCCCACATGACTAGATTGAGTGATTTACAATTATTTTCAAGACCAAAATAAGCTTTCTATCATCCATTAATCATTTTCTCAATGCTATGGTTCCAATTAAACTTATGATGAATATCAATTCCAAAATATTTGTAAAAAGTCACATTTAATTTATAACTAATAATAATCTCCTTATTTGAATTTCATTTAACATCCATTACCTTAATAACTCTGTAAACTAATTTTCTATTAAAATGTTTCTAACTAATAATAATCCCCTTATTTGCAATTTAGTTTTCGCATTTGTTGCCTTGACAATAAATAATCTAATGTGATAAATGTAACTTTTTTTTAGTTATCTTAATCCTTTTATCAATATTTATAATAACATTTATCTCAATTGTTTTGAGGTCATGAATATGTGGTAGGGTGTATTCATGGTAGGTGATACATTTATTAGGTTGATTTTTCATTGTTTATATTTTTATAGAAATGAAATATTGTTTTTAAAATAGATGTTGGTTTAATATTTCAATAATTGTTGATTTACATTACTTATTTATAGTTTTCTTTTCAAATATGAGATCTATATAAATAAAAGAAATTTGAACAAAAATATTTATTTGTTTTCAAAAACAAATTTCTATCCAAATTATATTAGGTGGCTTTTAAACCAAAAAAAGACTTATCCCCTCTCCTTCGTGCTAGGACATGGCATTTAGAAATAATGCCCTTCCTTTTAGGCAGCCTATTATTAAACAAATCTAATTTCACAAACTTTTTAATTTGGAATTTTTGGTTCTTTAAAACAAATTATTGATATGCAATAATCTTTGTTTTGATATACCATTCTTAGTATACAACTTTTTTTAAATGAATTATTAACTTTTAAAATTCTTATATATTTAAATTGTTTGACTTCTCAACTATTTTTTAAAATATCATTTTCACTACATCATGAAGGAGAGAGATCTTTACTCTCGGATGCGGGTGTGAATGCAGACCAAGTGGCCCACTTGGGAGAATGCGTGGAGAGGGTTTATCAATTGTGTGGTGAGTAGGATGGCAAGGAGGTGTCGAACGTCCAGGTGCTAGCTGGAGGAAAGAGATAGTTAATACAAGGGACTCGAAGGTTGGGAAGTTATGAAGTCAGGGTGAATAAGGTACAGAGACAGAGGAGCGGACAAGACAAGAGGAAAGACAAAGGAAGAGAGTTTATGGAGTTGCGAATGAGGAGTAATTGGTTCAGAGGTGAAGTAGACTCGGAGAGCGTGCAGAGAAATGGTGGTGAAGGTAATGACAACAACAGTAATGACATTGATGGTAGTTATTTCGAATAAAGCGGAATAACAAAGCCATTGAATGTGACCACGAAGAAAGGAAGTATAATAAGAATGATGGTGAGTGAAGCCAAGAAGTACGAGGTGCGAAGGAGAATTAAGGCACTACTAGTTAAATGGTATCTAGAAGTGCTGACGGTGAAGGCTCCAGTTGACGGAGCGGACGAGACAAGAAGAAATACAAAGGAAGAGAGTTTATGGAGTTGCGAATGAGGAGTAATTGGTTCAGAGGTGAAGTAGACTCGGAGAGCGTGCAAAGAAATGGTGGTGAAGGTAATGACAACAACAGTAACGACATTGATGGCAGTTATTTCGAATCAAGCGGAATAACAAAGCCATTGAATGTGACCATGAAGAAAGGAAGTATAATAAGAATGATGGTGAGTGAAGCCAAGAAGCACGAGCTGCGAAGGAGAATTAAGGCACTACTAGTTAAATGGTATCTAGAAGTGCTGACGGTGAAGGCTCCAGTTGATGGAGCGGACAAGACAAGAAGAAATACAAAGGAAGAGAGTTTATGGAGTTGCGAATGAGGAGTAATTGGTTCAGAGGTGAAGTAGACTCGGAGAGCGTGCAAAGAAATGGTGGTGAAGGTAATGACAACAACAGTAACGACATTGATGGCAGTTATTTCGAATCAAGCGGAATAACAAAGCCATTGAATGTGACCACGAAGAAAGGAAGTATAATAAGAATGATGGTGAGTGAAGCCAAGAAGCACGAGGTGCGAAGGAGAATTAAGGCACTACTAGTTAAACAGTATCTAGAAGTGCTGACGGTGAAGGCTTTGAGTATGGCTGTCACGTACCCTAATTGTTGAAAACAATTTATGCTGAAAAAACTTTGTGTTAACTTTTATTATAAAGTTTTATATTTTGGACAAGTGTCCAATGATGACTGTAATTTGCACAATATTTTATTATTTAATAAATAAAATAGGATACAAACACCTAAGGGGACTGTTGAAAGAGTGGTTACTGATCCACTAGGTGGAATGGAATCTGGGGTAGAAGGCAATGGACAAGTGACAGCATCATGATGCAACTAACTAGCTGTTGGTATGGGACAACTCCCTTAAAATGTGGTCTTAGTGCCCTAAAAGATGGGACTGGAGCTTGAGGCTCATTTATTCTAAACTGATCACTAAAAGACCTAGGAAGTCTATATATTATCCATCAGATTATGAACTGAGGATCATCACTTTTCCTGGCGAGGAAACTTACCTTGAGGTTTTGCTATTTGCACTCAAGAGATCTGATGAGGGGATAGGCTAGGGTTGATCATGCTGTGAGTCTGCCAAAAATATTAGTGAGTTCAGGAGGTTGTTGCTGAGTGGAGAAGGCATTTTATAGGAGGTTGATATCGAGTGGAGAAGGTATTTTGAGTGCCTTGATTCTACACAGTTTTCCACCCACTTACTGGATCAAAAATCAGGCTCGGGGGTTCATTAGAAGTCAGCAGCTGAGCTGCTTCTTCTGAAGCAGGTTGGGAGGAATAGGTCTCCTTGGGTGTTTGTCGGTCCTATCATCAGTTACAGGTTCTAATAGCTTATCTGTTTTATTTTTAAGTTATGTTATCTAATTATGTTTGTATGTTACAATACTACTGATTATGTAACTTTCATTATTTATTTCATAAGTTATTTTGATTCCTATGTAAACTAACAATTCTGTATAATTTGACTTGATTGAATAAAATAGTTTCTGTATTTTTCCCCATGCAAAAAGAAACAGTATTGTACTCCAGTACAGAAACAAATTAAGTAGATGAGAGCTGATAGGCAAAATGCCATGGTGATGAAAGTATTAATTCTTTATAAATGCTCTATACATTACTTACTAACATTAAAATGTGTTTTTATTTCTTTACTCACAATACTATTCTTGTCCCATTCTTAACATCAATAGAAAAGTAAATCAAAATTTATAGATATAACAGAAGATTATATTAGACAAGGAATTCATTTCTGATTCTGTACATTCATGTTTTCTAAATGTTTATTGCCAAAGAATATCTATAGTTGCTGTTGTATTCATCGTTTTACATATAGGAAAAATAGACAAAAAAGAAACATCATATTATCAACTTAGGGTTTGAGACTTTACATTTAAATCTTTTAAAAATGTCCACTGTCATTTAAGATATTCTTTTATTGTATGCACAGAACCGATAATCAGACAAGGCTCCTTATCTTAAATCTAGGGTTCAATATTTTCTTTCACATATGCTTACAACCTTAATTACAAATGTAAATTCTGTAACAGAGATAGAGCTAACTGAATAAGCTCTCTGTTGTTCTTCTCTATTTTTTTATTAATATAAGACAGTAGAAGTATTTTCTTTTATATATATCAGAACCATTACTGTTGATCAAACTCATCTATTTCTTTTGTCAGTTCAAAGATTTCAATATTTCACAAATGCCTGTAGGAGCAGAGCTAACATAATCACAACTCTGGCAGTTGTTCAAACATTTCAACGAACACATCATTATCTAGATACAGTCAAACCCTAACCATTAACAAGATTTCAAATCAGAAACACAAACGTTTAATACAAAACTAGCAGCGAGGCATTAGGCCGAAGCCATCACATTTGTTTAAACATTGATTTAATAAACAATAGTAGTGTTTACTTCAAACACACAGTACATACAAGTTCCAAACATTCGTGAAATTACAGACCATAAAATAATATGATAGTACAGGTAAGCTTAAAACCCTAGTCTACACAAAACATTACATTCATTATAGAGACTGTTAATTATGAACTAGTTCCATTTCTTAAAATGACGAGTGACAGGTTTCATTCACGGGCCAAGCCCCAACACTACAAATATAGAATATTCATAGTCACATAGTTTGCAAAAGACATTTTATTATCTTCTCAACAGAGTCTGAAACCCCACTTAAAACAAAGAAACGCTGCCAAGTTTCGAAAACCAGAACTCAAACCCTGTACAAATACCAATTGTTACATTGATTCTACAACTAAGAAAAAAACCTAGGTTTTTCCACTACGAATTCTAGTTTTGGTGATACAACTGTTGCCACGACCACTTCCAGGAGAACCTACGGGGGTTTGCCATCGGGGTTACCATTGTTTTCTCATTTTTATCCATTGCCACCAAACTCCATTGTTGTCAAACCTAATACCTTGATTCCGAGCGATGGCATTACCTACCACAAAGGTCTGTAAGGTGTTAGCAACATATCTTTTGTTTATTGACCAAACGAAGAAGTATTTTATAGAACTAAAAACCAAAAAGGACTTACTTTGCAATCCACAGATGATTGGAACACTTCTGGCTTCCAAACCCTCAATCAACGCAGTGAAGTTGACTTGCATATGAACTACAACCCAACTCGGAGTAAAACTTCATCTTTAAACTGTAATTTGCCACCGGACGAAAGCCACAGGGCTTCTACACTGCTCTCTCAGCAAAACTTAACACTTATACAACATTTCCACAACAAAATTTCAGAGTTCGAAGGCACAGTGCCATCCACAACCGACCAAGGTCGAGCCCTATAAACCAGCGGCGTGTCGGCCTTCACCTCCAGACAGTAACCACCAAATGAGTGAACAAAAGAGAAATTAACGTTAAGACACATGTAGCTAGGGTTTTGTACATCCCATCTACCAAGACCCGAGATCAACTTTCAAGATCAAGCCAGCTAAACCACAGTGGTACCAAAGGAGCTATTATAATCAAAAACCAAGAAATGACTTCATTTATTACATAGAGTGAACAGATGCCATATCACCAAGTCAGAGCTTACAGCTCGGTGACACATCACAAAACAACACCACTGTTATCACTTAGAGCTAGACACGTAAGTGCCAGCTTAGCACTCACCCTCACCACGTAGAAATGGATTTAATGCTGAGATCTTATGGAGATTGTACCATGAAGAAGCCACAAGGAAGCCACGAAGATGCCAGTTCATCAAATGATTGAACGCTTTGGTTTACACATCATCGTAAGGAGAATCCTTACCACCGTTAAGCATGTGAACAAGACCAGCATTATCATCCAAGTTGGAATCCCACTATCCACCGTAGTGGTAGACATTCATTGCAGGAGTTATTTCATACTCTTGTCATCCTGTACAAGAACATCCATCTCTTAACGTTCATCACGTAATATATTGCTTTGGCAAGGTCATTTTATAATCCTGATTAAATAGTAGGTTAGCACAGTTAGGCACCAAAGATTTTCATATATATATATTTCATATCATATTTGCATTATCCACATACTTTATTGTTGTATATATTTTCGTATAACATTACATTGTTTACATATAATTATATGGTAGCGTGAATTTCATATAGTGTTACACTTTTAATATATATATATATATTTTATATGATTCATATATATATATTTCGCATAACATTACATAGTTATCCATATTTCATATGGTAGTATTCACATGGTATTATATGTTTGCACAAATAATTTATACAGTAACATATAGTTGCATAGCATCATTTATGGTACATACATATAGTTGTATCGTATCGTATAGTGAACTTAATATCACTTATTGTACGCACGCACAACTGTATCATATCACATTGGGATTATAATATCATATAAACGCATTGTGCCACCTAGAATCACATAATGCACACAACACACATATCATATAGGAGATGAATAGGTACAGTTTGAGTATGGACATTATCGTCATCTGCATCATAAGAATAGAGTATATATTTAACCCAAAGATTTAGACATTTGAGTACAAACGAAGTTACAACTGACGTAGACCTTCTCATAACTTTTGTGTAATCTGTACTGTCTGCATAAATAGTCCTTTTCTAATAGTTAAAAACAAACTTGAACGACTTGAAGTTTCGAACTAGTTCTCTCACCGATAGAATGATCAGAACTGTTCTCTTCAGTTTTAATCATTAAATGTTTACTGAAAATAGGTGGTCACTTGTCGCAGTTAAAACCCTTACCTGTAATCTATCACATTACGAAATTCACATGCTTTAGCACGAATGCTAAGTAAGCCTCGGGGCATCCAAAGGACCCCTTCATCAATCAAACAAAAGAACATTAATCAAACGATGTTTCTTCATTCATAAACAACAACAGTAGATTTTGTAGCAGCATATCTAGATTTGGATAACATCAAGACTTAAGCTAACTTCTTCTAGTCGCATTCAATAAACAAGTATGGTATTTTATGACAGCAAACAACATCTCATGTATCTTTTCCATTTCCGCAGACAGTAAATAAGCAATATTGTCATGTAGAAAAAGTTTTAAATTTTTGTTATTTTTCTGGGGTGTTACATGTGGTATCAGAGCGCGGTTAAAACACTAGGCCTGAATAGGCTCATGCGCGCAATACAGAAAATAGAATGTAAAAAAGCTGTTTACTAACTTTTTAAAATTTAATTGTGTTGTACGGTTTGACAAATTGTGTTACAGGTATGTCGTTACCGGAAGAATCAGTAGAGGAAAAGTCACCTGATCGTGAGCCTAGTATTAATGAAAATCCAGAAGGTTTTTATGTTGAGTTGAATAACAATTCTTTTGAATTTCTGCGTACCATAAAGGATCTGAAGTCTGATATAAAAACAATCAAAGAAGAAAATGAGCGCATTCTGAAAGCACAGGAATCATTAAATCAGATTTTAATGGATAAATATCAGAATGAGGAAAGGGGTAGAAAATTAGAGATTCCATCTGATTCTGCCATAATGACTCACAGACACAAGCATAAGAAGACAAGAAAAGATAAAAGTGGTAGCCAATCATCCTCTAATTCACATCAAAGTCATTATCACTCTAATTCGGACAGTAGTGATAGTGATTTCTGTTCAACAAGGAGGAAGTAGAAACCTCATGAACAGATTTCTCGAGAATTTAAGAAAATTAAGCCCCCCACCTTTAATGGCGAAAATGAGAAGGGTAAGACAGTAGAAGCTTGGCTGTCTGGAATGAAGAAGTACTTTAATATATATGACTACTCTTCTCAACTGAAAGCCAAGATGGCTATTTATAATCTGATACGTAAGGCAGATATATGGTGGCAGGATGTAAAAAGAATCAAAAGTTTAAAAGAAAAAGATGTAACATGGAGTATGTTCAAGAAAAAGTTTTTGTCGGAACAATATTATGAGGATAAGTCGAAGGAGTTTTATGATCTGAAGTTGGGCGCCATGAGCATGAAGGAATTGTGTAGCAAATTCCTCAGTCTACTAAGATATGTACCGTACATGGTTGAAGAGAAGCCAAAGGTACAAAGGTTTCTCATCTGTTTACCATTCCACATAAAAGACAGAATAGAATATGACAATCCTACAACACCGGAGGAAGCTATGGGAAAGGCAAATTTATGTTTTGATCAAAACAAAAGAAGAGAAGGAACAACTGGCTGGAAGGGCAGCAAAACAAACCAGTCTGATTATAAAAAGAAAAGTTTTAATCAATGTTTTGGGAGTTTCAAGAAAAATTTCCCTACAAAATTTTTTCTAATAGTAATACATACAAGGGTAATGCGTCTCAGAACTCTTCTATGTTAGGAACCCATGTCTTTACTTTGTTAGTATATTGTTGTTGGACGCATATGCTTTGTAAGTCGTCCCGTAGTATTTGTTGATCAATAGTTTGTGTTATTGTTGTTGGCGGATATGCTTTATAAGTCGCCCGTAGTATTGTTGATCCATAGTTTGTAGTGGCCCATGGTTTTGACCCATAGTATTGGCGCCTAGACTTAGTATATAAGTGTGTGTTGAGACCTATGAAGGCACCGTGAAGCTATTTGTATTGAGCTTGCTCATAGGAGGTTGACCCCTCGAAGTGGCCTGTGGTCAATATAAAAGTGATTATGAGTTCTGTCATTTCTGTTATTTCGCATATTCTTATTAATTAATTGTTGCAGGTGCTTCACATCTGGTATCGGAGCCTCCACCCAGGTTCAAGTCACAGAGCGGGTGGCAACGTCGGCATTGCAGTGTTCGCCTGAGGCTCGTACGGCGCAAAGGGGACACCACCATACGAGCGCACATCCATCCCAGAGTCTAGACTGCAGAGCGTGGTTGGATGTTAAGATCCTAGTCGATGGCCTTCACTAACACCTCGGGGTTTTGGTGTAACGGTTTGTATCATCTGGTATCAGAGCACTTTCTTGGGCTCGTTGGGTGAAATTTCTGCCAAATGTTTTTTTCGCATCTGTTGCAGGTTTGGATTTGGGAATAATCCCAATCCGCTTAACTGTGGGAAGTACTTGGGCATAAGCCCTAAAACTTATTGTGAGGAGTACCACAGGAACCTCGAAGTAGCTGGCCCATTGAGAGGACCTGCCAACGAAAAGGGAAACGACCCCTACCTGATTGACTAGTTCCCACCCGTGAGGTAAACCAAGAGCTGTCGTTTGTGGCAAAGCGATTATCAATTTTACCTGAGCCGTGGAGTGAGGGGTACTGCCCTAATACGCAAGCCGTTAGACAGCATTGGTGGCCAAGTGAAACCCCTGAACTGTTAGGAAGCCACACATACCTGGGGTCCATATCTATTTTTAGCTGAACTGTTATCGATTACTGCTGCGCTGTTTCAGATCCAGCCGCTCAGATCCATTCTGAAAGCCATTCCAGATCTAGCCGTTTTCAATCCATTCGACGCCGTTTCAGATCCCTCTATTTCCGCTCACTTCTGGGCCATTGCAGATTTATCTGTTTCAGATCCCTTCTGAGCCGTAGCCGCTCCAGTCTGAATAAAAAAAAAAAAATCAGTTTTTTCTCCATATCTCCCTTGTTTTCATTCTGTTTCCCTTGAAATTTTCGGGAAACCCCTGTCATCCCATTCTGCATATTTCATTCCTGAGGACCCTATCCCCAATTCCCCTTCTCGAAGCCCGAAATCCCACATTTGTCTATTTTTAGGGTTTTCCATAACTTCCTCAGATTTCACCCAATCACCTTCAAATTTGACCACAGAGTTCCTTTCCGAATTCTGCTTCTTTGTCCCCCTCTGCCAAATTTTCCCATTCTTTCACCCCGCTTTTGAAATCCTCATTTTTTGCTTTCCTGTCTATTCGACAGTATCCCAAACCTAGTCAAACCCAAATTACCCTTCAGATTTTTTCTGAAGTCTAGATTTTCCTTTACTGAAGCAGTTTCTGTTTTTGTTTTCCTACCCAGTCAACCAAAAAAAAAAAAAAAACTCCTGGTTATGGTTGTCACCCGTGCAGGAGCAAAAACCATGGAAGAAACACTTGCAGCCAGCCAAGCAAAACTCCAGGATCTAGATGAAAAATTTCTCGGCCTCCATCTTGAACATTCAGTTATGAACAACAAACGACAGTCCGAGTCTTCATCAGAAAATGGGTTCTCTTCTTCCAGCAATTTCCATGGTCCGAAGCTTGATTTTCCTCGCTTCAATGGTACTGAGCCAACTTGATGGATCTATCATGCAGAACAGTATTTCAGTCTGCATAATACTTTTAATGTCAACAAAGTTCCACTTGCATCCTTTCATTTGGAACAGGAAGCTCTTCAATGGTACCGTTGGTACATCAAGGCTCATGAAGAGCCAAAATGGCCAGACTTTTGCCAGCTCCTTTTGCAACAATTTGGTCCTAGTGCTTTTGATGACTTCACAGGAGCCCTCACTAAACTTCACCAAATTGGCACTATGAGAGAGTATCAAACCGAATTTGAGAAACTAGCCAACCACACTGAAGGATTGTCTGATGACTTTTACTATAGTTGTTTTATCAGTGGTCTAAAGGATGCCATCCGCTCTGAGGTCAAAATGTTCTATCCCAACACAATGATGGAATCCCTCGGGTTGGCTAAGTTGGAAGAAGACAAGATTGTAGCCCAACAATGCTCCAAGCCCACTTTTGTTCCCTTTCGAAATATGGGTCTTCAACGACCACCTATACCACAGGCTCCTTGACCAACTCCTATCAAGCATTTGTTTGAAACAGAGATGCAAGCACGCAGAGAAAAGGGGCTTTGCTATAATTGTGATGAGAAATTCACTCGGGGACATAGATGTGTTTAGCAAAAGCTCTATCTCTTGGATGTGGATTCTCCGCCTGCCTCTGAAATTGGTGACGAAGATCCAGAAACAATGGATGCTCAGGTCGACATTCAGGAACCGCCTATTGACCCTCCGTCTCAGGATGACCAGCCAGAGATATCTCTCCATGCTTTAGCTGGAATCACCACCCACCAAACAATGCGGGTCAGGGGTTACTTCAAGAAGCTTCCTCTTACAATACTCATTGATTCTGGTAGCACTCATAATTTCATTGACCCTCGGATTTCCAAACAAGCTGATTGTTTTATCCATCCTTGCTCCAACTTTGAAGTCATGGTTGCCAATGGGGGCACCTTACCTTGCAAAGGGAAGTGTTGAAATGTGTGTATCTCTATGGGAGATTATACCTTGTGCTTTGACATGTTTGCCTTGACCTTAGGCGGATGTGATGTGGTTTTGGGTGCTCAATGGCTATGCACACTTGGCCCTATCTTATGGGATTTTGCTGAACTTTGGATGCAGTTTTCCCTCAATGGACAAAAACACACATTGACAGGATTACAACCAGGTTCTCTCAGCATCATCAGTTCACATCGCATGGAAAAACTCCTCAAGAAGAATTCACATGGTGTCATCGCTCAGATCCATTCCATTCAGATGCAACCATCAGCGGTCTCCACTACTCCTTTGGATCTACAACAAATTCTGGATCGATATACAGGTGTCTTTGCTGAACCAGTGGGATTGCCACCTTCAAGGCCAGAAGACCATCGTATTCAGATCCTTCCTAGCAGCGTTCCTCCCAACATCAGGCCCTATCATTACCCCTTTCACCAAAAAATGGAGATTGAAATGCTCGTTCAGGACTTATTGAAGCAAGGTATTATTCGCCCAAGCACTAGTTCCTTTTCTTCTCCAGTTCTTCTTGTCCGCAAAAAAGATGGGTCATGGTGCCTCTGCATTGAATTTTGAGCACATAATCACCTCACCATCAAGGATAAGTTTCCAATTCCTGTTGTTGATGAGCTTCATGGGGCTCACTTTTTCTCCAAGTTGGATCTTTGTTTTGGGTATCATCAAATTCATGTTCATGAGGATGATATCCCTAAAATAGCTTTCCGCACACATGATGGCCATTATGAGTTTTTGGTCATGCCCTTTGGCCTCACTAATGCTCCTTCCACATTCTAGGCCTTAATGAATAAAATATTTTGACCCTACTTGTGGAAATTCATTCTGGTATTCTTTGATGATATCCTCATCTACAGTTAAACATGGGATGAACATCTCGAGCATCTGGATCTTGTCATGCAACTTTTCTCTGACCATCATCTCCACGCCAAGTATTTTAAATATGTTTTTGGACAGAAGGAAGTTGAGTATCTCGGGCACATTATCTCAGCATAAGGGGTTCGTGTGGATCCTGCCAAAATCGATGCCATGAACAATTCGCCGCATCCTCAGAAACTCAAGAGCCTTCGGGGTTTTTTGGGGTTGACTAGCTACTACCGCAAGTTTGTCAAGGATTATGGGAAGATTGCAGCTCCATTAACTACTCTATTGAAAAAGGATGCTTTTACATGGACACATGCTGCTCAGTGTGCATTTGACAAACTAAAACAAGCTATGTGTACTACACCTGTTCTAGCTATGCTCGATTTTTCCAAGCCCTTCACTATTGAGAGTGATGCTTGCAGCAATGGACTTGGTGTTGTTCTCCTTCAAGATGAACACCCCATTGTGTTCACTAGCAAAGCGCTTTTTGGTAAGAATTTAGCTGCCTCTACCTATGAGAAGGAAATGATGGTTATTTTGCATGCAGTACAGAAGTGGCGACCATACCTATTAGGGAATCATTTCTGCATCAAGACTGAGCACCAGAGTCTGAAATATTTCTTGGAACAGCGTGTCTCCTCCCCAGCACAACAGAAATGGGTTAGCAAACTCATGGGTTATGACTATGAGATCACTTATAAGAAGGGTAAAGACAATATTGTGGTAGATGCTCTTTCTCGCACATTTGATGCCCAAGGTTCTCTTTTAGCTATTTCTATGCCTGTTCCAAATTGGTTGCAATCTGTTCAACAGGGTTATGTCAATGACTCTTCCTTATCTCAAATCATCCAATGCTTGACCAACAACCCTTCTGTTGTACCACATTACTCTTGGGATGGTGCTTCTTTGAGATATAAGGGTCGTCTAGTGCTTCCCCAGAGCATAGATCTTCAACAGGCTGTCTTCTATGAACTCCATGCTTCTCCATCGACAGGGCACTCTGGGTTCCTCAAAACGTATGAACGGGCACGGCGTAACTTCTTTTGGCAGGGAATGAAAAGGACAATTCAATAGATGGTGGTTGAATGTGATACCTGCCAGCACAATAAGGGTGAAACAACACTCCTTCCAGGATTGCTCGAACCCTTTCCCATACCTACACGGATTTGGACAGATATTTCTATGGATTTCATTGAAGGGCTCCCTAAATCTGGTGGGACGACAGTGATTCTTATTGTGGTTGATCGCCTCTCCAAATATAGTCATTTTTGTGCTCTCATCCATCCCTATACAGCCTCCTCAGTCGCTCAAATTTTCCTGGACCATATCTTTGGTCTTCATGGCATCCCTTCTTCCATTGTCTCAGATCGTGATACGACTTTCACCTGTCATTTTTGGACAGAACTATTTCGCCACACTGGCACCAAACTGGAGATGAGTTCAGGGTATCACCCACAAACAGATGGCCAGACTAAAATTATCAATAAATGCTTGGAAACTTATCTTCGTTGCTTCACCTCTGAACAACAACATTAGTGGGCAAAGTGGCTCCCTCTCGTTGAATGGTGGCACAATACCTCTTACCACACTGCCTCTAAAATAACCCCATATGAAGTAGTCTATGGTCAGGCACCTCCAGTTCTTCTTCCATACACCCCCAACAGTTCACCAGTTCAGGAAGTTGACACGGTCCTTCGAAACCATGATCATATTCTTCGCATTTTATGGGACAATCTTCACATGGCAAGAAATTGCATGAAGAAACAAGCTGATCAGCACCATTCTGAGCGTACTTTTCAAGTAGGCGATATGGTTTTTCTTCGTCTTCAGCCGTACAAGCAATCCTCCCTGAAACTCAAAGGGTGTCATAAGCTCGCTCGAAATTTCTATGGGACATATCGGATTCTTCAGAAGATTGGGTCCATTGCTTATAAATTGGAACTTCCTCCTTCTTCCCGCATTCATCCAGTCTTTCATGTCTCTTGTCTGAAGAAAGTTCTTGGCACCAACATCAGTGGACAAACGATTTTACCTGAACTGGATAATGAAGGATCCATCCTTTTGGAGCTGGAGGCCATCCTCAATTGACGCACTTGTCAGCTTTGCTCTCGCTCTATCATAGAGGTCTTAATTCAGTGGCACGACATGCAACCAGAGGATGCTACATGGGAACCACTCCCTCAGATTCAACAACAATTTCCACATCTAAAGCTTTGAGGACAAAGCTTTTTTTTAAGGGGGAGGGGATGTTAGGAACCCATGTCTTTACTTTGTTAGTATATTGTTTTTGGACGCATATGCTTTGTAAGTCGTCCCGTAGTATTTGTTGATCAATAGTTTGTGTTATTGTTGTTGGCGCATATGCTTTATAAGTCGCCCGTAGTATTGTTGATCCATAGTTTATAGTGGCCCATGGTTTTGAACCATAGTATTGGCGCCTAGACTTAGTATATAAGTGTGTGTTGAGACCTATGAAGGCACCGTGAAGTTATTTGTATTGAGCTTGCTCATAGGAGGTTGCCCCCTCGAAGTGGCCTGTGATCAATATAAAAGAGATTTTGAGTTCTGTCATTTCTGCTATTCGCATATTCTTATTAATTAATTGTTGCAGGTGCTTCACATTGTATTGCAAAGAATGTACCCAACAACTATAATCACAGCAACAATAATAACAGATATGTTGAGCAAAAAGGACCTATCAAATGTTATGAATGTGGTGGACCACACAAGAGAACAGATTGCCCACGCAACAGAAAAACCGTCAACAATATTCACACAATACAAGCAGAACCTATAGTTGGAGATGTAGCGAGGGAGATGCCCAGAATTTATGCAGCATTGGAGGATCGTCAAGCAGACCATCAAACATCCATGGTGGAAGTTGAAGGTATATTACAAACTAAGTCTATTTCCATTCTAATAGATACAGGTGCAAATCTGAGTTATATCTCACCCGAATTAGTGAAAAATTGCAAGTTAAAGATAGAAAAATTTGATAACCTGTGGTTATTTCATCTTGCAACTAGTACAAAAAGAAAAGTTACAGATTTTGTTAAAGATTGTGAAGTTTTTCTAAGTCAGCTGAAAATGTAAGTGAATTTGAATGTTTTACCATTAGGATCTTATGACTTGTTAATCGGTATGGATTGGCTTGAACAACATAGAGTTTTATTGAATTGTTATGAAAAATCTTTTGTTTGTTTAAATAAAGAACGTGTAGTTGAAACTGTTAAAGGTATTTCTAGGAAGACTTCTGTAAGGCAGATTTTTGCCTTACAAGTGAAAAGAGCTGCTAGAAAAGGTTGTAAATTGTTTGCTGTTAATGTTGTTAATGGTGAATGTACATCCAAAGAAGACAAAATAAAACTAGAGGATATTCCCATCCTTAGGGACTTTTCTGATGTATTCCCTGAAGAAATTCTAGGATTACCTCCGAAAAGAGAACTTGATTTCACCATTGAGTTAGTACCCGGTGCAGTACCAAACTCAAAGGCCCCCTATAGGATGAATATTCTAGAGTTAAATGAGTTAAAGTCTCAGCTGAAAGAATTAATAGATAAAAACTACATACGGTCCAGTGTGTCCCCTTGGGGAGCACCAGTAATATTTGTTAAAAAGAAGGATGGTACTATGCATTTGTGCATTGACTACCATCAGCTTAATAAAATGACAATTAAAAACCGGTATCCCTTACCCCACATAGATGATCTATTTGATCAAGTACGCGGAGTAGAGATATTCACTAAAATTGATCTAAGGTCGGGTTATCATCAAGTCCGGATAAAAGACGAGGACATATTCAAAACTGCATTCAGAATGCGTTATGGACACTACGAGTTCGTAGTTATGCCTTTTGAGCTAACTAACGCACCTACAGTGTTCATGTGTTTAATGAACAACTTTCTGCATAAATATTTGGATAAGTTCGCAGTGGTATTCATTGATGATATCTTGATTTACTCAAAGACTAAAGAAGAGCATAATGAACATCTAAAAATCATTTTACAAGTACTCAGAGATCACCAACTTTATGCTAAGTTTAGTAAGTGTGATTTCTATAAAGATAAAATTCAGTATTTGGGTCATATAATTTCAAAAGATGGTATTTCTGTTGATCCTGATAAAATAAAAGCAATAAATGAATGGCCTGTCCCAAAAGATGTAATAGATGTACGGTCATTCATGGGAATAACGGGGTATTATAGAAATTTTATTGAAGGGTTCTCTAGAATTGCTAACCCTATCACTTCTTTGAAGAAGAAGGGGAAGAAATTTATATGGGATCAAAAGTGTCAAGACAGCTTTAATAAATTAAAAGAATTATTAACTACTACACCCATATTAAAAATTGCAGATCCTAATAAGGATTTCGTTGTATGCACGGATGCATGCAACGAAGGACTTGGAAGGGTCTTAAGTCAAGAAGGTCATGCAATTGCTTTTGAGTCAAGGAAGTTAAAAATACATGAAAAGAATTACGCTACATATGATCTTGAGTTGGCAGCCATGATACATGCTTTAAAGATGTGGCGTCATCACTTGATTGATAGAAAATTCATTTTAATGACTGATAATAAGGAGTTAAAGTATTTACTGGATCAAACAAATCTGAACGCTAGGCAAGCTAGGTGGTTAGCTTTCCTTAGCGAGTACGATTTTGAGATCCATCACATTAATGGGAAAGAAAATAAGGTTGCTGATGCGTTGAGTAGAAACGCTAGATTAAGTTCTGTGGCAGCAATCAGTACTTTTAAAACTAATCTGGAAAATCAGATTGAAGAAGGAATTAAGTAAGACGAAAATTACCAAAAATTACATGATAAAGTAGCTGAAAATTCATCTAAAAATGTTATAACAGATTACAGTATTAATGGAAAAGGCTTCTTAACTTACAAAAACAGAATTTATGTGCCTAATTTTTTGAAAGTTAAGTTGTTGATTTTAGATGAAATTCACAAGAGTCCTTATTCAGGACATCCTGGTTATCAGAAAATGATAACCATGTTAAGAAATGAGTAGTTTTGGCCTAACATGAAGAGTGAAGTTGCTGAATATATAGCTAGATGCTTTGACTGTCAGACTATTAAAGCTGGATATCAACATCCAGCTGGGCTATTGCATCCCTTACCAATTCCAGAATGGAAGTGGGAAATCATAAGCATTGACTTTATTACAGGTTTGCCTACAAATCAGAAGTAGAATGATTCAATTATGGTTGTCGTTGATAAAATTAGCAAAGCTGCCCATTTTATTCCTATTAAAACTACTTTCAAGGCTTCTAACATTGCAGATATTTTCATGAAGCAAATTTTTCGCTTGCATGGAATTCAAAAGGTGATTATTTCAGATCGAGACTCTAAGTTTACTGGTAACTTTTGGACAGCACTGTTTAAAGGATTAAATACTAAGTTAAATTTCAGCACTTCTTTCCACCCACAAACTGATAGTTAAACAGAAAGAGTCAATCAAATTTTGGAAAATATGTTAAGATTATATGTTAAAGATCAGCCATCTAAATGGGAGGATTACTTACACTTGGCAGAATTTGCCTACAATAATAATTATCAAGCATATGCTAAGTTAAGTCCATTTAAAATTTTGTATGGAAGAAAGTGTTGTACTCCAATTTCGTGGGATAATCTTGTAGATAGATTGATGTTAGGACCAGATCTATTGAAAGAAATGGAGCTAACTGTGAAACAGGTTCAAGGTAACTTAAAAGTTGCCCAAGATCGGCAGAAAAGCTATGCTGATTTGAAACGAACAGAAAGAGAATTTCAGGTAGGAGACCATGTATTCATAAAGGTAAAGCCCAAAAAACATTCTTTGAAGCTTGGGATTTGTGCTAAATTAGCACCGAGGTATTGTGGACCATTTGAAATCCTATAAAGGATAGGAGCTGTTGCAAATCAATTGGCATTGCCATACAATTTAAAAATCCACAATGTTTTTCATGTTTCTGTTTTAAAGAAGCATGTGCATGATGCTACTCATGTGTTGAATTGGAATGACATATAGGTGGAACCCGAAGAAGATTTTCAGGTGGAACCAGACTGTATTCTAGACTGGAGGGAAATTATGCTTCGAAATCCCACCATAGGGCAGGTAAAGGTGCAATGGAAGTACCTTAGCCCTGATGAGGCTACTTGGGAACTGGAGGTTAAAATGCGAGAAGCATACCCAGTTCTGTTCCAAGAGAAACTTGATGATGAATAAGCAACATTGAGGACGATGTTGAGCTTAAGAGGGGGTGTTTGTCATGTATCCTAATTGCTGAAAACAATTTATGCTGAAAAAACTTTGTGTTAACTTTTATTATAAAGTTTTATATTTTGGACAAGTGTCTAAGGATGACTGTAATTTGCACAATATTTTATTATTTAATAAATAAAATAAGAGACAAACAACTAAGGGGACTGTTGAAAGAGTGGTTACTGATCCACTAGGTGGAATGGAATCTGGGGTAGAAGGCAATGGACAAGTAGCAGCATCATGATGCAACTAACTAGCTGTTGGTATGGGACAACTCACTTAAAATGTGGTCTTAGTGTCCTGAAAGATGGGACTGGAGCTTGAGGCTCATTTATTCTAAACTGACCACTAAAAGACCTAGGTAGTCTATATATTATCCATCAGATTATGAACTGAGGATCATCACTTTTCCTGACGAGGAAACTTACCTTGAGGTTTTGCTGTTTGCACTCAAGAGATCCGATGAGGGGATAGGCTAGGGTTGATCATGTTGTGAGTCTGCCAAAACTCATAGTGAGTTCAGGAGGTTGTTGCTAAGTGGAGAAGGCATTTTACAGGAGGTTGATACCGAGTGGAGATGGTATTTTGAGTGCCTTGCTTCTACACAGTTTTCCACCCACTTACTGGATCAGAAATCAGGCTGACGGGTTCATTAGAAGTCAGTAGCTGAGTTGCTTCTTCTGAAGTAGGTTGGGAGGAACAGGCCTCCTTGGGTGTTTGTTGATCCTATCATCAGTTACAGGTTCTAATATCTTATCTGTTTTATTTTTAAGTTTTGTTATCTAATTATGTTTGTATGTTACAGTACTGCTGATTATGTAACTTTCATTGTTTATTTCATAAGTTATTTCGATTCCTATGTAAACTAACAATTCTGTATAATTTGACTTGATTGAATAAAATAGTTTCTATATTTTTCCCCATGCAAAAAGAAACAACATCATACTCCAGTACAGAAACAAATTAAGTAGATGAGAGTTGATAGGCAAAATGCCATGGTGATGAAAGTATTAATTATTTATAAATGCTCTATACATTATTTACTAACGTTAAAATGTGTTTTTATTTCTTTACTCACAGTACTATTCTTGTCCCATTCTTAACATCAATAAAAAAGTAAATCAAAATTTATAGATATAACAGAAGATTATATTAGACAAGGAATTCATTTTTGATTCTGTACATTCATGTTTTCTAAATGTTTATTGCCAAAGTTGTTGTATTCATCGTTTTACATATAGGACAAATAGACAAACAAGAAACATCATATTATCAACTTAGGGTTTGAGACTTTACATTTAAATATTTAAAAAAAAGTTCATTGTCATTTCAGATATTCTTTTATTGTATGTACAAAACCGATAAGCAGACAAGGCTCCTTATCTTAAAGCTAGGGTTCAATATTTTCTTTCACATATGCTTACAACCTTAATTACAAATGTAAATTCTGTAACAGAGATCGAGCCAACTGAATAAGCTCTCTGTCATTCTTCTCTATTTTTTATTAATATAAGACAATAGAAGTATTTTCTTTTATATATATCAGAACCATTACTGTTGATCAAACTCATCTATTTCTTTTGTCAGTTCAAAGATTTCAAGATTTCACAAATGCCTGTAGGAGTAGAGCTAACATAATCACAACCCTGGTGGTTGTTCAAACATTTAAACGAACACATCATTATCTAGATACAGTCAAACCCTAACCATTGACAAGATTTCAAATTAGAAACACAAACGTTTAATACAAAACTAGCAGTGAGGCATTAGGCCGAAGCCATCACATTTGTTTAAACATTGATTTAATAAACAATAGTAGTGTTTACTTCAAACACATAGTACATACGAGTTCCTTTCTACCCTTTAAACATTCGTGAACTTACAGACCAGAAAATAATACGATAGTACAGGTAAGCTTAAAACCCTAGTCTACACAAAACATTACATTCATTATAGAGACTGTTAATTACGAACTAGTTCCATTTCTTAAATTGACGAGTGACAGGTTTCATTCACGGGCCAAGCCCCAACACTACAAAAATAGAATAGTCACAGTCACATAGTTTGCAAAAGACATTTTATTATCTTCTCAACAGAGTCTAAAACCCCAATTAAAACAAAGAAACGCTGCCAAGTTTTGAAAACCAGAACTCAAACCCTGTACAAATACCAGTTGTTACATTGATTCTACAACTAAGAAAACAACCTAGGTTTTTCCACTACGAATTCCAATTTTAGTGATACAACTGTTTCCACGACCACTGCAAGGAGAACCTATGAGGGTTTTCCATCGGGCTTACCATTGTTTTCGCATTTTTATCCATTGCCACCAAACTCCATTGTCGTCAAACCCAATACCTTGATTCTGAGCAATGGCATTACCTGCCACAAAGGTCTATAAGGTATTAGCAACATATATTTTGTTTATTGACCAAACGAAGAAGTATTTTATAGAACTAAAAACTAGACAGGACTTACCTTGTAATCCATAGATGATTGGAACGCTTATGGCTTCCAAACCCTGAATCAACGCAGTGAAGTTGACTTACATCTGAACTACAACCCAACTCGGAGTAAAACTTCATCTTTAAACCGTAATTTGCCACCAGACGAAAGCCACAGGGATTCTACACTACTCTCTCAGCAAAACTTAACACTTATACAACATTTCCACAACAAAATTTCAGATTTCAAAGGCACAGTGCCATCCACAACTGCCCAGGGTCGAGCCTTGTAAACCAGTGGCCTGTCGGCCTTCACCTCCAGACAGTAACCACCAAATGAGTGAACAAAAGAGAAATTAACGTTAAGACCCACGTAGCTAGGGTTTTGTACATCCCATCTATTGAGACCCGAGATCAACGTTCAGGATCAAGCCAGCTAAACCACGGTGGTACCAAAGGAGTTATTATAACCAAAAACCAAGAAATGACTTCCTTTATTACATAGAGCGAATAGATGCCATATCACCAAGTCAGAGTTTACAGCTCAGTGACACATCACAAAAAAACACCACTGTTATCACATAGAGCTAGACATGTATGTGCCAGTTTAGCACTCACCCTCACCACGTAGAAATGGATTTAATGCTGAGATCTTACGAAGATTGTACCAAAGTCTCGACTGCAACATTATCACCTACCTCATTAATGTGTTATCATTACTTTTGCCACAAAGAAGCCACGAGGAAGCCACAAAGGTGCCCGTTCATCAACCGATTGAACGCTTTGGTTTACACATCATCGTAAGGAGAATCCTTACCACCGTTAAGCACGTTAACAAGACCAGCATTATCATCCAAGTTGGAATCGCACTATCCACCGTAGTGGTAGACATTCATTGCATGATTTATTTCGTACTCTCGCCAACCTGTACAGGAACATCATCTCATAATGTTCATCACGTAATATATTGCTTTGGCAAGGTCGTTTTATAATCCTGATTAAATAGTAGGTTAGCACAATTAGGCACCAAAGATTTTCATATATATATTTCATATCATATTTTCATTATCCACATACTTTATTGTTGTATATATTTTCGTATAACATTACATTGTTTACATATAATTATATGGTAGCATGAATTTCATATAGTGTTACACTATTAATATATATATATTTTATATGATTCATACATATATATTTCGCATAACATTACATAGTTATCCATATTTCATATGGTAGTATTCACATGGTATTATATGTTTGCACAAATCATTTATATAGTAACATATAGTTGCATAGCATCATTTATGGTACATACATATAGTTGTATCGTATCGTATAGTGAACTTAAGATCACTTATTGTACGCATGCGCAACTGTATCATATCACATTGGGATTATAATATCATATAAACGCATTGTGCCACCTAGAATCACATAATGCACACAACACACATATCATATAGGAGATGAACAGGTACAGTTTGAGTATGGAAATTATCGTCATTTGCATCATAAGAATAGAGTAGATATTTAACCCAAAGATTTAGACATTTGAATACAAACGAAGTTACAACTGACATAGACCTTCTCATAACTTTTGTGTAATCTGTACTGTCTGCATAAATAGTCATTTTCTAATAGTTAAAAACAAACTTGAACGACCTGAAGTTTCGAACTAGTTCTCTCACCGATAGAATGATCAGAACTGTTCTCTTCTGTTTTAATCATTAAATGTTTACTGAAAAAAGGTGGTCACTTGTTGCATTTAAAACCCTTACCTGTAATCTGTCACATTACGAAATTCACATGCTTTAGCACGAATGCTAAGTAAGCCTCGGGGCGTCCAAAGGACCCCTTCATCAATCAAACAAAAGAACATTAATCAAACGATGTTTCTTCATTCATAAACAACGACAGTAGATTTTGTTGCAGCATATCTAGATTTGGATAACATCAAGACTTAAGCTAACTTCTTTTAGTCACATTCAATAAACATGTATGGTATTTTAAGACAACAAATAACATCTCATGTATCTTTTCCATTTCCGTAGATAGTAAATAAGCAATATTGTCACGTAGAAAAATTTTTAAATTTTTGTGATTTTTCTGGGGTGTTACAATGGCACCCCACCAGAGGATGAGAAGTAGGCAGGGTGGAAGAAGCAGACAAGAAAAGAAAGTCATGGAGAATGAAGGAGAAAAATGGCACATGAGAGGAATTCTGGAATATGTGAACAAATGCATATCTAGAATGGAGGAAGAGGAGATGCAGGAAAGGATGGAAGAATAGGGGGCACCAGTGGGGCTGAGCTCGTACTGGATAATGAGAAAGATTCTAGCCAAAACCATGTTGGAGAGGGAAAGTTTCGGGGACCTGGTGATGCAGGTCCTCAACAATATGAAAGAAGATCTGGTGCGTAACCTCGCAGATATGGATGGGATAATGGGTCTAGCGAAGGTCCCGTATGGACGTCGTGTAGAGCAAAAGGAACCCCCGTCAACTGCTTTGGAGCGGTCGGAACCTGTTAAAGAGGACCAGTAGAACGCGTCTCCAAGGAACGAGGTCAATGCAAAAGTCGTTGTGGCGCAGGAGGTAGCTGGGAACTAGGCTATGGAGGAAGAGCACGAAGCGCCAGAGGAGGGAGCGCATATAGCGTCGATGGCAGGGTAAATTCCATGCATAATTTCTGGAACTCTATCATTTTTGTTTTTTTGGCAGGAATGGTAATGACAATGTATCACAATATTGTAAGCAGAAAGGCCTCAGGCTTGAACGAGGATAGTAGACGACCATGGGCTACGAAAACAATGGTGAATAATTCAAATGTAAGGCATTTTGTTGGGCGTACACAAGTGGGCGTATGTTTTGAGAATTTAATGCAGGTATCTTGGAAAATAGACCATGCATGGGAAAGGTTAATTGTGGGGAATCAGGTCTATATGGGGAAGGGAAAATCTGTTATGGGTTTCAGACTGCAGTTCTGTCAAAACATTTTGTACATCAGTGTTTTGTAAGAGAAAATGATAATGTAAAGATGGAAAGTAGACCAGAATGAACTAGAAGTAGCTCTTGACCAGGAAATAGTATTTTTTGTACTTTATGTACCATCTTTCAAGTTAGTAATATAATATTTCTATCTCTTACTTAGCCAAAAAAAAAGACATCTTGATGAGTTACTTACAACCAACCATCTATATTTGTTAGGCAAAGATTGCATTGTTTAGAACGGATTGATTGCGTGTTATTGTCGATATCTATGTCAGCAAAGCTTGAGATGATTCAAAATTATGTTGATACGATTTTGTGTCGTCAGATACTACGTCTCATCCATAGTGTGGAAACACAGGTCCAAGGTGTCTGCAGTTGCCGCGTGTAGACTTTCAGCAAAGTGAAGAACGAACTTACATTTTTTTAAATATATTTATATAAATAAATGTTCCCTAAATTTACGCGGACTCACCTCTTTCTTAATACATATAGGGGAGAGTTGTCTATTGTTGAACAGGGACCAGTAGTTGTCATAGTATTGGTCCCACACAACCACCACATATTGACATAAAAAAACCCATAAATTAAACATATATATTCCATATTAAGTGCAGTACATATTTAATTTAAGTCCAAAAAATTGCCCATTAACTGACTGGGCCAACAGGTGTCCATAAATAGTCCTGGAGTGCAAAATAGTACAAAACATCTTGTCCAAAGTACATGCAAATCTGCTCATGTATCCAAAAGCACATTAACAACTATTTAACCCAGCTTGTATTTCACATCAACTGCAAGGTAACCATCAAATGAGGACCCATGAATATTATTGGAGCCTAAATATCCCAGCATTCATTAAAACCTATTCAACCATTCAAATCAACCTGTCCAAGCAACAACCAAAAGATAGTCAGCCATAACTGCCTGCTTGTTCAACCTCCCAACCCACTGTGATCAATAAATGACAACTACCCATTAAATGCAACCATTAAACAGCTGAAAGCACAAAGATCATGAAACAGATGAAGGCACAATGATCAACCATGACAAGCTCCCAGCCATTGGATCACATCTAAATCAATCCACCACACACATTCATTTTTGAGAGATTGCAATCCATGTGCACACTTCTTACCAATCCAATTCAACATCAAACAACTATAAAAGAACCACAACCCTTACTGCAGAGGTATTTCAGAAATTCGAACTGCATAGTGTCTACAAAGTGGAGACATACCATCAGAGTGTGTGTAGGGTATAATCACAGTATAATCAGGTAACTGCATAATCAGTGTTTATGTTATTTCCATTATTGTTAGTGATATTTATGTTATAAAAAGCTTCCCCTTTAAAGCTTCCATTGCTGTTAGTGATATTTATGTTTTTTCCATTGCTGTTAATGATATTTCTATATAATCAGAACCTGTTAGTGATATCTCTATATAATCAGAACCTGTAGTGTTATTTCCATTTATGTTATAGGCAACTTCCAGTTTTCTTCTGCATAATTAGCTTCCCCTTTAAATGTGCAAGTTGTTGCAGGCATGGCAAGAGTCAACGTAGCAAGGAGAACAAGCCGCCGACTGAGCAGGGGTGCCTAGATATGTTGCACCTCATCGGACGAGGAGAGGGTCGATCCTTCAAATGCCAACAATGCACCCAACAATGTTGTTGAGAATGACCATGTGGTGGTAGATGACACTGTTGTCCCACCATCAACCACAGAGCCACCATCAAAAACAATTCCAGGAACAAGTTCAACCACCAAAATCAGTGCAATAAGAGGCTGGACAAAAGAAGACATGTTAGCTGCCATTGATGATATAGAGTTCAATGGATATTCCATTCGTGCTGCTGCTAAAAAACATGGAGTTGCTACCTCATCAGTGCATTATTGGATAAATGGGCTCACACATACAAAGCGCAGATGGCCTGTTACAGTTATGAGTGAAGAGGAGGAGGCTGAGGTCGTTCAGTGGTGTAAGGAGATGGCTCAAATGGGACATGGACTAGAGATGATATAGCTAAAGTCCACAGTAGCTCAAATATGTCAAGGGAGGCCAAACCCCTTCAAAGTTGGGTTTCCTGGAAAGTCATGGTGGTTTGGGTTTAAAAAAAGGCACCCAGACCTTGTGTTGTGTACAGCTGAGGGCCTGGATAGAGATAGGGCTCTAAATCTACGCCCTGCAATTCTGACTAAGTTCTATGCCACCCTTTCTAGTGCATACGAAAAACATGGTTATGCTCCAGACCATATATGGAACTGTGATGAAATAGGTTTACAAGCAGGAAGGAACTGTGGCATGCGTGTGATTTCCAAGAGAGGGAGTTGTAATGTGCCTAAGAGTTTGCCTAGAAGCAGGGAGTGGATCACTATTCTATGTTGTGTCAATGCAATTGGTGCTTCAATCCCTGGAGTTTATCTATTTAAAGGTAAAACTCAACTGAAAAACTATATACAGAATTGTGAGCCAGGTGCATGCATGGCTGCACATCCCCATGCTTGGATGACTAAAGAACTCTTTCTGAATTGGCTAACTCACTTTGTTGCATCTATACCAGGCGGTGTCTCACCTGTAAACAGACACCTGCTGGTTTTGGATGGACATGGAAGCCACATTGATGTGTAAACAATTGAAGAGGCTAACAATCTGGGCATCGACCTGTTGACACTTCCTGCTCATACCACTCACCGATTGCAACCCCTAGATGTCAGTGTGTTCGGGCCTTTCAAGAACTATTTCAGGGGGGAGCGAGCTTCGTGGATGGAAAAGAATCCAGGGGTGGAGGTAAAAAGGTTTGAGCTAGCTGAGCTTGCAAGTAAATCCTTTAGAAGGGATCTCACACCATCAAATATCAAGGCTGGGTTTAAGAGGACTGGGATATGGCCACTGAATTCTGAGGCTCTCATGCATGATACTAGTTGCAGCCAGGCATTTCAACTGGATGGTCAGGAAGAAGGGGATGTCCAAGTACAAGCTGATGGCCAAGGAGATGTGGAAGTAGAGGAAGACACTGTTGCTACTGATAATATCATATCCCTGTATCAAGGAGGACCCTACTATGGTGATGATGATGAATAGGTGTGTGAAACACAATATAACAATGAACCAAGTGACAATAACATGGAGGTTGTTACACCAACTGAGACAGCTGCAACTTCTGCTTCTGGTCTTCTCAATGTCTCTATGCAAGGGACAGTTGCAACTTATGCTTCTGATCATGTCAATGAAAACGTTGATCATGCACCAAGGAGCAGCATGGGAGAATTGAATTTTCCAAGCCAGGTTACCCCACCATCATGGCTGGCAGAATCCATGATGAATTTGGACCAAAATATTTTCTCAAGGACCAATGAAGAAAGCATGAACATGCCTTCACAACCACGAGAATTGTAAGATGAAATTGTTCCTTCTTTTGTGGACAATGGAAACCTAGAAGAAGATAGTCTCCACAATGAGGTTCCAGCTGAAGAGGACAATATGGTTCAAATATAGGAGGGGAACATTGACCCAAATATCGAAAGGCAAGTGTCAAGCAAGGAGCCGCAAGTGTCAACGAAGTGCCAGTTTCTTGGTCGGTTCCTAAAGCTACCAACAGAGAGAGTGTTAGCAAAAAGAAGGAAAGCAACAACAGACAATCTTCGTCTATGCCGAAGTTCACAGTTACTCACCTCAGAAGACTATATAAAACTATTGGTTGAGTCTGAGCATAGGAAACTTGAAATCCATGATTTAAAACAGAAGAAGAAGGACTTAGTTAAAGAAAAGAAGGCTGCAAGGATTGCTGTAGCAGAACTTCGAGCACAGGAAAAGGATGAAAGAGAGAAAGAAAGACAAGAAAAGGATCGTCAAAAGCAGATGGCAAGGCAGGAAAAGGAGTGGAGAAAGGCTCAGCAATTGCTTCAAAAAGAACAAGGGCTTCCAGAAAGGGTTGCTAGTGATGCAAACATGGTGGAGGGGAGTAGGATGATGCCAAACACATTGGAACATATTCCAGATAATACTCCATGTTTCCAAGACCTCCTAAACATCCAAGTCCCCCACTATCAACAAGTGCACATGCCCAATTTATTCCCTCCTACCATTGCAGGTGTCAATCGTGTGTATGATTATAGGGGGACTCAACCTATTGGAGGGGTTAGCAGCACAAGTGTGCACTGTGGCTACTCAATTCGTCCATGGCTTCATGAGGTGCATTGGATATCATATGGAGGCAATCAACCACAACCTAACCAACCATTGTTAGGTAGGCCAACCAACTTGGCTTAAGCAAAAAACTCAACAACACTGGGCAGTGAAGATCTTGGAGGACATCCTTCATTGGGGGTGTCACATGGGGTGCCAGCATTTTTGTGGTGACCACATTGCAATGTGGATGTTTTGTAATCACTGGCTCTAATGTCTGTAACATGGCCATTTTGAATACAATCCTAGACCATTTTGGATACAATCCTTGGTCACAGTGTTCCCTATTGTTTGCGGCATTGTAATCAGGGGTTTAATATACAATTTCATCATGTTTATGAATTATGTTTGTTGTTGGTTTACGTTGCAATCCCTGCAACAGGGTTAGGGTCTAGATCCTTAATGAATCTTTAAGTGTGTTTCTTTGAATGTACAATTCTTGAGAACCCCTCTACATTAATCTTAGTAAGTCCAGCAGGTTAAGGGCTGCAATATTAATCATTAGATTCATCACATTTTGTAATCTCTAAAAAGCAGCCATAACAAGACCTCCATTGTTTTCAAAAATTGATCATAACCCACAAGTCTAGTCTAGCAACAATGGCCAAGTCTAATGCAAAGAGAATATTCATAACCATGATTGAAAAAATGGCTCCAAGTAAACTGCTGTATTTGTAAATCACATTAGAAGTGGCAGCACAATACTGAATTCTAGTAACTATCTATTAACTTCATAATTCCAAAGACAAATTATAGAAGCTTGAGTGTCATACTAATCAACATAAAAGGCCTAAATCAGGCATAGTGTGTGTTTTTCAAGGTTTATGAATTATGTTTGCTATTGGTTTATGTCTAGATCCTTAATGAATCTTTAATGAATGAGTATCATACTAATCAAATACAACTGCAGTTTAGTTTGCCTATGAATTATAGTCTGCAGCCCTTCAACCAAAATAACTATCAAATATCAAATTATAGTTTGCAGCCCTTCTCTGTAATATTCAAAGAAGACATGATACTTTATAAGGAACCAAGAACAAAATTGATATCCTTTTGAAGAATAGAGCAACAAACAACAGTAATCGATCCAAAGTCTCTGTTTAATAAAACCAGGTGTATATAAATGCATGCTATGGTCTACCCAACAACAAATTGAACATTCTACCTACAACCAAATCATCACAAAAAACTAATAGCACCCATCACAGTAGATTTTGAATATGAAATAAGTGCAGAAGAAAGTAAATGGCCTACAAAATAATTTCACACCATAAATTGGCCCATAATGCAAGTGAAGTGCACTTGATGTTAATAGTTAGAAGTAAAAACTGCATCATATACTTGTAAATTGAAGCCAATATACCTATAAAACTGCATCATATGCCAAGTTGTGTTGCCAACTGTACATTAAAGTAAAAGCCAATCTCAGTCCTCGACTACTTGCTCCAAGGATTTGTCGCAGTGGCTAATATAAAAAAAATTAATTATGTGTATTCTCCCAATAAGATGAGACAATGGTAGAAGTCACTGTTGTATGATGCATTTTTAAGTATTAACTATTAATATCAGGCCCATGCAATTCCAAGAATAGACATCCATCCCATGCAACAAAAACCAAATTCATAAACCAACCCTACTGTAGGCCATGCAACAAAAACCAACAACAAACTGAATTGCAACAAAACATAATTCATAAACCAACAAAAAACATAATTCATAGACCCTAACCCTGCGACATGGGATTGCAACGTAAACCTGCAACAAACATAATTCATAAACCCTGACCCTGCGGCAGGGATTGCAACACAAACCAACAACAAACATAATTCATGTACCCAGACCCTGCGGCAGGGATTGCAATGTAAACCAACAGCAAACATAATTCATAAACCCTAACCCTGCGGCAGGGATTGCAACATAAACCAACTAAAAGCATAATTCATACATCCTAAACCTGTGACAGGGATTGCAACGAAAACCAACAACAAACATAATTCATAAACCCAAACCCTGTGGCAAGGATTGCAATGTAACCCAACAACAAACATAATTCATAAACCCTAACCCATGCGGCAGGGATTGCAGCGTAACCCAACAACAAACATAATTCATAGACCCCAACCCTACGGCAGGGATTGAAACGTAAACCAACAACAAACATAATTCATAAACCCAAACCCTGCGGCAGGGATTGAAACGTAAACCAACAACAAACATAATTCATAAACCCCAACCGTGCAGCAGAGATTGAAACGTAAACCAAAAACAAACATAATTCATAAACCCAAACCCTGCTGTAGGGATTGCAACATAACCCAACAACAAACATAATTCATAAACACCAACCCTGCAGCAGGGATTGAAATGTAAACCAACAAAAAACATAATTCATAAACCCAAACCCTGCGGCAGGGGTTGCAACGTAACCCAACAACAAACATAATTCATAAACCCAAACCCTGCGGCAGGGGTTGCAACGTAACCCAACAACAAACATAATTCATAAACCCTAACCCTGCGGCAGGGATTACAACCTAAACCAACTAAAAACATAATTCGTACATCCTAACCCAGTGACAACGATTGCAATGAAAACCAACAACAAACATAATTCATAAACCCAAACCCTACGAAAGGGATTGCAACGTAACCCAACAACAAACATAATGCATAAACCCCAACCTTGCGGCAGGGATTGAAACGTAAACCAACAAGAAACATAGTTCATAAACCCTAGCCATAATTCATAAAAATAATTCATAAACCCTAGCCGTAATTCATAAACCATAACCAGTATCTCAAAACACAGTATAAGGACAAACCACCAGCTTAATTTTCCAACAACAACAACAAACCAAAGCAATGTTAAACCTTGAAGTGCAGCACAGAAGGTCCACAGAATCCCCAGCAAATTGGGAGTGTTGAAAAACATGTTTGCAGGGATGGATGGTAGGAAACCTACCAGCGAGCCACTGGACGAAGCGAGAGAGCCATAGGATGAAGAATCCAAACACAAGACGAGCACAACTACCGGCCGAGGAGCGAAGCCACCGAACGAGGCCACCACAGCCATTGGACCAGGGACAGAAAGCCACCATCGCCACCATCGAAACCATGGGAGGCAGAACCCGACATCTCCACAACTGAAACGGGAATACTGCAAGTCACCACCACAACCGAACATAATGACACGCACCATCGAGCGGAATGCCGCCATGTCCGAAGCAACAACCAGGACAGAGTGGTCACAAAGGGGTGCGGGAGATCACCAAAGTCGAGTGCTAGGTGAACAGAGCTGAGCGCCAGGTGAACATAGACAGGCGGAGGGAGCCACAGCTTTGGGTGCACAGATGATTAACAAACGGGGCAGCAGAACGCCCACAGTCCGGGTCCAAACAAAAAACAATGGTGGGTAATACCTTTCCCAGGCACGGGTCCATGGAACCATGAAAAGTAACCTCCCATGTGCCGCGTTAAAGCGCCCACCTACTAGATAGGTGGCGCTGCCTCATCTGCGTCAAAAAACACCAAATCAACCTTGCCAGGTGGCGTGGGGGGGGAGCCAAGTGGGGTGTTTAGGTACTGGCATCCCTCCCCTATTCATTTTTTTAAATATATTTATATCAATACATGTTTCCTAAATTTATGCGGACTCACGTCTTTCTTAATACATTTACTCTTATGATCGACAAATATTATACAATGAATTCGGTATATTGCAGCGAATTCACATTTAAGGTCAAACATTATTCTAATGTTATCTCAAGTGAGTGATAGAGGACCGATGATCTAAATAACTTAATAAATATTTATTTTAATGTTATCTAAAGTGAGTGATTTAGGACTGATGATCTAAATAACTTAATAAATTTTTAAATATACAATACTTTTCATATTTTTATAAAATTTTGAGACGGATATTTTTAAGTTAATGGTAGATTGCTTTGGGAAAGGAACAAATTATTTTTAAGTTAATGGTAGATTGCTTTGGGAAAGGAACAAATTTGATGGGCAAAATAATGTAAATATTGCCTATTGCAACGACTTTTACTAACAGTGTAAAAAAGTGGTGTACAAATTGTGGAATTGCAATATCTTTCTTAAAAGTTAAATGCTTTATTTGGTTTTGTTTAAAAAACAAGATTTTTTCATGGTGTAACTTTATAAAAAAATGTTTTGAACGCCCAAGTACTTTTCCTGCCACTGCATCTCCTGCCTAGTTAGAATTTAAAAATCTATGCAAAATAAACTTACCATCTCTTATATAGCTAAAACCAAAAATGTATTGTGCCCTTTAGATATCGGAGCACACGTTTTGCTGCAATCCAATGAATTTGCCTTGGCCCAAATATGTGTGTCTTAGGGGATTTGAGTCTCTCAATCATCTATATATGAAATGTCTTTTTTCTTGTATACTATGAACATAGGTTCTTGCATATCTGTACTTATTAGACATAATCTTCTTTTGAGGATAATATGAAAGATTGGATTTATCAGTTTCCACAGCATAAGGAGCTGCCATCCTTTGTCTGCTGAGGAATTTGGAAAGCTAGGAACTTATGGATTGTTCATCAAGTGGCTTAGATAACCAATTTTAAAATTCTAGGTTTATATATAGATTTTCACATGAATCGGTGTATGCAGAAACAAAGGATCCTTATTGTACCAATCTTTCTTGAATATGAGACCATTGTTTTTTTTATGGATTTGCTTCTTCAGGTGGCATGATGATCAAAATTTCTGATAGGACATATTTCTTGTTATGGATTGGTTGTGGGTCAGGTGCAAATACTCGAGTTGAGTTATTGGCTCTATGGGGACTGCTACATTTTTCTTCTTCTAGGTTTTTTTTTTTATCTCTTCAACTTTATGGTGATTCCAAGACAATTGTGGATTGGGAAATCGGTAAGGCTACTTTTCAAGTGGTGGTTCTGGATCAGTGGTGTGATAGGATCAAACAACTACAGACCTCTTTCTCTCATTTATCACTTTCACACATCTATAGGAAATTCAACAAGTTGGCTGACTATTTATCAAAAAGAGTTGTTGGTGCCTTAGAAGGTATCCTTTATTTTGAAGAATTTGATGGCTTTTTCATTGCCTATGAAGGCTCCTCAAAACTTTATTAGCATCTTTTACTACTTAGTTGTTTTGCTTCTTACTACCAGTTGTAACTTTTGTTTCAGAGTTGATCTGGATACTTACTCTTTTTTTTGTTGTGTAGCATTGAAGTTGGTGATAAAAGGAGAAACAAAAAATATGTTAATCTTTTAGAAATGGCAGTGTAGAAATTAGTCACCTTATATAGTTGAAGAAATTTCTTGTAAAAGTTATTATAACTATGATGATATAATTGAATATCAAATTATAATTTTTTTTAAGTTAATACTTTTATAAAAATAATTTTTGAATTATTTTATTTATTTATTATAAAATTTAACATTAATAATAGAAAATTCAACATTATTATTTTTAGTAAATTATTTATGATAGGTGTTTATCATATTTGATAGTATATATATTTTTTAAATTAATTATATATTGGTGTTTATTATATAAATTGAGATCATTGCTTTATTTTATATAATGTTTGAAAGTAATAAATTTTTTATTTATATTTATTATTTATTTTTAAAAAAATAATATTAAAAAATAATATTTTTTAATATAATAAAAATTTATGTTTTGATATTATATTTATTTTAATTTAATATTAAAAATAAATTAATAATTACTTGAAAGTAAATGTAAACTTTATATCTTTTATAATAATATTTTTCATAATAATAATGTTAGTAATCTTTTATTTTTTTAATATCGTATAAATTTTCTAATTTAATATGTTTTAAATTAAGTGCAAGATAATATTTATTATATATTATTAAAATATTTAAATTCAAATTAAACTTAAATTCAAGATAAAGATTGTCTCATTAAAGATAATGTATAATCTAGTTTCATTGAAAATAATTAGTGCAAGATAATGTACAAATCCAATTTCAATCAAGATTGTCTCATTAAATTCAAAAACCAAAAAATTTAAAAATCCTAAATTATTAAAAAACTAAAATCACTAATTGAAATCTTGCGTCACCCACACCAATGTGTTTTAATCATGGCTAGCAATGAGATCATTAGACTTGGCATGGCCTCACAATAACTATGAAGTAACTCCAACATTTAAACTTGAAAAGAAAACTCTTCCCACTCTCATGTTTATCCATAACTATTACTCGTTAATAATATATTTATGGCATGCACAATAAACCTCAAAACATACAAATATTTATATCTCTAAGAAAAATCGTTCAATACATATGTGGATACATCATGATTCCTTTGGTGATTCATATTTTTTCCATGTCTAAATTCATTTTCAAAGGAATGTTTATATATTCATGTTATATATAATTAATCTAAGCATATAAAACCACTAAAATATTTATATCTCTAAAACCAATCATTAACTAGATTTATTAACAAAGACACACTTATTTTAATGATTGCGATGATGATCCATTTTGCTTCTATGTCTACAATCTTGATGAGATGGTGGCAGAGAGTAGTGACCTCAATGTAGTCTCATACAATGTTAATTAACGAGTTCTCAAAATACGGTAAACTGAAAAAGGCCTTGAAGATCTTTGACAAAATCAGATAGTAGGATTTAAGCAAGATGTTTGTGTTTTAAATAAATGGTTTAGGGTTTTATGGAAAAATAAAAATTGGATGAAGATTATAATCTCTTCTACGACGTGGTGGATGGAGGCTAAAATATTGATTTCATGACATATGATATAGGGCTGGTGCAAGGTAATGATACCCACTTATGACACGTTAGTTGCAATGGCATGCTGGAAAAACAGAAATCTTATCATTAAAATGAATTATTAGAGGTACCTACAAAAGTTTTAGAATTATGTGTAAAAAGATGAAACGTAGAAAAATGGATCACCTTCCAAAATATATAACTTTTATTTATGGAAAAGTGGTATAATCACCCCCAAAATGTCATTATTTTAAAATTGGTATGTTATTTTTTCTCTAAAACATAATGCATATGTTTGTGTTGGTCCATTGGTTTGTTATGTAAATTGTCAATTTATGAGGAAAAAAATATGTAGAGGCGTAGGAAACAGACGAATATTGTGCAGGGGTATTTTTCCAAAATTTTAAAAGTTAATTTTCTTTATTTTTTAAATTACGAAAGTCAGTGAAGCCTTAAAATGACATGGTCGAGTGTTGGTCCACCATATCATGGTCTAAACATAGTAAAAAATAATAAAAAAATTAGCTTGTAGGTATTCTTGTACTCTTGTGCGGGTTATTTTCCATTCTCGAAATATGTAAACGAATCAAAATTTATAGGCCAAATAAACGACCTATGTTTTTTACAAATTTGACATGAGTGTAGTTAAAAATGAATTAAAAATAGAAAACAACAATGGATCTATTCATAAAATATATAGTTAGATTCTGCACACAGAGCTCAACAAGTGTGTGCAATTTCATCAGTAGTGCACAAGTGGAGCATATGCGGAACTAAGTGTGAAAAACATGAAGTTATAGAAATTGGTGTGTTCTGCCATAACTTAGATCGAGCCTCACGGTTTGGCAATCTGAAGCTAATACCAAACCTGCAAGGGCACCAAAAATTTTTTGAATCCAAACACGCGCAATGAGCACACGCGTAAATGTGTGCACGCGTATATGCATGCATGAATAGTTGCACACACACGTATGCACACGCGTAGAGGTGTACATGCATTTCTGTGCGTGCACACGTTCTTGGTCACACCTTTTTATCTCTCCCTAAACCCCCCCTCCTTATCTATAAACCCACCCCCCCCTCTTCCTATCCACCGAATCCCCCCACTCTCTTCCACTCTACCCAATCCATCCTCTCCTCCTCACCCCTCTCTTCTCTCCTTCACCACAAGGGTTAGGAGATATACTATTACACAAAATCACTAACTCACATTATCCGCATGTACATATAAATATTCATCCTTATAACCGTAAATCCATGACTACTATCTATCAATCCCCAAAACCTTGACCATTAGTCCCTAGCCACTGCAATCCTTAGTCCCTAGTACAACTAACGACCATAATTCTTGTTCAACTATAATCCTAAACTAGTATAGCCCCTAAAAATCCTAAATACTAACACATAATGATATATATCCCTTAACCCCTATAATCCTAACCACCTAATTCTAACCTCTAAAGTGTCTAGTCAAATAAAAATGAACCCCTAACCCTTATAACCGCTAATTATCATCAAACCTAAACTCTATCATCAAACACCTAACCCTTAAAAACTATAAACCGTAGTCAGTTTAGAGAGATAGTCAGAGAGAGAGAGACCTGAACCTTGGGCCCTAAAGGAATATTCTATCCAAAAAGAGCTATGATGATTTCCTCCACTAACCACACATGACCTCTTAATGGTATCAATGGCCTATGATTAAGGATGTCGATACCATGAAGTGGATTTGAGCAATATGTATGTGCCTGATCAAGGCTTTTGGAATGTTTTTTTATGGAAGAATATCATGCCTTTGTCTATAAAGAAACCATTTAGACATCCAAGGCCATGAACAATGTCTAAAAGAACCAAACAACACTTTACAAGGGTATCCATTGTGTTATGTATCCAAGTCTTGGGGACTTAGGGCATTGGACATGGTCAACGGAGGAGACCTAAGACTCGGGCCTTAAAGGAATCTTATATCCATCTATGGCTAAGAAGGTTACCTCCACCAACTACACATGGCCTCTTGAGGTATCATTGTTTTGTGATTGAGGATGGAAGTGCCATTATATGGTTTTGAATTAGTATGTACATGTATTAGGGCCTTGGAAATGGTTTTCCAGGGAAGAATACCATGCAGTTGGCCCTAAAGAAACCATTGAGGAATCCAAAGCCATGAGAAATTACTCGAGGAACCATGCATTATCTCATAGTCAAGGGAGGAGAGTTGATCCTATGGACCTAAATTAATATTCTAGCCATCCAAGGATAATAATATTTCATCCACCAACCACGCGTGACATCTTGAGGGTATCATTACTCTATGATTGAGGATATTAGTGCCCTTTAGTATTTTAACGTAGTATGTACATGTCTCGGGGCCTTTAGGATGATGCTCTAGGGAAGAATACTTCGACTTTATCCTTAAAGAAAGCATTGAGGCATCTAGATCCATGAAAAATGTTTCAAAGCACAGCACACATGACTTTGTCAATGGTATTCATGATGCTCTATATTTATGTATTGGGGCCTTGGGGCTTTGGACATGCTTAGTGGAGGATACCAAAACCTTGGGCCTTGAAGAAGTATTCTAGCCATAAAATACTAAGAAGGTTTCCTCAACCAACCACACATGGCTTCTTGAGTGTGCCAATGGCTTATGATTAGGGATGTTGGTGCAATTAGGTAGCTTGGAGAAATATGTATGTGTCTCAAGGCCTTGGGAATGACATTTGAGGGAAAAATACCATGCATTTGCTCGTAAATAAAGCATTGAGGCATCCAAATCCATGAAAAATGTCTCAAAGCACCATGTATGACTTTGCAGGGATATCCATGATGGAATTGCACTATGTATCCAATTCTTTGGAATTGGCGGTTTGGACATGGTCATGGGAGGATACTTGAAGCTCGAGGCTGAAAGGAATGTTACATTCATATTGGTTAGGTTGTGTGGTTGATATAAAATCAACTTTTGAATATGTATTTCAAGTTATCTTGGTTTCTTTATGTGTTAAATTTCCATGATAATTTGCACATTCAATTTTGCATAGCTCGTATAATTTTAACCAATCATAATTCACATTTTAATATTGGTATATTTTTATTTTTATATAACCTTTAACTCCATAACTTAACTACAATCCCTATAACCTTTAACTCTTAACCTACAATCCTTATAACCCTAACCCCAAAAAGCACTTATGCATTTAGGGGTTATGGTTTAGAAGAGGGCCTAATGGCCTTTATGTGGGAGGGGCTCTAGGAATAAATTGACACATATAGATTTATTGGGCAATAAATGAAGTAAACGTTATCCACCGAACTATGCAACGTTCAACAGAAGCACGCACGCGCTAGGAGCGGGTGTGTGCCTCTATTGAACATAAAATTTAGAAAATAACCTGCGCTCTTATCCCTCATTTTTTCTCTCATTCCTCACATATTTTTCGTTGTTTTCATGCATAGTCCGACAATCACTTGCATTTTGGATTGAATTCACACACCTTTTGGTGTTTCTTTGACAATTTGTATATAATACACACCAGTTGGACTCTATTTGACTCATTGAATTGAATACACACCAGTTGGGTTCTATTTGGATCGTTGGATTGAATACACAACAGTTGGATTCTATTTGGATCCTTGGATTGAATTCTCATGTTGCTTGTACACACTTGAACTCTTCTTACATATAGTGGATACATCAAAAGAGCATTTTACATTTCAAGCAAAGAGCAATCATAATCCTTGAGGTATGGTTACATTTTTTGCTTGTGAAATGTATTTTAGTCTTCAGTCACTTTGTCTGAATTGTATCTATTTTAGTTTTTCCTCATGAATTGTATGATAAATGTATTTTAGTCTTCCTAATATTCAACATAGGCAATAAAAACATCTTACCACAAAAAAACTACAACATGCACCAAGCAATGCTTTCAACCTTTCATGAAGATAATAAAAAAAATTTACTTGCATCACCACCAATGACCTTTCATAATCACATAACTCCATCTAGTACACAAACAATTGTTGAATTCCTCATGATTTCACTACAATAACTCACACAAACACCTAAAGAATCAAACTCTTAATCTTTTTGGGTTATTTTCCCTCGTCCAAAACATGAAAATGAAGTGAGTAGGAGCTTCTCCTTTTGTAGGAAATGTGCTCCTACTAACATCCCATACCACCATCCAATTGAGTTCCTAGAGGTGATGTTGTTGTTATATCTAGGGCATTCTCAATAGATTTTAAGATTATATGAAAACATTCTCACTAGATGTTGTTGTACATAATCAATTGCTACATCGAGTTTTAATAATCGTGCACATCGAGTTTTAATATCTTATTTGTTATTTATTCTTGTAGGGGTGATATTTTTGTTTTGTTAAAAAAACGTATTGAAGATGAGAAACAAATGTAATAATAAAAGAAAGTCTAGAAGGAAGGAGCCACCCACTTTGAAAGGCCCATGAGATAAGAGAAAAAGCTAGGTTGTACATGGAAAACCGTAGACATCAAAATGTTATTGCCTTAGATCCATCAACAAGCAATGCCGAAGTGGTTGAAGTCAATCAAATATTGGTTGATGCCAAGTATGAAGAGATGGATGTTGAACAAGTTGTTAATTGGAATCCTCCCCAAGAAGAGAACACACATGTCTAACACACTCCCTTACAGGACCAGATTGTGACGAAGGGCCACAACAAACCGGTGACGAGACTCGTACTTAATTTCCAACTCCCTTGCCTCGACTATCAAGCGGACGATGAAGAAATCCCATACGTATTCATGTGGATGAAATTTCCTTTTCAGGACTTGAAGGTAAGTTGACCAAACGCACTATTGATTTCCATTGTAACAAGATAATCAAATAATTTTTTGAATCCAAAACCGATGCAACAAAATGTCTATTGTTTCTGGCTTTGTTAAAATCACATTGTCTAGCTCATGTTAGGAGAACTTTTGGCATAAAGGTACTTAGAAGTTTAGAGGCCAACAATCATGTTGTTAGAAATCTACAGTCTGCATTTAATTTTATTGGAAAAACTTCTTGTACAAAATATTTTAATGCGGCCCGTCGTGTACTATCAGAATCCATTGTAAACAAATCCACAAGGCAATGTCACCTGTTATCACACACATGTAAAATATTTAAAGTAGATAGAAATAATTTTCAAAAGTATTCTGCTATTAGAGAAAAACTTGAGACCCCAGGCCAAAAATATTGTTGGGCCTTTGTTGTAGGTTACCTCGTTTAGACACGAAGCTTATTTATGCTGTTAAAGAACTAGTACAAAAGTGTTGGCATGATAACACTAGACCGTAATCGAATCAAAGAGATGTGTTAAAGTTGAGAAAATGTGTTAAGGGGTGTGAACCCCATGTCAAGCACTTCCTTGACACAACACAAATGAAACTCTATGAGAGGTTCAAGAATGAGCACACACAATTGAACTTGGGCCAAAGGTCTTTTTAAAAATACAAACCTTGGTATGTTAGAATTTGCATTGATCGCAACACATGTTGCTATAGATACCATGTGGAATTTCAGTACTATTATGATACATATAGACACATATTTTGTGATTTGCATGGTAACATTGTGCAGGACTGCCCATCATTACAACCATTAAATGCATCCCGAGAATTTATACATAGCATAATGTGTCCAAGACCTGAAGGACAAAAATATTATAAAAGATCATGTTTATATGGGACATGTTCCAGGTGCAGTGGATTTGCATTATTGAGCCGCTGCATCCATGAAATCAAGGAGCACGAATTTGGGAGGATGTCAGTAGAAATGCATAACTTCATGTACATAACATATCAAGTAGATAGTGCGAAGGAAAGCAAAAAAATTTCATTGGTGAAGTCACAGGTAATCTAAGTTTACATACTTTCATATTGTACATGTTGAATTTATACATATATATTGAGATTGCAAATGTCACATTGTATTAATGCCCTTGGTTTTGTGGCACCAGGTACAAATTTGCTATTTCATGAAGGAATTATACCAAGAAACTGTGAAATTCTATGTCACAACAGATCTAAGAGATGAGGATACCTCACAAAGAAAGAATGAGCAGAAAAGTTGAATAAGAGTAAAAACTTCAGTAAAAAATAGCAGAAGAATAATTATGCAGTAGAACTCAGATAGGAGCAGAATAATGTTACACTACTCAATTATCAGTATAATTAACAATGATAATACAATGGAGAGAATTCAAATCATGTAGTATAATTCAAACTTCGGTTGCCTTAGCATAGGGATTATCACCACTGGAGTGCTCCGAAAGACTCAAAGTCGACTAAACTAAACCTAAACTCAGCTAAGTGAAGTAACAATTAGTTAACTCACTAAGGAGGGTGCAATAGTGAGTCTGTCATGCATGCCAGTCAGAAAAGGGCGCATGAGACCACAATCAATGGCATCCAGAGATCTAACCCCCCATAAGAGTCAGATAACTCAGGTGGACTGCACTTGAACACTTAGTAGGTTCCTATAAAATAGGGAGCTGACTGAAGTGGTCCTAAAATGATGAATGCAAGGATTAAAAGGTGGTAGATGGATCCTGGATGACATTTGCACACCAGTAGGGGGAAAATGACATCATCAACAACTAGGAAAAATAAATAATGCTAGGTAAGACGAGGATGGAGTATTGAAATATCCTAACACCCCCCCTAAATCCATACTTTTGCATCTTGGGCCCAGGTTACTAAGACCAAAGGTCACCCATACAATCAAATAAATGATAAAAAAAATAAAGAATAGTCCATGAACCAAGGAAATGGGGAAAACCTCATGGGAAACCCCCCCCCTCAAATTGGACTGAAACACACCAAAATATTAATTGCTCCAAACTCAAGTAGGTGTGATTCTTGATCATATGTTTGGAGTCATATTTCTCTTGGGAATAAGTGGATCATGATCCAAAACATGTGCTTGTATTCTTCTTCAGTGGATGCAAACGAATATGGATGATTTATGAACTTGCTCTTCAGATCGAACATGGTGAGAACAAATTCAAAAATATGAAGATCATCCTGGAACCTGTGATTCAAACCTGTTGAGGTAGGATCAACTCTAAGAATGTGTAGATAGTTCTTTGATATCTCCTTTGAACCAACATAGGTGAGATCGTAACCAAATGAAATATGACATGATGGTGGTGGCTTGGACTTCAAATCACCTCCAAGACTTGATATTTGGTTTCTTGTGATCTCCTTTGAACCAACAGGGGTGAGATCAAAACCAAAATCACAAAAATATGCCTGAGACCTTAACCCAAGCGAATGGTGGTTTCCTCCATCTTCATAGAAACTCTAAGAGAATGTGCCAATGATCAAATAGAATTTCATAGGAAGCATGTGATCAAGGATGGCGAATGTATCACCTCCAAAATCTTATTTAACATCCAAATCATTCAATAGATCATCATTCTGCACACTAGTAGACTCATGTGAAAGAGAGGATTTAAGAACCTCTTCAGATTATAGAGTATGAACTAGCTTATCTTGCTCAGAATTCGAAATAGAAGACATTGAGAACATGAGTGTTGAATCTGCAGCTTCTTCTTGATCTTGAACAAATTCATCATGAGATATGATTGAGGCCGAGACATAATTAGAGAGATCACTTAAGGAGGTATCACTGGGCTTGTTCTCCAAATAATTTGCACCAATATATTCATTTTTCTTTCCAAATTCTTTGTCTAGTTGGTCCCATAGATCACTTGGTATAGTGTCCCTTTTTCTTTTTAAATTTGGTAAAATTGGAAAAATTGCAAATTTTGGCTAATTCGATCCTTAGACTAGTATTGACCCAAATGCCTCCAAATGGATCCAAAAGCTTCCAAATTGGTTATGAATGTGTTTGGAAGGTATTAAGACATAAAATTGTGACTTATGGATTTTTTTACACTCTCAAAATACTTCTGCAACATTCAATTACAATCAAGGAAAGATAGGGCAATTTACTAGTCAAATCGAGGTTCAAATCTCCCAAGGGTAGTGGTCAAAGATGGATCTCCAAATGCTATACGAACTTCCCAAATTTAAGAAAAGAGACATGGTATTATTAAAGGACTTCAATGGGATCCAAAATACATAATCAATTAGTTTCTAAAGGCTTCTGCAACTCCCATAAATCAGAGATTTATGGACATGTCTTCACATAGGGGGAAATGCTAGTAAACTTCACCACTTGCTATGAAATTCGAGATTTATGTTCCAAATGATTATGAAATGTATATTAAACTTATTCCATAAATTAATTACCATCCATACATAATAAAAATAAAATATATTAACTGATACAAGTCGAAATAGAGCAACTTCAAGCTTTCATAACAAGATGTAGGCACCATTTATGCATTATTTGGTATTTCTACATAGTTCCACTTGGTATTTCGACCTGAAAGACTTCTAAGAATTAAATACATAGTATATATATAATAATAAAAATAAATGGGGCCACAAGAGCTCCCCCAAATATAACAACATCTCACCAAGAGTGCCCTTCCTCCAAGAGCCAAAATATGAAGAGAAAGGTGAGAAAGGTGTGGAAGCAAGTTGAGGATGAGAATGTCAAGAGCTGCCCTGCAGGTTCGACCTGCAACAAATGAATCCATTGTAGCTACAAATGAAAGGTCTGAATGTCCTCTCCAATTTCCAATTAGGATGGGAATCTTTCACCCTCGAAATTGGTACTAAGGCAAGTAGAGTAAACACTCCACAAGCATGGACAAGCTATGCTCTCCAATATGCAAAATGATAAATGATAAAAATACACTCTCCTTCTTTTTTCTTGACTTTCAAAAAATTCCAAAGACCTCCTTAGCTCGAATTCCATCCATGAGCTTCATGCCAACTCGAATTGGGAAGAGATTCCAATGTGTGCCACTTGTCCCTCCATTCCTAGCCTCCTCCTTCACTCAATTCGAATGGATGACTCTTTGGCTGCCCTAACTCCCTTGTGCGCCATCTTGGAGGCTATTTTTAGACCTGACATGTCATATATTTCATATTTCAGCAATCAGGTCTGATTTGTGTCATAGGTGTCATATCATCTTCATCATTGTTGTCATAAAAGCTAGGGAATCTAGCCCAAGTGTCTCAATTTCTCTCAAATGCCTCTTCCTCCTCCATGGGAGTTACTCTTCCACTCCAATTCAACCTTCATTGATTCATTCCAATTATATTGACCTTCCAACTCCCCAATAACATTATAATCCACCTTGGATTCGAATGGGTGAGAATAGGATGCAATGTGACATGAGGAATCTAGCTTTGTGTGGGTCCCACACCACCAATGTGTCTCCATGACCAAGTGCCACCTTATTTTCCTATAATAAATATTTATTTAACCCCTTTTAATATATTTATATCAAGCTAATGTCCATTTTGGGTTTATTAGCTCCCTTATTCAAAATCCCAATCTTTCCACCTCAACCTAAGAAACTAGTAGATTGGTGGAATTTTCTCTTTTGATTTTATTTGAATGGGGACATTACATTCCTCCCCACCCAAGATTGCTTGTCCTCAAGAAATTTCAAACATAGATGTTGAAGAACCTGCTTCTTTCCAAAACTTTCTTTCCCAAAACATTTGAAACCAATGAGACTAAAAATAATTCTAGGGTCCCATTACTTGTAGTGCACTCCAACAATTAGGAGTGCTCTCCAACCCATACCATCAGGAAAGAGAATTCATGGATCCCATTTCCTTAAATGCATTCTTCCAAACATAATAAGTACAAAAGGTATACCATCAAAGTACATAACAACATAATAAAAATGTACATTAAGGAGGTGCATCATCAAAGAATCATGAAAGTGCTTGTACCTCCAAGTAAGTAGACCACCATTTTCCAAGTGTATACTAGCATCAAGTGACCAATCAAATCTGATCCAATGACATAGTTGAGGATCCCATGTCCTATAATGCTGCTGCAAAAATATGTAGAATGCATCAAAATAATCAGCTATGTATTCTTTCATCCAAGAAGTGAATGAAGAATCTCCACTAAAATCTGAACCAAGTAGGGAGCAAAGAAAACATTGAGACTTCAAGGGGCTCACATAAGTGCCATTTATGCAACCATGGATATGTGTATCATTAAGAAATAAAAAGGGATGTTGCTGCCAATAAACATTTTCTCCAATCATATATTTCTTCACCCAAGTAGTTAATGAAGTTCCTCCAACATCAATTGAACTAAGCAAGGAGCAAGGAAAATCACAAGTCTTCAAGTGACTCAAGTGAACATCATAAGTACATCCATGAAGATATGTATCATCATAAGGTAAAAAAGGATGCTGCTTAAAGTGTAAATAATGAGGTTCTCTAGTCATGTCATCATCAAAAGGAGAGCTAGGAGTTTCACACTCCTCATGTGGCACCATAAAAAAGAAACTTTTCACCCATACTTCGTTAGGATGAATGCTGCAAAATAGGGAAGTGTAAGATGTAGGAGAATGAACCAACTCACCCAAATGATCTGAATATGCAAAAGTGTCATCATGTGTAGGCTACATAAGGGTAGGATCATGCACCTCCCTCAAAAGGGAAAAAATTTCCTCATAGGTTGGTTCCAATGTAGTGGAGTCATACACTTCTTCGAAAATTGTGTCACCATTTCCAAGAGGCAACTCAAGTTCCTCTTCCACCACATCAAGTGCTTGGATATCATCAAGATCATCTTAAAACATATCAAGCACATGCAAATTTCCATGTTTCTCATGATCTACCATGTCATGATCACGGGGGATTCACTAGAAGGCAATATAATACCACGTTCATTCAAATTGCAGTATTAAATATTCACAAAAACCTAAAAATTATATTGCTTATATATTAAGGGGAAAAGGGTTTTTATTTATTTAATGTAACAATACAAAAATACTTTGGGGTCTTTTTTATATGGGAAGGCTGAAAAATATCCACCAAATGGAGATGGCGGGATCATAGCTGGATGAGAAATCGGGTTGAGGCAAGGCTCGGGCTTACCAGTACGCAGGGAAATCACGTCTTGAGGCATGATTGAGGCCAGGGGTTTCGTGGTGAAGTGGGTTTCCAGTCGATCATAGTTTAGAGACAGTGGTCATTGACAACCAATTGTTACCAATAGCACTCAGCCAGTTGTTACCAATAGCCTTGGGAGGCTCTAAGCCTCGAGGGCCTGTTATAGGCCCTCGATAGGCCTTGGGGGCTTGAATACCCAACCACTGGTGCCTATTACATGCCTTGGGAGGTTTAGTTAGCCTCCTAGAGCTTCTTATAGGCCCTGGGGTCTTGGATATCTAGCCCACAACAGGCTTAGTCAACAATTGGGGAACTGCAATATGCAATCTAAATGCTGTACCATGTGCATTGGCTCTAGTGACATACAAGAAATGATTTCCTATCTTTTCATTAGACCATTAGATGTTTCAAATCATAATGATATGTGGTTGAGTAATTGCATTATGGGTGAAGTAATGTGCATCCACAATATACATCGAAAGAAGCAAGGTGCATTGAAGAATGCATGTGGGGTCATAAGAGGGGTATCATATCAATATACTAGGTAGAAATATAAAGGGGTATAAAAAATGTTAATGGAAAAATTAATACATACAATATCTAGTGAAAATAGGGGTTTTTTTTAATTGGGAAGGCATATTGGGAGGGGGTTAAAAAAACGATTTTGGAAGTTATTTTCCAATATTTAGTGAAATTAGGGGTATTCTTTCATATGCTAGGAACGAACGTGCTATGATAGTGGTTTATTGAGTGAAGCCCCCGTGGGCATGATAATCCTGCAAGCAATCTACCATATGACAATTTGAAACATAGGAGGAATGACAAGTATATTGCAACCTTTCAAGAAGTTTCTCATTTTGAATTTTGAGTTTATGAATATCCTCATTATTCTTCAAGTATGCATCACATAAAAATTCATTAAACTCAACCAAATTTTTCTATCAAAAAGCAAAGACATGAAATTACCTTTGATGTTGCACATTTCTCTTCGAATCTTCTCCATGTCTTCAAGGAAGGATGGATCCTTCAATGAAGAAACTTTCCAGCAAGAATTTGACACTAATGATTGAGTGTCATCGAGCATGCTAAGGGTCTCTTGGATATTATTTTAATTCATATTTAATGACCCTTCAAGAAAAATAGGCTCTTGCAAATGAACCTCCTCATCTTCTTCCTTCTTGCTTGGACTAACTTCATGAAGCTCAAGTGGTGATTGAGAAGTTGATCTTGGTTCTTCTTCAACTGCTACAAGGTCTTAATTTTCATGCTTAATGGAACTTTGGATTGCAGAAACACTTTCAAAAGTGATCTATATGTCACCAACATAGAGGTGTGAGCACCCATCAGTAGGTACTCCTTCACAGTTCAAGCATCCATCAATAGATGCTCTTTGATTCATGTCCAAGGTAGAATGTGTCTCGAAGTGATCAATATTTTCAATACAATATTCTTCATGTTCATGGGATTTATCTTCATATTTATCCTTAAATCAAGATGATTCACTTTTCCCCTTGGTTTCCTTAGGATCAATATATTTGGAACCTATTTTTGAAGAAAACCCAAAAACTCTCTTCAAGTAGGAAATAGATGCATTCCCTGAAGCTTCAGATATTTCACTACTCTTTTCACTCTCACACATATGATTTTCTCTCCAAGGTCTTTTGCAAGAAGGGCATAGAAATTTCTTCACTAACTCCACATCTTCATTTTTGGGCCTATTTACAAACACCCAATCAAAAAAGTCTTCAAAAGGAATGGCCTTTTGTGTATCTCCCTTGCACACATCAAGATATGCCTGATATTGTTGGGGCAAGGTTTTACATGTTGCTCTCAATCTTTGTAATTCATTCATGGAATTATCATTTGGTAGTGTGAAAACCTCATCTTCATCAGGTTCAAAGTCATAAGAATAACCCTCATTCCTTATGAAATTTTAAGAAGTGTTGAATGATGACACCTCTTCCTCGTACCATTCACAATCTTCTTCATATTGCTCATAAGCATTGTACTCATATGATTCATCATAATAGTAATACATGGCTGAAACCTATTCTTAAATGTATGATATTAATTCACAGGTGCAAAGATCATGCTCTGATACCACTTGTAGTGTCCATTTTTTATAAATTTGGTAAAATTGGAAAAATTGCAAATTTTGGCCAATTCGACCCTTAGACTAGTATTGACCCAAATGCCTCCAAATGGATCCAAAAGCTTCCAAATTGGTTCTGAATGTGTTTGGAAGGTATTAAGACATAAAATTGTGACTTATGGATTCTTGTACACTCTCAAATTACTTCTTCAACATTCAATTACAATCAGGGAAAGATAGGGCAATTTACTAGTCAAATCGAGGTTCAAATCCCCCAAAGGTAGTGGTCAAAGATGGATATCCAAATGTTGTACGAACTTCATAAATTTAAGAAAAGAGACATGGTACTGTTAAAGGACTTAATTGGGCTCCCAAATACATCATCAATCAGTTTCTAAAGGCTTATGCAACTCCCATAAATCAAAGGTTTGTGGACATGTCTTCACATAGGGGGAAATGCTAGTAAACTTCACCACTTGCTATGAAATTCGAGATTTATGTTCCAAAGGCTTATGAAATGTATATTAAAATTCTTCCAGACATTAATGAACATCTATACATCAATAATATATATGAACTGATACAAGTCGAAATAGAGCAACTTCAAGCTTTCATAACAAGATGTAGGGAAAATGGAACCATTTATGCATTGTTTGGGATTTTTACATAGTTCCACTTGGTATTTAGACATGAGAGTATTCTGAGAATTAAATACAGAGTATATGTATCAAAATAAAAATAAATGGGGACACAATAGATCCTCCAAAGATAACAACATCTCACCAAGTGCGCCCTTCGTCCAAGAGCCAAAATATGAAGAGAAAAGTGAGAAAGGTGTGGAAGCAAATTGAGGATGAGAATGCCACGAGCTTCCCTATAGCTTCAACATGCAACAAATGAATCCATTAAAGCTACAAATTAAAGGTATGAATGGCCTCTCCAATTTCCAATTAGGATGGGAATATTTCACCCTCGAAATTGGTACTAAGGCAAGTAGAGTAAACACTCCACAAGCATGGACAAGCTATGCTCTCCAATATGCAAAATGATAAATGATCAAAAGCCACTCTCCTTCTTTGTTCTTGACTTTTATAAACTTCCAAAGACCTCCTTAGCTGTAATTCCATCCATGAGCTTCATGCCAATTCAAATTGGGAAGAGATGCCAATGTGTTCCACTTGTCCCTCCATTCCTAGCCTCCTCCTTCACTCAATTCGAATGGATGACTCTTTGGATGCCCTAACTCCCTTGTGCACCCTCTTGGAGGCTATGTTTAGCCCTGACATTTCATATATGTCAGATGTCAGCAATCAGGTCTAATTTGTGTCATATTGACCTTCCAACTCCCCAAGAGCATTATAATCCACCTTGGATTCGAATGGGTGAGAATAGGATGCAATGTGGCATAAGGAATCTAGCTTTGTGTGGGTCCCACACCACCAATGTGTCTCCATGACCAAGTGCCACCTTATTTTCCTATAATATATATTTATTTAACCCCTTTTAATATATTTATGTCATGCTAATGTCCATTTGGGGTTTATTATCTCCCTTATTCAGAATCCCAATGTTTCCACCCCAACCTAGGAAACTAGTAGATTGGTGGAATTTTCTCTTTTGAATTTATTTGAATGGGTACATTACACTTGGATTTTCAATAGTTTCCTTGAGGTAGCGCATAATAGGAGACATAGAAATACACATTGATCCAAAGGCTCTGTCATAGTGATTTAGTCAATCATTCTCTTCTTTATAAGAAGCAAAATATCTCATAACACTAATACACATGTCAAAAAGACCTTGTCTCTTCAGATATGCTATCATATTTGGTTTACACTCATCATAGTTGAATGGAGAGAGAGGAGGAATTGATTTTAGATTCATGGAAGTTGTTGTAGAATACCTGCAAAAACAATGGAAAATATCTGCTACTGCTACTACAGCATAACTGCTGCAACTACAGAAAAATGCTACAACTGATGTTGAACTCATAAAATTCGAATAACCTGCAAAAAAACCAATAATGGAGGTAGAATACTACTGAGTTGCTTTAGAATAGTAGGCACTTTTATCTAGATCCTTCACACCTAGCTAGACCTCATTGGATTTATCCAATGAATTAAATGTAATGGCTCCAGGATTTGTTGTGGAAATCCAGAGGCTTCTGGTGCACTACTGAAAGTAGTTTCTCAACCTATTCGCTCCATGGATTTGATACCATGTGAAATTTTATGTCACAACATATCTAAGAGTTGAGGATACCTCAAAAAGAAAGAATGAGTAGAAAAGTTGAATCAGAGTGAAAAATGCAGTAAAAAAGAGCAGAAGAATAATTATGCAGTAGAAATCAGATAGGAGCAGAATAATGTCACACTACTCAATTATTAGTATAATGAACAATGATAATACAATGGAGATAATTATAATCATGTAGGATAATTCGAACCTTAGTTGGTCTAGCATAGGGATTATCACCACTGGAGTGCTCTGAAAGACTCAAAGTCAACTGAACTGAACCTAAGCTCAGCTAAATGAAGTCACAAACAGTTAACTGACTAAGGAGGGTGCAATAGTGAGTTTGTCATGCATGCCAATCAGAAAAGGGAATATGAGGCCACAATCAGTGGCATCCGAAGCTCTAACCCCCCACAAGAGTTAGATAACCTAGGTGGACTGCACTGGAACACTCAGTAGGTTCCTATAAAATAGGGAATTGACTGAAGTGGTCCTAAAATGATGCATGCATAGCTCAGAAGGTGGTAGATGGATCATGGATGATGTCTGCACACCACTAGGGGGAAAATGACATCATCAACAACTAGGAAAAATAAATAATGCTAGGTAGGACAAGGATGGAGTATTGAAATATCCTAACAAATACCAAGTAGTATGTACAACATGTCCATGTAGCATGATGGAAGGATGAATAGTACAGACAGTGTAGGGATACCTTTCCCAATGGCACAATATTGTTGGTTGTGGACTTTGCTGAAAAATACACCTTGCATCCACAGAATGAGATTCAACTTCAATACTACCATTCAGACCAAGTTAGCATAATGGTCCATATCACGTATAGGCACATGCCAGAGAGAAGCATTGCCATGAGGATAAATTGAAAGAGACCAACTTCTACATCAGTGACAACAGGTGCCACGACCTGCGTTATGTGCAGCATTGCTTCAAAATTTTCTATGATTAGTTGAAGGATAGAGGTATACATATGGATCAGCATTGGATATGGTCAGATGGTTGTGTGGGCCATTAAAACATGAACGTGTAATCCAGTGGTTGAGTATTTTGCACAAGAATTATGATGTGATGCATATATGGAACTATTTTGAGACCGGGCATGGAAAGGGAGAGCAAGATGGGGATGGAGCATGTCGCAAAACTACCCTACGAAGGGAGGAGATGAGGTGCATGACAAACCCTCATATTCAGGATGTGGAATCCATAGTTCAATGGTGCTCTGCAAAAATGTTAGATCGAACCACGGAGCAGCGTAGACCAACAGGTAGGGGACATGTTGTCAGAAATTTTTGGCATGTGGTTGATATAGATTGATCTTGTTCTTATAGTTGTATTACTGTACACGACACTCATGGATTTCATTGGGTTCAAAGCTCAAACAACCCCTTATTTGAAATATGGACACAAAAAATTTCTTGCTTTTGTGGGCCTTGCATCAATTGTGAGTGGGATCAGTGTGAATCAATGGATTGGGTTGATGAATGGGATCATGTATCACTTGTAGTGGAACCACATGCAGTTGTTGAAACAATCCAGTTATAGGAAGGCCAGTCCTCTATTTCGAATGAATATGATCATATATCTGATGTTATACATCCAGGTAAGCATTTATGCATTCATATCCCGGTTCCCTCGTTTTTTTAATTATACAAGTTATTAAACCACTAATTTTTGGAATATGACCGTAAAATGCATTTTTGCAGGGCACATCTATGTAGTTGTCGCCCTGACAGATAGTGAAATTGGCACGAATTATTGGTTGGCACGATGCATCCAGGGGAAGCAAACCCTCCTCATATCATTAACCGATAGTGAAGGCATTACCTTTCCGACTAGATCGATGGTTTTTCAGGGAGAATATATTACAGTAGATGGAAAGGGACCAAAGAGCAATGGCTAAACATACATGGATTATAGACCAGGTTCACGGGTGTATCACTTTACGCACTTGATCATTGGTACAAACATCCAACTACAAACAATGTCAACGAAGTCATCAAATAAGGTATGCTGCTTACTACCTCATGCAGAGCATGAGAGATTGTTTGAGACAATAAAAAATAGAGAGGATCCAGAAGGCCTAATTGATTGAGGTACATAGTATAGTCATGTGATTGTTTATTCATGTATGTCTAATGTTATTCATGTTAGATAGTTTATTTGACATCGTATCTTATATCGTTTATTTGATATTTGAGTTATGTTTCGTCAGCTCCCAAACATGTACATGGACATTATGGATGTGTTCATGATGGCCATGCACGCCTAGGAGTCGGATGAGAATTGACCCCCTTGAGCAAGATTGACATCGACTTCACTGAGAAAACCCCTAGTTCCAGAGATGGCACAATAGCACCATTTCCGGGTGTTGGAGGCATGGTGTGGGGGGTCCCCCAGCTATAACCCGGCATCCCAAATCCACCGGAATTGACGACTTTGTGATCGGAGTCACAGTTTTGGTGCTATGGGCATTTTTGTTAAGCACCCCATGGCCATTAAGGGACACTTTGAGGATTTTCTCCAAGGGCACAGGAACCCAAACCGATGAGCGGATTTGGGTTTCGTCAGCTCCCACACATGCACATGGCTATTGTGGATGTATTCACGATGGCCACGCACGCCCGAGAGCCTTCGGATGAGAATTTACCCCCTTGAGCAAAATTGGAATGGCCTTCATTAAGAGAAACCATAGTTCCGGAGATGGCACAATAACATCATTTCTGGGCATTGGAGGCACAGTGTGAGGGGTCCCCTAGCTATAACACGACGTCCTGAATCCACCAGAATCAATGGATTTGCGATCGGAGTCACGGATTTGGTGCTATGATCATTTTGGTCAGGAACCCCGTGGCCATTCAGGGACGCTTTGAGGATTTGATTCAGGGGCACGAAACCCAAACCGGAGAGAGGAATTGGGTTTTGTCAGCTCCCCCATATGCACATGGCCATTGTGGACATTTTCACGATGGCCACACACGCCTAGGAGCCATCATATGAGAATTGACCCCCTTAAAAAAAATTGGAATGGCCTTCACTAAGAAAAACTCTGGTTCCAGAGATGGAAAAATAACACCATTTTCGGGTGTTGGAGGCATGGTGTGGGGAGTCCCCCAGCTAGAAATCGACATACTGAATCCACCGGAATCGACGTCTTCGCGATCGGAGTCACGGGTTTGGTGCCATGGGAATTTTTATTAAGCACCTCGTGGCCATTCATGGACAGTTTGAGGATTTGGTCCGGGGGCACAGAACCCAAACTGACGAGCAGAGTTGGGTTTTTTCAGCTCCCACATGTGCACATGGCCATTGTGGATGTTTTCACTATGGCCATGCATGCCTAGGAGCATTTAGATCAGAATTGACCCCCTCATGCAAGATTAACATGGCCTTCACTCAGCAAAACCCTAGTTCTAAAGATGGAACAATAGCACCATTTTCAGGCATTGGGGAATGGTGTGAGGGGTCCCCAAGATAGAACCCGGCATCTCGAATCCACTGGAATCGACAGCTACGTGATAGGAGTCATGGTTTTGGCATTACGGTCATTTTTGTTAACCACCCCGTGGCCATTCAGGGACACTTTGAGGATTTGCTCCGAGGGCACGAAACCCAAACCAACCAGCAGAGTTGGGTTGTGTCAGCTCCCACACATGCACATGGCCATTTTGGACATTTTCATGATGGCCACGCACTCCAGGGAGCCTTCGGATGAGAATTGACCCCCTTGAGCAAAATTGGAATGGCCTTCACTAAGCAAAACCCTAGTTATGGACATGGCACAATAGAACCATTTCTGGGAGTTGGAGGCATGGTGTGGGGGGTCCCTGAGCTAGAAATTGGTGTCTTGAATCCACTAGAATCGGAGGCTTCACGATCAGAGTCACGGTTTTGGTGCTACAGGCATTTTGGTCAGGCACCCCGTGGCCATTCAGGGACACTTTGAGGATTAATTATGGGGGCATGGAATCCAAACCGGCGAGCGGAGTTGGGTTTCGTCAGCTCCCACACATGGACATGGAAATTGTGGACGTGTTCACAATAGCCACGCATGCCCGGGAGCCTTTGATTGAGAATTGAACCCCTTGAGAAAAATTGGAATGGCCTTCACTAGGCAAAACCCTAGTTCCAGAGATGGCACAATAGAACCATTTTTGGGTGTTGGAGCCATGGTGTGGGGCCTCCCCCAGCTAGAACCCAGTATCCTGAATCCACTAGAATCAACGGCTTCACGATTGGAGTCACAGTTTTGGTGCTACGGGAATTTTTGTTAAGCACCCCATGGCCATTTAGGGACACTTTGAGGATTTGCTCCGGGGGCATGGAACCCAAACCGACGAGCAGAGTTGGGTTCCGTCAGCTACCACACATTCACATGGCCATTTTGGATGTGTTCACGATGGCCATGCTTTCCTAGGAGCCCTCAGATGAGAATTGACCCCCTTGAGCAAAATTGGAATGGCCTTAACTGAGCAAAACCCTAGTTCTGAAGATGGCACAATAGCATCATTTTAGAGCATTGGAGGCATGGTGTGGGGGGTCTCCCGACTAGAAATCGATGTCCGAAATCCACTAGAATTGACAGCTTTGCGATTGGAGTCACATTTTTGGTGCTATGGGAATTTTTTTAAGCACCCCGTGGCCATTCAGGGACACTTTGAGGATTTGCTCCAGGGGCACGGAACCCAAAGCGGTGAGCGAAGTTAGTTTCTGTCAGCTCCCACATATGCACATAACAATTGTGGATGTGTTCATGATGGTCACGCACACCTGGAATCCTTTGGATGAGAATTGACCCCCTTGAGCAAAATTGGCATGGCCTTCACTGAGCAAAACCCTAGTTTCGAAGATGGCACAATAGCACCGTTTCTGCGAGTTGGAGGCATGGTGTGGGGGGTCTCCAAGCTATAACACGATGTCCCAAATCCACCAGAATTGATGGCTTCACAATCGAAGTCATGATTTTGGTGCTACAGGTATTTTGGTCAGGCACCACGTGGCCATTCAGGGACACTTTGAGGATTTTCTCCGAGGGCACAGAGCCAAATCGACGAGCGGACCTGGGTTCTGTCAGCTCCCACACATGAACATGGCCATGTTGGATGTGTTCATGATGGCCACGCATGCCTGGGAGCCTTCGGATGAGAATTGACCCCCTTGAGCAAAATTGGCATGGCCTTCACTGAGCGTAACCCTAGCTCCATAGATGGCACAATAGAACCATTTCTGGGAGTTGGAGGCACGGCATGGGGTGTCCCCTAGATGAAAAAGGGGGTTCTAAATCCATCAGAATCTATGAATTTGTGATCGGAGTCACAATTTTGGTTCTACGGGCATTTTGTTTACGCACCTCGTGGCCATTCAAGGACACTTTGAGGATTTGCTATGGGGGCACGGGACCCAAACCGGCGAGCGAACTTGGACTATTTCAGCTCCCACATGTGCATATGGCCATTGTTGATGTTTTCATGATGGCCACGCATGCCTGGGAGCCTTTGGATGAGAATTGACCCCCTTGAGCAAGATTGGCATGGCTTTCACTAAGCAAAACCCTAGTTCTGAAGATGGCACAATAGCACCATTTTTGAGCATTGAAGGCATGGTGTGGGGTGTCCCCCAGCTGAAACTCGACATCACAGATCCACCAAAATCGACGGCATCGCAATCGGAGTCACGGTTTTGGTTCTATGGGAATTTTGGTCAGGCACCCCGTGGGCATTCAGGGACACTTTGAGGATTTGCTCTGGGGGCACGGGACCCAAACCGATGATCGGGCTTGGATTATTTCAGCTCCCACACATGTATATGTCCATTTTGGATGTGTTCAAGATGGCCACACATGCCCAGGAGCCTTCAGATGAGAATTGACCCCCTTGAACAAGATTGGCATGGCCTTCAAAGAGAAAAAACCTAGTTCCGGAGATGGCACAATAGCACCGTTTCCAGGCATTGGAGGCACGGTGTGGGGGACCCCTAGCTAAAACCCGGCATCCCGGATCCATTAGAATCAGCAACTTTGTGATCAGAGTCATGGTTTTGGTGCTATGGGAATTTTGGTTAGGCATCCGTGGCCATTCAGGGACACTTTGAGGATTTTCTCCAGGGGCATGGAACCCAAATCGGCAAGCGGAATTGGGTTATGTCAGCTCTTACACATGCATGTCTCTATTATGGATGTGTTCACGATGGCCACGCTCTCCCAGGAGCCTTTGGATCATAAATGACCCTCTTCAGCACGATTGGCATGGCCTTCATTGAGCAAAACCCTAGTTCCTGAGATGGCATAATAGCACCGTTTCTGAGCGTTCGAGGCATGGTGTGGGGGGGTCCCCTAGCTGAAACCCGAGGTACCGAATCCATTGGAATTGAGAAATTCATGATCAGAGTCACGGTTTTGGTGCTACAAGAATTTTGGTCAGGCACCCCGTGGCCATTCAGGGACACTTTGAGGAATTGCTCTGGGGGCACAGAACCCAAACCGACAAGCGGACTTGGGTTCCGTCAGATACCACACGTGCATTTGGATATTGTGGATGTATTCATGATTTCCATGCATTCCTGGGAGCCTTCCGATCATAAATGACCCTCTTCAGCAAGATTGGCATCGCCTTCACTGAGAAAACTCCTAGTTCCTGAGATGGCACAATGGCACTGTTTCTGGGCGTTCTAGGCATAGTGTGGGGGGGGCCCTAGCTAAAACTCGGGTTTCTAAATACACCAAAATCTATGGATTAGCGATTGGAGTCACGAAATTGGTGCTACGGGGCTTTTGGTCAGGTACCCCATGGTTATTCAGGGACACTTTAAGGATTTGCTCCAGGGGCACGGAACCCAAAACGACAAGCGAACTTGGGTTCCATAAACTCCCACAAGTGCATGTGGCTATTGTGGATGTGGTCATGATGGCCACACACGCTTAGGAGCCTTCGGATCATAAATGAACCTCTTCAGCAACATTGGCATGACCTTCAATGAGCAAAACCCTAGTTCTTGAGAAGGCACAATAGCACCGTTTTCGAGCGTTCGAGGCACGGTGTGGGGGGTCCCCTAGCTAAAACCAGGGCCCCCGGATCCATTGGAATCAAAGGATTCATGATCCAAGTCACGAATTTGGTTCTACGAGACTTTTTGTCAGGAACCCCGTGGTCATTCAGGGACACTTTGAGGATTTTCTCTTAGAGCACGAAACCCAAATCGACAAGCGGACTTGGGTTTCGTAAGCTCCCACACATGCATGTGGCCATTGTAGATGTGTTCACGATGGCCATGCTCGACCAGGATCCTTTGGATCATAAATGACCCCCTTGAGCAAGATTGGCATGGCCTTCACTGAGTAAACCCTAGTTACTAAGATGGCACAATAGCACCATTTCCCAGCATTTAAAGAATAGTGTGGGGTGGCGCTAGCTGAAACATGGGGCTTTGAATCCATCGGAATTGACGGATTGACGATCAGAGTCACATTTTTGGTGCTACAAGCATTTTTTCCAGGAACCCTGTGGCCATTTAGGGGCACTTTAAGGTTTTTCTCTGAGGGAATGGAACCCAAACCGACGAGCGGACTTGGGTTCCGTTAGCTCCCACACATGAATGTGGCCATTGTGGATGTGTTAATGATGTCCATGCTCGACGAGGAGCCTTTGGATCATAAATGACCCCCTTGAGCAAGATTGGCATGGCCTTCACTGAGCAAAACCCTAGTTACTGAGATGGCACAATAGCACCATTTCCGAGCGTTTGAGGCACAGTGTGAGGAGGCCCTAAATGAAAACCAGGGTTTTGAATCCATCAGAATTGAAGGATTCACGATTAGAGTCATGGTTTTGGTGCTATGGGCATTTTTTCCAGGAACTCCGTGGCCATTCAGGGACACTTTGAGGATATGCTCCGAGGGCACATAACCCAAACTGGTGAGTGGACTTGGGTTCCATCAACTCCCACACATGCATGTGGCCATTGTGGATATTTTCACGATGGCCATGCTCAGCCGGGAGCCTTTGGATCATAAATGACCCCCTTGAGCAATATTGGCATGGCCTTCACTGAGCAAAACCCTGGTTAATGAGATGGCACAATAACACCGTTTTCGAGCCTTCGAGGTATAGTGTGGGGGGGACCCTAGCTGAAACCCAGGGTTCTGAATCCATCAGAATCAACGGATTCACGATCAGAGTCATTTTTTTGATGCTACACGAATTTTTCCCAGGAACCTTGTGGCCATTCAGGGACACTTTGAGGTTTTGCTCCGATTATCCCAAGTGATGCACTTGTATCAACGCTTCTTTTGAATTGATTCTTACAGTTGCCTTTTGGAGCAGCCAGTGAAAAACTACTTGAAATACATATTTGTGGAATTAAATGTGACATTCAATATTTGGTCTTAAAATTTTCACATGTAAGTGGAAGAATTTTCAAAATGATTGCTACAGAGTGTTCTTTTATCTAACTTTGTTTTATTATAAATAAGAGAATGAGCATTGCAAAAGTCAATGAGAATAAAATGGGAATTGGAAAATTTATTTCTTCAAATAGGTTATTGAATTTTGTCATATATTATCACATATCTAAGCATATTATGCATATCACATTCCAATATCTAGACTCTTGAATGATCATCCAAAAGAAAACATATCTGGATGGTGCAATCCATAACATCACACAAGAGCAATCTCTCCAAGAATATCCAAGATTATGAAATTTCATTGCTTTGTGCAATAGTTCCAATGCCTCTCAATAGTGATGGTGATTTAATTTGAACTCACAAATCATTCAATTATATTTGTAACTCCAGTATCAAGAAGCCATATCTAGAGTTACATATGACCAAATTGAGAAAAAAGAAATTTCGTTGGAAATATTTAAGGATGAGGAATATGTACACATACTAATTTGTGGGTGTCACATAGTATGTGAGTCCACTAACAAGTAAAATGTACAAGTGATTCCTTTTTACACAAAAAAATCACTTGATTCTATTATTTTCAAGGTTCATATCCTTGTTCATCATTTTAGGAGCAGTCAAACATAAAATCACAATCCATGACTATTGTTCATGCACATAGGCTGTTGGATGCCTTGGATGTGATTCTTTTTATGAGAAGAACCATTTTGATGACCAAGATTGATTGGTCATCATGAAGGATGAGTACCTTGTTTGTAATGGAAATCAAGGTGTATCCATGAATAGTGTGAGTTAGCCTATATGTTTGTGCTACCCATAATTTTCCATGGAAAGTAGATTTGATAGTCCCACTAATTATTAGCAAGCCTTCTGAATGTTTCAAAACCTTTTAGATAAAAGGAAATTGAAATTTCCCATTATTTCCCATGAAGGGTAGATGCAATGGTAACTATAAATAAATTTCCCCATGATGATTTAGTTCACCTTTGCATAGAAGATGAATTCCATTGTTGGAATGAGGAATGTGAGATGAATTCCATTGTTGGAATGAGGAATGTGAGATGAATTCCATTGTTGGAATGAGGAATGTGAGATGTATTATAGGCAAGGGGATGATCAATCAAGTGTGAACATATTATATTCACGGGTGATTGGATTTAAGGATATAGTTGGTTAGTTGCACATTGAATTTAAATGAAAGTATTCACCAATTAGTAAGAATATTCAATAATGATGTATACAATGATTTAGGATTTATTTCATATGTTAAATTGATGAATTTTATTCTTATTATCCTTAGTACATGTTCATTCTTATAATATATGAATGAATGGGAATTCCACCTTGTCATGAATTCATAGATTAATGGTATCTCTTCTAGTAAATTATGCATATGCCCATTTAAATATGTATGTCATCTATCCTACAAGAATGGTTCCCAAGGTATAAGGCTATGTATTTTTTTGTTTTAGATTTATTATGCACATGTTCTTTGTTTTAATGCTTGTGTTTCTACAGTTGGTCATGTTATAACTCCATAACTCAATGTTTTTAAACAAACCCTAACACTGTGAAAATCCCCACAACAAATCTAAGAGCTGATGTATACCTCACAATAAAGATTAAGATTAAGTAGGAAAATAGAAGTAGAGTGGACAATGCAGTGTAAAAGAGCAACAAAATTATGATACAGTAGAACTCAGATAGAAGCAGAATAACATCACACACTAATTCATTAATCATAATATGAACAATAAATAATACAATGGTGGAGAGGATTCGAATCCCAAGGTGGAAATTCGAATTAGCAGGCATGGGCATGGCTTATCTGCACTAGGAGTCATCATCATCATCAATGGAGTGTCAACAATACACCACTAGGAGTCCTAATCATCATCAGTGGAGTCATCAATGCACAAGTAACAGTCAACTAGGTGTCAAAATAGGCAATCTAGTCTCACTGGGGGTCCAACGGAGTGTTTCAGTTAGTTACCAAGTCAATCAATCCTCAAATCAAGGATAGATCCACAAATAACTCAACTAACTGAAGTGTAACTTAGTGGTAGGTGAAGAAGGGAGCCTTTCTCATGTGATAGGTGAAAGGAGGGCACACTAAGCACTAGGAGGGCTAGAAATGATCAGAAAGAAGCTCTCGGGGCTGGCAAAATGGGGACTAGGTGCTGGGACTGATGATTGGGATGCATGCAATTGCATGCCTGCATGCAAAAATGCATTTATGACTGAAATGAAAAATAATAAAAATGTTGGTAGGACTAGGATGGAGTATAGGAATATCCTAACACCCCCCTTAATCCATCTTGGGACCTGGTAACTGAGACCAAAGGTCACCCAATACAGTGAATAATAAATAACAGTCCATAAAATTAGGAAATGGGGAAAACCTCATGGGAAAAATACCCCCCCTCAAAATAGACTGTAGGGCACACCAAAATAAATGCTCCAAACTCAAGCAAGTGTGATGCTTGGTCATATGTCTGGAGGTATCTTCTTCTTGGGAAGAAGTGGATCATGGTAAAAAATCATGTGCTTGTACTTTCTCTTAAGATCGAATGTGATGAGAACAAACCCAGAGGTATGAGGATGATCTTGGAACCTGTGATTCGAATCAGCTGAGGTAGGATCAAATCCATGAATGTGTAGATAGTCTTTTGTTTTCTCCTTTGAACCATCATAGGTGAGATTATGCCCAAAAGAACCATCACATGATAGTGATTGCTTGGAGTCCAAATCAGATCCAAGACTTGAAAAATGGTTTCTTGAGATATCCTTTGAACCATTAGAGGTGAGATCAAAACCATGAAATGCATGAGAAATTATCCCAAGCGAATGGCAGTGCCCTACATCTTCAATAAACATCTAAGAGCATATACAAATGATCTTATAGTAGTACATAAGAGGTGAGTGATCAAGGAGAGCGAATGCAGTACCTCCAATTGCTGATTTAACCTCCGAAACATTCACGAGATCATCATTATGAAAACCAACAGACTCTTGTGCAAGAGAGGATTTAAGAACCTTTGCAGTTTCTAGAGTGTGAGCTGGCACAGAATTCGAAATATAAGATATTGAGAGCATGAGTGTAGAATTTGCAAGTTCTTCTTCTTTGTGGACAACTTCATTATGAGATATGTTTGATACTGATTCATGATCAAAGAGACCATCAAGGAGGGCGAATGCATCACTGGGCTTGCTCTCGAAATGGTTTGGACCAATCCCTTCATTTTGTTTTCCAAATCTTTCATCCAGATGGGCCCATAGCTATTTTGGAGATTCAGCAGAAAGGAAGTGGGTTACCATGCAATGAGACATAGCATACATCATTGCTACATAGGCTCTGTCACCTTCATTTAACCAATCATTCTCTTCTTCAGAGGATTCAAACTCTCTTTCAAAACAATAATCAAAGAGACCATATCTCTTCAAATGTGCTATCATCTTTGGTTTCCACTCATAATATTTGAATGGACAAAGAGGAGGAATTCCTTATGGATTCATGGAAGCTGTTTCAGAAGACCTGCAAAAAAAAATAGAAAATATCTGCAACTGCTACTGCTACAAAAGTGCAGAAACTGCTACAACTGTTGCACTCGAAATCTTGATAATAACCTGCAAAAACTCTTAGGAATGGAGATAGAAAATACTCTCAACATGCTCTGATACCATGTGAAAATCCCCAAAGCAGATCTAAGAGTTGATGTATACCTCACAAGAAAGATTAATATTAAGCAGGAAAATAGAAGAAGAGTGGACAATGTGGTGTAAAAGAGCAACAAAATTATGATACCGTAGAACTTAGATAGAAGTAGAATAACATCACACACTAATTCATTAGTCATAATATGAACAATAAATAATACAATGGTGGAGAGGATTCGAATGCCAAGGTGGAAATTCGAATTAGCATGCATGGCTAGGATTCATCATCATCATCAGTGGAGTGTCAACAATACACCACTAGGAGTCCTAATCATCATCAATGGAGTCATCAATGCACAAGTAATGGTCAACTAGGTGACAAACTGAGTCTAACTGAGTGTGGTAGGTGTAACTGACACATGGAAGCACTAATGTAGTGAAGGAGGCTCAGTGGAGGGCGCATGGGGAGCTGATTGGAGTCAAAATAGGCAATCTAGTCTCATTGGGGGTCCAACGGAGTGTTTCAGTTAGTTAACAAGTCAATCAATCCTCAAATCAGGGAGAGATCCACAAATAACTCAACTAACTGAAGTGTAACTGAGTGGTAGGTGAAGAAGAGTGTCTTTCTCATGTCATAGGTGAAAGGAGGGCGCACTAAGCACTAGGAGGGCTAGAAATGATTAGAAAGAAGCTCACGGGGCTAGCAAAATGGGGACTAGTTGCTGGGACTGATGACTGGGATGCATGCAATTGCATGATTGCATGCATGAATGAAATGAAAAATAATGAAAATGCTGGTAGGACTAGGATGGAGTATAGGAATATCCTAACAAACACAACATGAGACAACAAGATACAAATATAGACACCATCGATATAAATCACATAACTCGAAATCCATGTACATCAAGGCTACAAAACTCGAACAACATATAAATTTTATTATCAAATAGTGGAAAATGTTTCCCAATGTACATACGATGGCAACTCGTTCCCTATACAAAATCCGACAACTCGTGCTGTAGATCCAAAATACATGGCAACTCGTGCCCTATACAAAATCCAACAACTCATGCCGTAGATCCAAAATACATGGAAACTCGTGTCGTAGATATCAAGTACATGGAAATTGGTGCCCAAAAGTGCCACATCATGGCTAATGTACACAACATGGTGTTTCAAGCATTGTGACCACCCTCGTCACTCCTAGGCGTATATCCAAAATCGATCTTCCTCTTCTTGGAGCTACTGGTATCTCGGGTATTCTTTCGTCTAGGAGTAGACCGTCTCTCCAGGATCTGAAACAAATGATATAAGATACCATCATTTTCAAGCATTTGTAACATTTACCACATTTATAAAATGAATGTAGAATTCAAATCTTAAATAACTCATCGTTGATGCGAGTGGGAGGCGTGAGGCAGGTTTCTCGGATCTGCTAAGCCTCTCAGCAATTCCAACCTACAACATTTATGACAATCATTTCATTGAAAAATAATAATTGCTTAAATTAATTTTTCATTAATGCATCAAAATAATTTCATAAATTAACTTGATTCTCACTGTGAACACCTCCGACAATGGATCCTTTGGATCATAAATGACCCCCTTGAGCAAGATTGGCATGGCCTTCACTGACCAAAACCCTAGTTACTGAGATGGCACAATAGCACTGTCTTCGAGCGTTTGAGGCACAGTGTGGGGAGGCCTTAGATGAAAACCAGGGTTTTGAATCCATCAGAATTGATGGATTCATGATCAGAGTCATGGTTTTGGTGATATAGGAATTTTTTCCAGGCACTCCGTGGCCATTCACGGACACTTTGAGGATTTTCTCTGAGGGCATAGAACCCAAACCGGTGAGCAGACTTGGGTTCCGTCGACTCCCACACATGCATGTGGCCATTGTGTATGTTTTCACGATGGCCACACTCAGCTGGGGGCCTTTGGATCACAAATGAACCCCTTGAGCAATATTGGTATGGCATTCACTAAGCTAAACCCTAGTTACTGAGATGGCACAATAACACCGTTTCCAAGCCTTCAAGGCATAGTGTGGGGGGGGGGGGGGGACTAGCTGAAACCCGGGGTTCTGAATCCATCAGAATCGACGGATTCACGATTAGAATCATGTTTTTGATGCTACAAGAATTTTTTCCAAGAACCCTGTGGCCATTCAGGGACACTTTGAGGTTTTGCTCTGATTATCCCAAGTGATGCACCTGTATCAACGCATCTTTTGAATTGATTCTTACACTTGCCTTTTGGAGCCGTCGGTGAAAAACTACTTGAAATACATATTTGTGGAATTAAATGTGACATTCAATATTTTGTATTAAAATTTTCACATGTAAGTGGAAGAATTTTCAAAATGATCGCTATGGAGTGTTCTTTTATCTAACTTTGTTTTATTATAAATAAGAGAATGAACATTGCAAAAGTCAATGAGAATAAAATGGGAATTGGAAAATTTTATTTCTTCAAATAGGTTATTGAATTTTGTCATATATTATCACATATCTAAGAATATTATGCATATCACATGCCAATATCTAGACTCTTGAATGATCATCCAAAAGAAAACATATCTGGATGGTGCAATCCATAGCATCACACAAAAGTAATATGTCCAAGAAAATCCAAGATTATGAAATTGCATTGCTTTGTGCAATAATTCCAATGTCTCCAAGATTATGAACATGGTGATTTAATTAGAACTCACAAGTCATTCAATTATATTTGTAACTCCAATATCAAGAAGCCATATCTAGAGTTACATATGACCAAATTGAGAAAAAAAGAAATTTCGTTGGAAATATTTAAGACTGAGGAATATGTACACATACTAATTTGTGGGTGTCACATAGTATGTGAGTCCACTAACAAGTAAAATGTACAAGTGATTCCTTTTTACACAAAAATATCACTTGATTCTATTATTTTCAAGGTTCATATCCTTGTTCATCATTTTAGGAGCAGCCAAACATAAAATCATAATCCATGACTATTTTTCATGCACATAGGCTGTTGGATGCCTTGGATGTGATTTTTTTTATGAGAAGAACAATTTTGATGACCAATATTGATTGGCCATCATGAAGGATGAGTACCTTGTTTGTAATGGAAATCAAGGTCAATCCATGAATAGTGTGAGTTAGCCTATATGTTTGTGCTACCGATAATTTTCCATGGAAAGTAGATTTGATAGTCCCACTAATTATTAGCAAGCCTTCTGAATGTTTCCAAACCTTTTGGATAAAAGGAAATTGAAATTTCCCATTATTTACCACGAAGGGTAGATGCAATGGTAACTATAAATAAATTCCCCCCATGATGTTTTAGTTCACCTTTGCATAGAAGATGAATTCCTTTGTTGGAATGAGGAATGTGAGATGAATGCCATTGTTGGAATGATGAATCTGAGATGTATTATAGGCAAGGGGATGATCAATCAAGTGTGAACATATTATATTCAAGGGTGATTGGATTTAAGGATATAGTTGGTTAGTTGCAGATTGAATTTAAATGAAAGTTTTCACCAATTAGTAAGAATATCCAATAATGATGTATACAATGATTTAGGCTTCATATGTGATTTAGGGTTTATTTCATATGTTAAATTGATGAATTTTATTCTTATTATCCTTAGTATATGTTCATTCTTATAATATATGAATGAATGGGAATTGCACCTTCTCATGAATTCATAGATTAATGTATCTCCTCTAGTAAATTAGGAATATGCCCATTTAAATATGTATGTCTTCTATCCTACAAGAAAGGTTCCCAAGGTATAAGGCTATGTATTTTTTTGTTTTAGATTTATTATGCGCATGTTCTTTGTTTTAATGCTTTTGTTTCTAAAGTTGGCCATGTTATAACTCCATAAATCAATGTTTTTAAACAAACCCTAACACAACATGAGACAATAAGATACAAATATAGACAAGATCGATATAAATCACATAACTAGAAATCCATGTACAACAACGTTACAAAACTCGAACAAACATATAAATTTTATTATCAAATAGTGGAAGATGTTTCCCAATGTACATACAATGGCAACTCCTGCGCTATAAAAAATCTGGAAACTCGTGTCGTAGATCCAAAATACATGGCAACTCGTGCCCTATACAAAATCCGACAACTCGTGTCGTAGATCCAAAATACATGGAAACTCTTGTCGTAGATACCAAGTACATGGAAATTGGTTCCCAAAAGTGCCACATCGTGGCTAATGTACAAAACATGGTGTTTCAAGCATTGTGACCACCCCCGTCACTCCCAGGAGCATCTCCAAAATTGATCTTCCTCTTCTTGAAGCTACTGGTATCTCGGGTATTCTTCTGTCTAGGAGTAGACCCTCTCTCCAGGATCTGAAACAAATGATATAAGATACCATCATTTTCAAGCATTTGTAACATTTACCACATTTATAAAATGAATGTAGAATTCAAATCTTAAATAACTCATCGCTGATGCAAGTGGGAGGCATGAGGCAGGTTTCCCGGATTTGCTAAGCCTCTCAGCAATTCCAACCTACAACATTTACGATGACCCAAAAGGGATAAGTGGAATTTGGAGGGATGGTGAATGGGAGGGCGGTCCTAGATAGAGGGAGGAGGATGGATAGAAGGGAGGTTGTGGATGAAGGGGGGAAGATGTATGGAAGGGGGAGCGTGGAAGAATGGGGGAGGATGGATAGATGGGGGGGTGTGGATGAATGGGGGAGGATGTATAGACAGGGGGTTTGGAAGAATGGGGGAGGATGGATGGATGGGGGAGGATGGAATGAGCGGGGAGTATGGACAGAGAGGAGAGGTTGGATGGAAGGGAGGGGGTGGATGGAGGGAGGGGTGTGGATGGACGCAAGGGGGGAGAGTCATGGGAGAGGGTGGAAACATGTCACTAAATGGGGGACGGGGAACTGTGCCACCTGCAGCTGTTGGTGGCCCCTGCATACACATTTTTAATATCATATTTTAGTAAACAAAAATAAAATTAAACCATAGTAAGTTGTAACAATTCAAATTAAAAGCGTTCTTTTAACTACACATTGTACCTGTGTATATGGTGATCTGCCGATCCCTGGCGGAGATGGTTTATCATCATAGTCCGGGCATACCCGTGGACACCAAAATGCATGCACGTTATGAACATATTAAACAAGTAATTATTTAGGAAATCAAAATATTCAAAAATATTGTACGAACTATCATTGTGTATGTCATAAATATAAAAAAATAAATAATAGAAATGCCATAACTAATAACAATATTGTGTGAGGTACTAAAAATACCTTCGTGTGAGGTGCCACAATTTCAGTTGTAGTTTCCATTGCTGCGTCCAAGTTCGGAGATCCTACGTTCTCCCATGATGGCGTCTCAACTCTAAATAATTGTACATTGAAATAATAGTTTAAGTCAAACACAAATACTTTAAAATTAATTTACAAATTATCAAGTGATGATTGAAAACACATTAAAAAAAGTGCTAACCTGTTCCATATAGCATCCCTCGATCAGGCTAGGGAAAGTGTTCTTGCAATGGGGATAAATATGTGGCATTGTCCCCATCGATCTAGAAGGTCCATCATGGATACCACCAATCACAGGTCTATCCTGACTCTGTCGTGAAGGCCCTGCACCTGAGTCTCTATCAAGGTCAACCTGTCTCTCCACTGTAGTCGTCGCTACAAATGCGGTGTGTCTAAGGAGTTCACGTGCAACACTCCTCATCACCCTCTCGATCTGATAAATTTTGTGTGGTAACTGAGGTGGCTGGGGAGAGGTGTTGGGATAACGCCTACAAGCTGGTGGCCCTCTTAGTGGGTTCCTCTTGGTAGCAGGTCGATCTTGGGAAGAGCCACGCCAAACACTTTGGAACTCGGTTATGTAAAAATAGTTGACATGTAAATTGAGTGGAAAATAATCTCACAGTTACCGAAGGAAGTACTGTGGAATATCCCTATTATTGCAGGGAGTTTTATCATAAACCATGAACCACCTATGCATCCAATTGTCCCTCCATGGTTGGAAATGAGACCAATCCATGAAGACACGTGGCTTTCTAATGTCTGGTGGTTGTTTTGCTCTTGGATTAGTGAACATACTGTATAATTGGGCCTTTGTAATATTCAAATCATTTATTTCCTCCCTAGAAATGCTTATGGAATAATACTCTCGCATCCTAGCTCTATATCCAGTCATGTTAGTCAATTGGCGATGTGCATGGATGAGGGATTTAATTGAGATCTCAATTGAGGTGGAAAGGGACACTCGAGATGGTTCCCCTATGTTTCTTAGTTCTCGAGTGTGCACTCTCATTTCATTTACAAAATGGTTCAAGTCGTCTTGGTCGAAATTTTGTTGGGGGTTTTGATTTTCTTGGGCATTTTGATTTTGTTGATGGTTTTCATTGGTTCCAAGATTTGTGTTTTCTTGTGTTCCACTGGACTCCATGTTAACATTTTGTTCATTCATTGTATAGGTTTAGACTCTGCAATTGAAAAATTCTTTATTATTTTACTAATTTGGGAATTATTAAAAATTTAATAAACAAACAAAAATCAATAAAATGACAAAAAAAACCAATAAAATGACAAAAAACATGGATCTTACCTATCCAATGCACTTGATGATCACTTGGTGGATGGATTGAGGGAGTTTTTGAGTGCAAATTGTGAAAATGGTGCTCTCTTTCTCCGCGTGCGCGATGGGTAAGTGAGGCTCGACCGATTGGTATGAAATAGAACAACTCTCCTTGTTTTTTTAATTAGCTTAATAGGAGCGCTTGCGCGCTTTTGAGCGCGCACGTGCTAAAAACGCGCACTCACAGTAGCGTGCACACGCCTTAGTTCAGTACCGAACCTAATGGCGCGTACATGCCTTCATTTTATCCCCGCTAGCGCGGCCCCATTACAATACTTTTGGGGAGAAACTTTGTGCGCCCACCCTATAGTGATAAACACGTTTGGTAATGAAGGGATTCTTGAGAGGGCCAAAAAAAAATTTCATATTTTTTTGTTAATGGCCAATCCCACTGAAGAGCCTAACACATTGTTTGGTGGGAAACCATAGGAACTAAATGTCATTTTGGAAATGAATCCAATGATGGAATTTTTCGAGGCCAAGGTCAATGCCACAGTGTAGATTAGTTCAATACATTTTGGAATGTGCTTGCGATGACAACCTAATGTGACAATTAGGAATTATGAACCAAAAAATGGAAAGCAACTATGTCATGTTAATGGATTATTGTGGAGGGAATTTCCACCAACACAAATGCTTCTTGTAGTTTTGTTTGAATACCTAGATACATTAAAGCCAATTTACATATCAAGCTAACAATACATTGTTCCTACTAGTTCACTAGCCACAATACCCAAAACAAAAAAATTACAATTTATTTTAAAATTCAGTTTGAAATTATGCTACAATAAATAGATTAAAATGTAAATCACTATGACCAAATATTCCTTTATCACAACTAACCAAATTCTTTCACTAGCACATTTACTCACACATTATTTTTATTCAATTACTGTGTATTCTTAATTTAGTGTTTAGAACACTAATTGTCGATCATCAACTCTTCTTAGTGCACTCTTATTACAATAATCCAATTTGCATCAACATAACAAGAGATCCTTGCACTCGAAGGAAAGTGAAACACACAATGGTGGAATCCACAAAACCCTCCCTATAAGGATTAAGACATTGTAATTAGTCATATTTTGTTTACTACCTCTCACATGACCAACAAGAGCTAAACAACATGTATAGTGCTGGAATTATTAAATCCTCCTATATGTCATTTAATACATTGGTAGATCAAATTAATCATTTATGATTAATTTCCTATGTATTAGACTAGATTATTGCTATTTGTGGCTTTGTGTGGACCACAACCCATCTATGGGGGGACCTCAATACTTCCAAGGTGTGGACCAAAAGATACCTAGGCCATTTGGGCGCATTCCTAACTGATTTTGGATAAGATTTGGTAGGAAAGGCGCACTTCTGATTTTTTATTGCTTTTTACAGCTTTTTCCCCTATGGGGAAAAGCTAGTCACCTAGGAAACTTGTTTTTTTGCACCCATGACACTCCACAATGTTTCCTCTTCTCAAATTTCGTATTTGGCATTTTTTTCATCATACATCACCTTCAGCTCCCTAATTTAGCAATTCGTGAGCTTTTGGATAGATTTGGAAAGCATACTTGCCACCTAGGGGGGATGAGCATATTTTTAGTAAGTCTGATGATGAGATGATTTATTTGGCATCTTTAGAAATTTGAATCTCGGTTTTAATGTTATATAACAACAGCCTATTAATTTTATAAGGTTGGCTGATGTATTTTATTCATGATAAGTTAATACAGAATTGTATCTTTGTGAGTAATTTTTGTGTCTTTTGACTAGTTGTGTGAGATCTTCTGTGAGTGAGTGTAATTGTTTTATCAGATCCTGGTGTGAACTGAATTTCAAATGGTATCAGAGCTATCAAGAATTTCCTTTATCCTTCTATTGTCTTGCAGTATCCAACCAGTCTCAAGGAGGGTGCATTGATCAATCCACCGGTTGAATTCTATTCTCTACATGGTGCAATTTGGCATCTAGAAGTATACCAAAATTAGTCCATAAGTTATTTCAGAGAAGCCATGGATCATTCACGGCAGATCATCCTCACTCCCTTCAATTACTTTGATTGGAAGGCGCAGATGGAGATTCTACTGAGGATCAAAGGGCTCTACAGGGTGACAATGGCAACTGAAGCTGAGCCAACCTCAGCAGGAGAGAAATCTAAATGGCATAATCGAAGGGATGAAGCCTATGGGATTTTATGTCTCACTACATCCAAATATCTTCTATTTCATCTTGATGGCCTCACTTCTCCCAATGAAGTATGGCTGAAACTTCAATAATTGTTTGGGAAAACCAATGAATTGAGAGGCCACCAATTGGATAATGAGCTAGTCTCTTTGAGTCCACAAAATTTTGATAATCTACAGGATTTATTCTCCAAATTTAAATCTCTTGTATTACAGCTGAAGCAATGTGGTATTGACAAAAATGATGAGCAATTAGTTTTGGCCATTCTCTCCAAGCTTGGTCCCGACTACTCAATCTTTGTCTCGAACTTCCATTCCACCCGGAAAGCAATTAAAAATTGGAAGAGCCTGACACTTTCATAATTCATGGAGTCTTTGACACAAGAACAAGAAAAATTGGTCTTGATGGGAGCCATTAAAAATCCATCCAAAGACCACTGTCTAAATGTTGGAGATTCAAAAGGTTCGAAAGGCAAGAAGAAGGGCAGTTTCAAGAAGCCCACCGGTGAGAGGAAAGACAAGCATAAATTTAATGAAGAATCTTCAAACTTCAAAAGGAATCCGAATAAGAAGAATGAGAGGACAAATTGCAATTATTGCAGCAAGGGATTTCATCCTGAAAGTTGTTGCATGAAGAAAACCATTGACCAAATGGCTCAACTCTTGGAGAAAGCCAACATTCCTCTTCCAGAGAGCGCAAGGAGGAAGGAGGGAGGACAAAATTCTGATGATAAAGAGAGAGTTCATGCACTAATGGGCAGCACATCCAAACCTTATTCATTCATTATTGATTCTGGAGCATCGAGACACATGGTGTACACAAGCAAGTTTTTCACTTCACTTGACTCTTCCAGTGGTCCAAATATTGTATTGGGAGACAATTCTGAAACTTCTAGCAAAGGAAAAGGTCTCATAGATCTCGATTTTGGGTCATTTAATAATGTTTTATATGTACCTGGACTTGCTGCAAACCTATTTTTAGTCTATCAGATGAACCATACAGGGATTCTCAAGAGAGTAACCTTTACCCCCAATGATGTTGAGATAGCTGAAATTTCAGCAGGAAAAATTATTGCATTTGGTATTGCTGATCACTGTTCTAGAATCTATAAGTTTTCTCACTTTGTGACAAATCCCTCACCTTCTACTCTTTTTACCCGTGCCAATGAGTCCAAAAAAATATGGCATGAAATATTTTTCCACCTAAATTAAAAATACCTTTCCCAACTTCATGAGAAAGAGATGGTTATAGGGTTGCCTAATATCATATTTTCCAAAGGTGTTTGTCAATCTTGCATTCTAGGAAAACACCCTGAGCATAAGTATGGGAGATCCAATTCTGAGAGAACCACTGCACCATTAGACCTTATTCATACTGATATATCAGGTCCATTCCCTCATGAGTCTTTGAACCATGCCAAATACATCCTCACATTCATATATGATTTTAGCAGGTACTGTTGGATTTATTTCATCAAGCTAAAATCTGAAGTTTTTGGTCTATTCAAGCTATTCAAAGCCTCAGTTGAGAATCAGTCTGGTAGGCACATAAAAATTATTAGATCTGGTAATGGTGGTGAATATGTGAAATCAGAGTTTCAGCAATTTTGTGGATCTTCAGGCATTCAGATGCAACACACAGTTCCATATACACCTTAGCAGAAAGGGGTTGCTGAGAGGAAAAACAGGTCTCTAAAAGAGATGGCCACATGTATGCTTGAGGAAAAGTCATTGTCTCCCAAGATATGGGATGAGGCAATAAATTGTACCACATACATTCAGAATAGATTTCCACACAAAGCTCTCAAAGGTATTACTCCTTTCGAGGTTTGGACAGGTCACAAACTTGATATCTCTCATTTCATGATTTTTGGCTCAAAGGCTTGGGCTAGGATTCCACTTGAGAAGAGGAGGGCACTGCAGCCCCAAATCCAAACATGTTTATTTGTTGGATATTCATAGGACTCCAAAGGTTATAAGTTACTGAACATGACCACTCATAAAGAATTCATCGAAAGAAGTGTGCAGTTTGAGGAAGAGCCCTCTCAGAGCGCTGAAATTGGAGAACCATCTTCACCACCACCTGAAGAAGAAGTAAGTGATGTTCTTGAAATTTTTTATTCTGATATTTCTGATGATGAGTATAATTTTATTGCAGATGATAACTCACCTACAAGGCCTAATTGGGCTGCAAAAAATTTTCAAGCAGCAGGTGAACTAGCTGGCAATCCTCAAGACCAAAGGAGGAGTAGATCAGAATTTGAGACTGCTCTCAATGTGAATGATCCTTACCTTCTTGAGAGATGTTATATGATGACAGATTCTGATCCTCAGACATATGAGGAAGCCTCACATGACCCAATATGACAAATTGCTATGGATGAGGATTTTCAATCATTACAGAGGAATGAAACTTGGGAGCTAGTCAAGCTCCCCGCAGGCAGAAAATTGGTAAGGTGCAAGTGGATTTTCAAAACCAAATGTGCAGCGGATGGTACAACGGTAAAATACAAAGCAAGGCTGGTAGAAAAGGGCTTTTTTTGGGTCCAATCCCTTGATTATAATGAAACCTTTTCCCCTGTTGCACAAAAAGACTCCATTAGACTAGTTTTGGCAGTTGCAGCATCCAAGCACTGGGAAGTGCATCACATTGATGTGAAAAGTGCTTTCCTCCATGGGGAACTTGAGGATGAAATATATATGCAGAAGCCACAGGGGTACACATCAGATCCAAATCTTGTTTGAAGGTTGAAAAAGTCTTTGTATGGACTTAAGCAAGCCCGCAGGGCTTGGTATGCAAAAATGGACAGTTTTCTTCTGTCTTGGTTTTATGTTCAAGGTAAATCTGACCCAAATGTCTATATGAAGTTAATAGATGGTTATATAATGATCATGGTTCTGTATGTTGATGATTTTCTAATCACAGGAAGTTCAACAGATCAAATAGCCACTTTGAAGACCGCTTTGAATCAAGCCTTCTCAATGAGTGATTTGGGAATTCTTAAGCAATTTTTGGGGCTTGAGATTTCTCAAACAAAATATGGAACCAAGGTATCTAAATCTAAATATGCTTCTGATCTGTTAAAGAAGCTTAAGATGGCTGATTGCAATCCTTCTAAGACTCAATTCCTTTCTAGAGTTAGACTAGAAGATGCAGAATCTACACCATTGTTTGACAACACTCTATATAAACAGTTCATTGGCAGCTTGCTTTATTTGACTCACACTCGACCTGATCTTGCTTATGCTATGAGTGTGGCATCTAGATACATGGAGCAGCCACATGAGCTCCATTGAAGGGCTGCAAAAAGAATCCTACATTATGTGTAGGGCACAAAGACTGATGGGATTCACTATGTTGCAGATTCGAGCCTAGATCTCTTGGGCTTCATTGATTTAGATTGGGCTGGTGATAGCCTTGACAGGAAATCCACATCTGGATCTGTATTCATGCTTGGAGGTGGTCCTGTTTTCTAGTCCAATAGGAAATAGAATGCCATAGAATTATCTTCAGCAGAGGCAGAGTACAGACGAGCAGTGAATGCTGCTACACAATGTGTATGGTTGTAGGGTATTCTTTCAGAATTTGAGATTGCTTTTAGTACTCCTATGTGATATTTTGTGACAATTAGAGTGCTATTAGAGTTTCAAGTGATCCAGTATAGAGACAGAGGACCAAGCACATTGAGATTCATATGCACTACATCAGAGTCTTAGTGCATGACTAGATCATTTATTTGTAGTATTGCCCCACAGATGAGCAAACTGCAGATATCTTCAACAAGGCTTTCACAGAGAAGACATTCAACTATCTTAGATCACTACTTGGGATGGCTGAACATGTGGTGGAGTGAAGGGTTGATCAGAACTCCTTCAATTTTGATATGTCCATGTTTTGAGGGGACATTTTTCCCATGAGGTTTTCCTTCTATCCTTGTTTTTGTGGACCGACAGTATTGTACAGGGTGACCAAGTCTTGTTACTGGGACCTTAGTATTTCATTTTCTGATTTTTAGACCATATATTCAGATTTATGGGGGGGTGTTGGAATAATTAAATCCTCCTAGATGTCATTTAATACATTGGTAGATCAAATTAATCATTTATGATTAATTTCCTATGTATTAGACTAGATTATTGCTAATTGAGGCTTTGTGTGGACCACAAGCCATCTATGGGGGGACCACAATACTTCCAAGGTGTGGACCACAAGATACCTAGGCCATTTGGGTGCATTCCTAACTAATTTTGGATAATATTTGGTAGGAAAGGCACACTTCTGAGTTTTTACTGCTTTTTACAACTTTTTTCCCTATGGGGAAAAGCTAGTCACCTAGGAAACTTGTTTTTTGCACCCATGACACTACACAATGTTTCCTCTTCTCAAATTTCGTATTTGGCATTATTTTTCATCATACATCACCTTCAGCTCCCTAATTTAGCAATTTGTGAGCTTTTGGAGAGATTTGGAAAGCATACTTTCCACCTAGGGGGGATGAGCATATTTTTAGTAAGTTTGATGATGAGATGATTTATTTGGCATCTTTAGCCATTCAAATCTCTGTTGTAATGTTATATAACAACATCGTATAAATTTTATAAGGTTGGTTGATGTATTTTATTCATGATAAGTTAATGCAGAATTGTATATTTGTGAGTAATTTTTCTGTCTCTTGACTAGTTGTGTGAGATCTTTTGTGAGTGAGTGTAATTGTTTGATCATATCTTGGTGTGAACTGAATTTCACATATATTTATTTCACCTTGATCCAAAATAATCTTATCTAAATGTTCACATGTTTGTAGCTTCTTTATGCATTTGATCCAACATCTTTTTGAAACCATTTTTAATTCTTTTTTAGAATGCTAAGCTTGCTTTGAACTAGACATGACATGTCGGGTGATTGTTCGGTTGCATAGTTCTTCTTTTTTAATGTTTTTATGGTTTTATTAGTAGAGGAAAGAGAAAGGGTACATGGAACAATATGGACATGGATGTTAATGTTGTGTGAGGACTGAGAATGTATGCATTGCTTACACCATATGGCCACCTATTGGAAAAGACTATTTTACATCACTACTCTTTGTCGCATGATTTGCAATTCAAGTATGTTATATTTTGGTTCCTTGTCAACATTTACTATTATATTTTTGCTATTGTTTCTTTCTAACATTCAGATGGATTTAATTTCTAATTAGACTGTCAATCGCTCCAAGTCTACCTTGAAATCTAATAGTTTTTGTTATATCCAACACCTTTGGAATTTACAAATACAAACCTATCAACATTTCCATGAAAATTGTGTGTACTATTATGCATTCATTAATGAATATATTCCTCTTCATATTTAGTCAATGCATTTCATATGTTTGTATTTTTCCTTTATTTCTTTTGATTTTCCTTGCAAATATTTTGTAGTTGAAAATTCAAATACACTTATGCATTTAGTAGTGTTCCAATCCATAGTCGCCCACTTCAAGCAAATGGTGGAAAATGAACTCCAACATATTCATGCTCTTCCCTGATGTAATCTCCACCACATTATCTGACCAGTCACATAATTTTTTTTCCATTTCATGTGAAGTGAGAGAGGAACATAAAGCATGTAAGGTTTGTCGTTACACCAATGTTAGTTTTTCAACATTTAATTCAATCTGATCTAGGATCTTAACTGAGAGAACAACGTACAACATATCAAACACAAGATACAAGAGACACAAAGCATTTCACTGGGGAAAACCAAGAAGGTGAAAAACCCCGCAACTTCCTCAGAGATAGAATAAGCACCAATACAAGCATCACAAAGATGAAGCCCCAAAATATAAATGTTTGCAGCAACTACTCCTCCTCCACTTGTGTGCACTCCTCCTCTCTCTAACTAATGCGAAGTGAGTGAATGTGTGAATGAATAAATAGAGAGAGACACACTGTAATGTCCTTTGTTAGGAATTTTATCAAAATGGCAATTTTTCACTTTTTTCCCTAGTTTGGATCTCTAGGTCCCAAATTTGCCCCAAATGATCCCAAATCTTCTGAGAAGGTATATGAATGATATTAGAACATAAATATGTGTTTCAAGGATGCCTTTGGACCTTTAAAATACTTCTGCAAATCCTCTTTCAATTCTGATCAATGTAGGTAACTTTACTAGTGATTTCCCTTTGACTAGTATTGGTCTCTAGGTCTCAAATTGACTCCAAATGCCTTCAAATATTCAAGGAAGGTTTATGAATGATATTAGGAATTGAATATGATGTTCAGGGATAACATATGGCCACCAAAAGACCTCTTCAAACTCTCTTAAGATTCTGGACCAAGTATGCAATTTTACAAGTAATTTGGGGTTCAAATCCCCCTAAGGTAAGTACTGAAAATGGCTTCCCAAATGCCTCCCAACCCACTCAAATTTATGAACAGAGGTAAGTAATGTGTTAAGTATGTTATTAAGGTCTCATATTCACCATTAATGGTTTATTACAACTGTTCTCACCCTCTCCCATTCAACTGCAAAAATCCCCAATTCAACCCTTGGGGAAATGGCACTATTTCTTCTCCCAATGCAACTAAACTGAGTAAAAATGCTTCAAATGCTCAAGTACAGTACATGAAACTTGTATAATACATCCATGGCAGTATATTTATCACAAATATATCATAGAATCATCCATTCATTCGAAATCATCATCAATACATTGGCTCACAACAAGGTAGTGGGGAAATGGCATTGTTCTTCCATTAAAAATGAGATTTATACATTTCTACTTGGAATTTCGACCTGAAACTTTTTGGAGATGAATAAAAGAGTATTTACTTCATATTACAAAAGAAATGGGGCATTAGAAGCTCCCCCAAAGAGTACAATATCTCACCAAAAACGCCCTCCCTCAAGGATCAAGAATATGCCATCAAAACTAGAAATGGTTGAAGGAGCGAGCTGCAATAGAAGAAACCATGAGCTGCCCTGTAGCTTACACCTGCAAATAAAGACTCCATTAAATCTCCAAATGAAAGGTCTGAATGGCCTTTCCAATTGCCAACTTGGATGGGAATCTTTCACCCTCGAAATTGGCTAAGGCAAGAAACTAGTCATCCACTAGCTCTCCCTCTTCACAATTGCAATTGCAAATTCTAAAAATGATCAAAAGCTGGTTTCATTCTTTGTTATTGACATTTATAAACTTCTAGTGTCCTCCATGGGTCGAATTCCTTCCAAGAGACTCATTCCAACTCATGTTGGGAAGAGATTCCAAAGAACGCCACTTGTACAACAATTCCTAGTCTCCCACTTCCACCAAATCACATGTGGAAGCATCTTAGCTGCCCTAACACCCTTGAGCGCCCTCTTGGAGTCTATTTTTAGCCCTGACATGTCATATATGTCATATGTCAGCCTTCAGGTCTGATTTGTGTCATAGGTGTCATAGCATCTTCATCATTGTTGTCATAGAGCTAGGGAATCTAGCCCAAGTGTCTCACTAGCTCCAAATTGCCTCTTCCTCTTCCATGGGAGTTACTCTTCCTCTATATTTCGACGTTGAATGAGTCATGCAATGAATAATACCTTTTGGACTCCCCCAAGTATGTTACCATTCACCTTGAATTCGAATTGGTGAGAGAATGATGCCAAATGTAGTGGGGAAATCTAGCCATATGTGGGTCCCACTTCCTCCATGTGTCTTCATGATGAAATGCCACTTTGATTTTCACTTGTATATATTTATTTAGCTCCTTTATTAAATATTTATGCCATTCTAATGTTCAAACATCATTTATTATCCCCATTATTCCAAATCCCAAATCTTCCACCCCAAACCTAGGAAACTAGTAATTTTCCTCTTTGGCAATTATTTGACCTTTAGCATCAATTTGACAAACTCTCATGAATAGGGCCAATGTGATTAGGCCATTGTGACCCAATACCAAATTTAGGACATGACACACACTATCTATTTATACAATGACTTGACTTGCCTTTTACTCTAACTGGGCCGACCTCCCTTAGGAGAGTCTAATAACCCATTACCACTTGTCACTGGGCCGAGTCCACTAGGGTGGTCTAATCACCCTTTAACCCACACCGGGACGAACCCTCTAAGGTGGTCTAATAAACCATCAAATATAAGTTGCAACACTTACAATAATACTTGCGACACTTGCAAATACAAATGACAACACTTCCAACTAGAGGAATAATACATCTTCGTTGGGGATACAATAAAGTACAAATGTAGTATACAAATGATGTTGATGTATATGTAACTTCAGAATGTATTTCATCTATGTATTTCATATATATTTATTGTACCCTTATAAGAGATGTGTTATTCCTCTATAAGGAAGTGTTGTCATGTGTATTGACAAGTGTCGCAAGTGTGTGTACTTGGCGATGGGTTATTAGACCACCATGTGTGGGGTCGGCCCTGAAATATATATTATATGGTTGATGTACCTAGCTAGACAAGTCAGCCCCATAAGGTCACTGGGCAAACAGACTAGTATAAATAGAGATCGGGAGATCTCTATTTGGATCACTCAGAAGCTCACACTTCTCTCACTCAGAAAGTAGCACACTAGTGAGGAGGAGGATCATCTACTACTAGGAGACTATCTCTGTGTATTTTGGTTGTACTTTGGTTGAGCCATTGCTCTCTCTATCTCTGAGGAAGTTGTGGGGTTTTTCACCTTAGGGTTTTCCCCACGGAAACTATGTGTCTCTTGTCTCTCATGCTTTTGATTCTTGTGATGCTTGTCATGTTTATTGTGATTGTTATGCATTGATATACTGTATATGTTATTCTCTCAGTGAAGATCCTAGAGTATTCTGAATTAATGCTCAAAATTTAACAAATGAATATCTTCCGAAGTTAAAAATACATCAACACTCCCTCTTAACTAGGAAGGTATTCTCTTGACACAAGTCATCAATACATATAGTCATGTTGATGCCCCAAAAATCGCAGCATCAAGCAGTAAGGGATTCTCCCCGGTAAGCGAGCCCAATTAGATCGCTCACTGTTTGGTGTGGGGAATCCATTCGGTTAATGGTTCCGGCTACCGTAAGATTTAAAGATTCTTGTTCTTTACACCGGTTGCGGCCCGATCCACCGTTTATGTATTTTAGTTTAAGATGAAATGCAAGTGCCCTAAGCTAAATGCAAGTAGCTAATCTAAATTAACCTAAAACAGTATGAGAAAATCTAATCTATCCTTGCAAGGAGAAAACTATAAATATGAGCAATACGCTGAAAGAAACATCTAAAGATCATACAAATAGCCATTAAATCATAAAGATGCAATCTTAGCAAAAAATAACATATATTAAATATAACTTTAATTCACTGAATACATTCCATTACTCATTTAAGAGAGACATCATTGTACAGGAAAATAGAAAGATCTTTCATCACACAAAAATAATTCATAATAGTAAAGAAAGATCTCACAGTAGTATACGAATGCTACAGGAATAGTCCAACAAACATTCAACACACATTTCCATGCTTCCATTAGGCAAAATCCAGTTCGTAGAGCAAGCAGCAAAGTAATTCGCACCAACCAGAAAATTTCTTTCACCTGGAAAAAGTTCGTCTATCTTCTTCTGTTCTGCTATTTATAAGTTTACAAATTGCTCCTTGAGCTGACAGGTGTACCTAAACTCTAGAACCTTATAATTTGTCCTTTAGTGCACATCTACAAATCGTGGAAAGCCTTCCATATAAGACAAAAATAAGAGCCAACTATCTCTTAAAGCATTTATACAATAAGGAATTCCAGTGTTTCCTCACGTTAAGACAAATAAGAATTCTACTGATTTATATATTTATTTGGCTTCTTTTGTTGACTCACTGAATCATCCCCACCAATTGGCTCGCTTGTGGTTGTTGGGCCATCAACACTTTGGCTATGGGTGCCCCATTGACTGGGCTCTCTCAAGATAATTTTGCTCCGAACATATATTGTTGCCTTTGATGCAATCTCATGCTTGCGCAGATCTGATTTGACCTGTGCTGCTCCTTCTTCCTTGCAGACCTTCTATGCATGACAAACCTGCGGTGAGCGAGGCACTACAAATAAGGAGTATGTAGAAATTAGCAAAAATAGCAAAGGTTCCTACAGATTTGTAAAAGAAATCATGACAGAGTTGGCTTTAACTAGATGAATTTCAAGCATTAGCAAAACAATTGTGAAAAAATTTCAGAATATGCCAATGACGTCAGAACATGGGAGGCTGTTTTAACAAAATGATCAACTAATTCATAGTTGCAGCTACCATTTCACAGTTAAAAATCATGAGAAATACTAGACACAAATTCCAACAAGCTATACAAGCCACTGTGGGTTTTATGTAGCCTTGGCGCGAATGGTGGTTTGGAGTTATGAGCACGGGGCTCAAGAACTTGTGCATTTAAAACGGCACATGGGCACATTCATGACCCTACCAACTCCGTGGTTGCACGCGCACCAAAATAAAACTTTGCACCAAAGCGGCAATCATAACGTTAAGTCCTGCGCCAAAGTGGCGATTGCAAGATTAAGCTCTACGATGAGGCGGCGAGCGAAACTTTAGGTCCTACGCCCAAGCGGTGATCATGACGTTAAATCCTACGATGATAGAGTTGTGCCAGCATTAGACTTCGAGGGAAGACAAGGCACATCTATGGAGGTGGGAGCTATATGGGAAAGCCTTGCGCCTTTGGCGTAATTTTTAGTCACAAAATGTGCGCTAATGGGAACCGTGCCAATGAGTCATGGAAAAGACTTAAGGGATTTTCGCGTCGGTGTGCTTTCAAGCATAGATCCTGCGCCAATGCACCTACTCATGATAGTTAAAGGCGGTCGGTTTTATGTTTGAACTTTGCGCCAACGCAACCGATTTCTATTTAAAAAATATGTGTCGGTGGGGAGCTTACAGTCAATAATCACGCCAAGCGGAAGATTTAGCATTAGCGATTGCGCTAAATGGCGGCCGACTTATGCTCAACATTTGCAACAAAGCGGCTGAGTTTAGGCTAAAACATTGCGCCGACGTATCATTAGCGAATGTGCCAAGCGGAAGACTTATGGTTAGAAAATGCGCCAAGGGGCGGCCGACTTATAGTAAAAAATTGCATGCCAAACGGTAAAAGGTCTAAGATTTGCAAAAAGGGGTCGGCTGATTTATATTCAACATTTGCGCCAAGCGGAAGAATTATGATTATCAATTGCGCCAAGCAGAATATTTAGCATTAGCGATTGTGCCAAAGGGTAGCCAAGTTATGCTCAACATTTGTGCTAAAGCGGAAGAGTTAAGGCTAAAAAATGCACTGAAGAGAAAAGGTGACTTTGCCTTAGAAAAAATAATTGAGAAAACTTTTGGGAAGCAAGTGCTGAAATTTTTCCAAGTTAGAGAGAAAAATAAATCTGAAAGACAAGGAAAACACTTGTTACAAAATGTGTAGAAGGAGGGGCCCTAAATATCTTTAAAATTTTGGGGAAGGATTTTGCAACAACAACAATTGGCGATTCGCTGGCGAACACAGATCTCTGAAACAAAATCCCATCATGACTCAGAATGACATCTAAATTGACAGCTTCATGCGCAGCAAAATGCCTCACAGTTCAACTTTTAAGAATGGGGTGATCTCTTAATCATATTGGTGTTTTGGGAGAAAGGGGGCTAAGACTTATATTTCTTCCAAACTCTTTCAAGGCTGGAGTATGGAGTTAATTCTTTTAGGACTGTCTTTATGGTGCCTTAACTAAAAGAGGACTCCACAGGCTCGTAATAGTACTTCACAGAGATATTCGTTTGTTCCTCATTCCCATGCTATCTACATCCTTTTGGATGTTCATGTATTTGACAGCTTTTGCTGTTTGAGCCTTCCAAAAATAGTTTCCTTAAAATTCCAACCTTTGATTTTGGTTCTTCAATCCATAATGTCCTTTTGTGTAAGCAAGAGATTTTATTTGATTTATCAAGCTTCACGGACGGAGAAGAACCTGACTTGAGTTGATTCTTTTAAACAACTTTCTAGATTTGAACATTTTGCTTTTATCTCAACCATGCTTTGATTGAGGTGAGAATTTCTGGAAATCAGACCCTTTGATATATGCCTTTAGGCTTTTCTTTGTAGCATGGGATTATTTTAAATACCATATTTCTGTGAAGCATGCTTCCTTTCTGTGGTTCCATAATAGCAAGGAAACCTTGAGACATGAATTAATGTTAAAATGAGTGGAGCCTTAAGATAGTGAGAGAGAAACATTGGATCATTAGTCATTTGAGTGGGGTTATTTTGACCAAACCGGAAGAGATCTCCCCATTTTCAAAGGCTGATCAGTGGAAGCAAAGTCACAGAGCCTCCTTCTCTTTACAAATGAGATTCTGCCTTCAAGATTTCAATTTTGCTGAGAGTTCTGTACTACCGCTAAGCCAAGGGCTGAGCTGGGTTTTATTAGCCTAGAAAACAAGAAAGTCCAGACAAAGTAAATGATACTGAAAAACCTAACTACAAAACAAAGCAAAACAAAGATCAACAAAGGAAGCAAAGGAATAAAGAAACCTTTTATTTATGTACAGAAAACCTCAACGGGACTATGCAAAGTATTGTTTCAAGGCGAGGCCATTGAGGGGAAGGGTTACTTCCTCTCCCTGGAGGTCTGTTAGCTTGTAAGTGGATGGGCCGAGCTTTGCAGAAATTTGGTAAGGGCCTACCCATAAGTGTTGGAATTTCGTGTGCATTCCCTTGCCTTCGTGAGGATGGTCCCATTTCAGAACTAAATCTCCTACTTCAAAACTTCTTTTACCAGACTTCCTTTTATTGAACCATATTTTGACTATATCTTGGTGTTGGTGGAATTGGTTCTTGGATTTCTGCCGGGCTTCTTCAAGTTGAAGCAGGGTGTCAATCTTGGATTGTAAAACCTGACTACCAAACCCTCGAGAGGCTTGGGACAACTGCAAGTATGGAATTAAGATGTTGGGAGGGAGGATGGCTTCCTTGCCATAGACAAGTGTGTAAGGGAAAACCCCTAATGCATTCTTTGGTGTCACCCTATCTGCCCATAAGGCGTTTGGGAGAGCTATATGCCAGCTTCGCTGATTTTCAATCACAGTCTTCTTGAGAATTCAATTGAGGTTCTTGTTTGAAGATTCAACTAGTCCATTTCCCTAGGGGTAATAATTGGCTGAATAATGCAATTTAATTCCCCTTTCATAAACAAATTCATTTATTTTAAAAGACGAGAAATAAGTGGCATTATCAAATACTAGGGAAATCGAAACCCCAAACCTGGTTCTGATGTTCTCTTTCAAGAAACTGATGACTGCATCTTCATTGATCTTGCGCAATGGGGAAGCCTCTGTCCATCTGGTGAAATAGTCGGTGGCTATCAGGATGTATCGATGTTGCAAAGAAGAATTTGGCTTTATCTCTCCGATGACATCTATACCCCACTGTTCGAAAGGTTCTGAGATGATAACTAGCTGTAAGGGTCCTGCTACCTTAGGTAATCTTCTAGCGCTCCTTTGGCATACATCATAGTGTCGTGCATAAGTATGGGCATCCCAGAATAAAGTGGGCCAGTAATAGCCATCTCTCAGTATTTTGTGAGCTGTTGTCTCCCCTGAATAATGTGGACCGACAGGGCCATCGTGTAACTCCTTGATGACTTTACCTGTATCCTCCTTCTCTAGGCATCTGAGAAAAACTCCATCATAATTTTTTTCTGAAAAGTATTCCGTCAATGATCTGATAAGCTGCTGACTTTAAATGGAGGGCCCTTCTTTGTTTAGAACTCCAGTGTTCTGGTAGGTACCCTTGTTGCAAGTAAGGCACTAAATCCCTATACCATGATTCAGGAGCTGTGAAAATGGGACATACTTCAACTGAATTCAGCTCGGCTTCATTCTTCCAATCCTGTTCTTCATCAATTGGATGTTCAGCAAGCAATTTACATAGGCCTTGTCCTTTGATGATGGTGGCCGGTTTAAATTCTAAATCATATTCTTGAAGAGTTGTAACCCAGTTTCCCCTTCTTTCTCCCAACTCCTTTTGAACGAAAAGGGATCTGACAGCTGGGTGGGGAACTATAACTTTAGTTCTGTTATCAAGAATATATGGTCTGAACTATTTTACTGCTTTGAACACAGCATATGCCTATTTGTCGACAACAGGATAGTTCAGTTTAGCACCTTGTAGACCAATGCTCATAAACGAGATTGGGTATTCGTCTCCTAATTCTACCTTTTGTGTAAGCACAACTGCGAGAGAGTCATCTGAAGCAAAAGTGTACAAGATAAAATCTTTGTCAAAATCTGGGCTTCTTAAGGAAGGAGCATTAGCTATGGCTACTTTAATATCTATGAATGCATCCTTTTCTAAGTCTGTCAATTTGAACTGTGTGCTCTGCTTGACCATTTGTTGCAAAGGTTTAACAGTCTGAGCGAAATCGGGGACAAATATTCGGACAAAATTGATAGTGCCCATAAATGACTGCATGGATTTTTTCTTATGGGGCATGGGAATTTTATTGATAACTTGCACTCTCTCTTGATCTATTGAAATTCCCTTTTTTGAAATGATATGACCCAGAAGTTTACCTTCAAGAACAACAAACACACTCTTCTTGGGGTTTAAAGAGATACCATATTTTTGGCAACGATAAAAAATCTGCTTTAAATGAACAACATGGTCTTCTCTTTTATTTGAAAAAACTGTCACATCATCTAGATATACGACAACACAATGACCTCCCAATCCTCGGAAGGTGATGTCCATTGCTCACTGTAACGTAGCTCCCACATTTATTAGGCCGAATGGCATTCTTCGGTATGCGAAAGTTCCCCACTTGGTGCGACAAGTAGTTTTAAGATGATCATCTTCAGCTACTAACACTTGATTGTAACTTGAGAACCATCCAGCAGAGAGAAAAGTTCCAATCCTGATACCATATGCAGAATTTGTTCCATTGAAGGGATGGGATAATTATCTTTATCAGAGGCTCTATTCAAATTTCGGAAGTCAACACATAGTCAAATTTCCCCGAACTTTTTCCTTACAGGAACTAAATTAGCAACCCATTCCAAATGTTGGACTTTGAATATGATCTTAGCATCTAATAACTTCTTCAACTCTTTCTGAATTAAAGGTTTGAGAGTAGGATGCATTGTTCTTAACTGCTGCTGAAATGGCTTAACACCAGCCTTGATTGGTATGATATGCTGAATGATGCGGGTGTCATATGTTTTCAAATATTCATACGTCCATGCAAAAACATCCTTATATTGTCAAAAAATCTTAATGAACTTATCTCTTTCTCCTGGTGAACAACATTTACCAAGGTTAACAAATTTAGGTTCAGCTTCGGTGCCCAGATTTACTAATTCGTGCTGCATAGATGAGCTATTGGTCTTAGTATTTGCTGGCCTTTTGAATTTGCTCTGCAGATCGCACAACATTTCAAGTGACCTCACCCCTTTGGGGATGAAATTTCCTTTAGCCTCATCTTTCTTTTGTAAAACAACATCATTCTCTTCTTCGTCTATCACAGCTTCTTGGAACATGTCTTCATTTGTTAGAAAACTGATGATCTAATCGTCATCATCGAAAACTCTGAAATTTGTGATATTGTCTGGGACAAAAGGCCTGAAAACCAGTTCGATTGAACATTTGTTATTAGTCGACACCAATCTGGAAGCGGAAGTTGCTAATAAATCAACCGCATAATTTTGCAGTCTAGGAATAGATTTTATATTGAAAGCATCAAAATGCGTAATTAAATCCCATACATCAGCCTGATAACCTTTCAAATGAGGTGAAAGATAGTGAATGGTATCTCTTACCTGTCTTACAACTATTTCTGAGTCACCAAAAACTTTCATGTACTTAACATCAAACCGATGGCTTTCTTCAATCCGTGGACTAAAGATTCATATTCAACAGTGTTATTAGTACACTCAAATTCTAATCTATAGGACAAGAAGTACTTATTACTTTCAGGATCCACTAGAATACAACTAGCTCCGGATCCTTCCAGATTCTTGGAACCATCAAAGTACAAAGTCCAAAAAACATTGTTTGATTTAACTAAGTTAGTATCTTTATGATCTAAGTCAGTGACTAAGCAAACTATGTTACAATCGATATCATCAGTCCAAGAAAAATGAAGGAGATTGGACTGTTTATCTGATTCATGGCTAATAGTTTCAGATTGATAGTTATCTGGCTCGATTTCCAAGAAATAATTCCCCAAAACTGAAGATGAGAAGGCTACAACTTTGTTCTTTCCTTATAGCTGAGTTACATTTTGTTTCATGTGTGGTTCCCTCAAAATTTTAATCTGATTCTGCCTATTCTGATATGGTAACCATAAATGGGACCAATCAGTTGCAAAGTAACCATTTAGTTTTATGGACCAGTCTCTGCTTAGGATTAAACCATAGGCTTCAGGAATGTCAACTACCATTATATCAATGAACTGACATATTCTAGAATCTGCTGACAACCTAATGAGCACATCCTTCATTTCCCCAATCAATTTAACAACAGTCCTATCTAACTGAATAATCTGAGTGGGAGATGGAATTGGCTGACGGTTAATCTTCTTACAGATCGACAGTGGCATGAAATTCGAAGATGCTCCAGAATCCACCAGACAATTGTGTACGTTGTGATTGAAGATTTCAAAAGTTAAAAGAAAAGGAAATGTTTGGGATTTGGATTTCCCGACGATACTGGCTTCATTAATTTCAGGGTCTTCTTGAGTGTCTGTTAATGGAGTGCTGGGTTGGGATTGAAGAGCTCGCAACAACTTGTTTTGTTGTTGGGGCAAACTACACATATCGAATATTGAAACATTTGCTTTTACCTTGTTTATATCTTCAATGATGTCATATCCCATATCACATCCTTTTACAACTTTCGTTTGATTGTCTGTCTTGCCCAATGTGACTTTTGGTTGCTGGACTGTTGTGTCAATGTTTGGTTGTTTGGCAGCTGTTGGGTTAGCTTTAGGTTGAGGCGGAATGACTGTAATGTGTGTCTTAGGTATCCCTTTGGAAACTTTAGATTTGGGCGTAGTTGAGCTTGGAACTAGATCTACAATGGGACCTTTACTACGAGTGTTAATGTTTACAACAGAGACTGGGCTCTCCATGGGATCGTCTTCTATTAATTCAGTTAAAGGTACCTAGTCCCATAATACCATGGTGGTATTTGGGGAGGGTTCCTCTATTTCAAGGGTTTGTTCCTCTGGAGGATCATCTTGATCTGGAATTTGTGAATCGAGCATTTGGTTCATTACTAAAATCATAGAATTAATCCATTGTGGGCAGCTCTTTTCAGAGTGCGGCTCTTGATGAAAGGTACAGAAGTGTTCCATTCCTATTTCATTCATATTTAAACAGGGGAGTTGTTCATAGGTGGATGAGGCTGGTCATTGTCTTCCCTTTTCTTGTAGAATGGTTTGAAAGGCTTCCTGAATGTATTAGCTGCCTTATCCTTTTCAAGATCTACAATTTTATTGGACAATTTCTACATCATTTTAACTACGTTCTCCATATCTGCCGATGGCTCTTCTTTATTCCTTAAGCAGCAGGGGTTTTCTATTAGTTGCTTGCTTTGTTTCTGCATCTAAGGCGTGTTTAGCAATGTTGTTTTCTTCTTCTTCCACCTTCATAGCTTCTTCGAAATTTTCTACCAGGGTGGTCTTCTTAGCTCTTTTGATGAACATTGCTATGGGGCCTTCAAGTGCTATTGTATAATATTCAACTAAAGATTCTTCTGCAGGTTTAGTTGGTTCGCTGAAATTATTCAAGAGCGTAGTGAACCTCTGGTTGAAGTCTTGAACCTTTTCTTTCTTTTCCATTCTCATGGACAATAATTCTTTCATGAGTGCAGCTACAGTTTTCTGATTCCCATACTTCTTTAAAAAACATTTCTCAAACTCTTCCCAATTGGAAATTGAGCTAGCTTGTAAGCTAAAGTACCTGGAAGAAACTTTCGGTTCAAATGTGTATGGGAAAATCCTACAAACTACATCTTCATGGTGTACATTTAAAAGATTCAAAGCTAAATAAAAACTCTTAAGATGATCTTCAACAGATATGCCTTTACCTGGGTCGTATTTGGGCAAAAATTTCTCTAGATTTTTAGGCAGATTGTGAAATGGCCCAGCTAGATTTAATGCTCCCCTTGCTCTCCAAGCAGGTACAACCATGGCTCTATGTGGAGAATTAGGTGGAGAATCGTGTGGTGAATTAAATGGAGTGTTATTTGGAGTAAAACGTTCTCCAAGATTTTCTGGATCTTCAAAATCGATCTCCTTGAGAGGCTGCGTGATCTCTTCTAAAGACAAATCTACCAACTCTTTGAAGCTCTGCACAAGGATTGAATCATGGGTATACTGTCTTTCTCTTTTAGGAATTCTTCTTCTAGGGAGAAACGTTATTGCATTTAAACCACCGAGTTGTTTAACATAAGCTCGTGTGCCTTCTTAAATCAGCTACTTCAGCAAAAGGTACAGCATACAACGTTTCTTGTTGCTCAGAATCAGAAGTGGGATTCTATTGATTTTCTTGATTTCCTGGGATTGTTGTCTCAAGCAGGTTTTCATTAGGATCTGCTTGACAAGAAGAGTCTCCTCTGTCAGCCATGCACTGTGGCCCTCCTTCTAGCGCCAAAACTATTGATGCCCTGAAAATCGCAGCATCAAGAACCAAGGGATTCTCCCCGGTAAGCGAACCCAATTAGATCGCTCATCGTTTGGTGTGGGGAATCCGTCTGGTTAACGGTTCTGGCTACTGTAAGATTTAAAGATTCTTGCTCTTTACATTGGTTGTGGCCCAATCCACCGTTTATGTATTTTAGTTTAAGATGAAATGTAAGTGCCCTAAGCTAAATGCAAGTAGCTAATCTAAATTAACCTAAAACAGTATGAGCAAATCTAATCTATCCTTGCAAGGAGCAAACTATAAATATGAGCAATACGCTGAAAGAAACATCTAAAGATCATACAGATAGCCATTAAATCATGAAGATGCAATCTCGGCAGAAAATAACAGATATTAAAGATAGCTTTAATTCACTGAATACATTCCATTACTCATTTAAGAGAGACATCATTGTACAAGAAAATAGAAAGATCATTCATCACATAGAAATAATTCATAATAGTAAAGAAAGATCTCACAGTAGTATATGAATGCTACAGGAATAGTCCAACAAACATTCAGCACACATTTCCAGGCAAAAAATGTCCTCTCCAGGCTTCCATTAGGCAAAATCTAATTTGTAGAGCAAGCAACAAAGTAATTCGCACCAGCCAGAAAATCTCTTTCACTTGCAAAAAGTTCGTCTATCTTCTTCTGTTCTGCTATTTATAAGTTTACAAATTGCTCCTTGAGCTGACAGGTGTACCCTAAACTCTAGAACCTTCTAATTTTTCCTTTAGTGCACGTCTACAAATCGTGGAAATCCTTCCATATAAGACAAAAATAAGAGCCAGTTGTCTCTTAAAGCATTTATACAATAATGAATTTTAGCTTTTCCTCATGTTAAGACAAGTAAGAATTCTGCTGATTTATATATTTATTTGGCTTCTTTTGCTGACTCGCTGACTCATCCCCACCAACTGGCTCGCTTGTGGTTGCTGGCACTCAACACTTTGGCTATGGGTGGCCCATTGACTGGGCTCTCAAGATAATTTTGCTCCGAACAAATATTGTTGCCTTTGATGCAATCTCATGCTTGCGTAGATCTGATTTGACCTGTGCTGCTCCTTCTTCCTTGCAGACCTTCTATGCATGACAAACCTATGGTGAGCAAGGTAGTACAAATAAGGAGTATGTAGAAATTAGCAAAAATTGCAAAGCTTCCTACAGATTTGTAAAAGAAATCATGACAGAGTTGGCTTTAACTAGATGACTTTCAAGCATTAGCAAAACAATTATGAAAAAATTCAGAATATGCCAATGATTTCAGAACATGGGAGGCTGTTTTAACAAAATGATCAACTAATACACATTTGAAGCTACCATTTCGTAGTTAAAAATCATGAGAAATACTAGACGCAAATGCCAACAAGCTATACAAGCCACTGTGGGTTTTATGTGGCCTTGGCGCGAATGGTGGTTCGGAGTTATGAGCACAAGGCTCAAGAACTTGTGCATTTAAAATGGCACATGGGCACATTCATGACCCTACCAACTCCGTGGTTGCACGCGCAACAAAATAAAACTTTGCGCCAAAGTGGCAATCATAATGTTAAGTCCTGCGCCAAAGCGACGATTGCAATATTAAGCTTTGTGATGAGGCGGCGAGTGAAACTTTAAGTCATGCGCCCAAGCGGTGATCATGACGTTAAATCCTACACTGATAGAGTTGCACCGGTATTAGAATTCAAGGGAAGACGATGCACATCTATGGAGGCGGGAGCTATATGGGAAAGCCTTGCACCTTTGGCGCAAGTTTTAGTCATAAAATGTGTGCTAACGGGAACAGTGCCAACGAGTCATGGAAAAGACTTAAGGGATTTTTCATGTCGGCGTGCTTTCAAGCATAGATCCTACGCCAATGCACCTACTCTTGATAGTTAAAGGCGGTCAATTTTACGTTTGAACTTTGCGCCAACGCGGCCGATTTCTATTTAAAAAATATGCGCTGGTGGGGAGCTTATAGTCAATAATCGTGCCAAGCGAAATATTTAGCATTAGCGATTGTGCTAAAGGGCGGCCGACTTATGCTCAACATTTGTGCCAAAGCGGCTAAGTTAAGGCTAAAACATTGCGCCGACGTATCATTAACGAATGGGCCAAGCAGAAGACTTATGGTTAGCAAATGCGCCAAGGGGCAGCCGACTTATAATAAAAATTGCGCACTGAATGGTAAAAGGTCTAAGATTTGCAAAACGGGGTCGGCCGATTTATATTCAACATTTGTGCCAAGCGGAAGATTTATGATTATCAAATGTGCCAAGCGGAAAATTTAGCATTAGCGATTGCGCCAAAGGGCGGCCTAGTTATGCTCAACATTTGCACTAGAGAAGATGCGTTAAGGCTAAAAAAAGCGCTGAAGAGAAAAGGTGACTTTGCCTTAGAAAAAATAATTGAGAAAACTTTTGGGAAGAAAGTGTTGAAATTTTGCCAAGTTAGAGAGAAAAATAAATCTGAAAGACAAGGAAAACACTTGTTACAAAATGTTTAGAAGGAGGGGCCCCAAATATCTTTAAAATTTTGGGGAAGGATGTTGCAGCAAAAACAAGTCACAAGTCTTCAATTCTGGAACTGGATCATCGTCACTGGATCACGGAGCATCCTCGTCACTACTGCTGTACTCATCATCTTGATCACTGGGCTATCTCTCAATTCTTCTCGTCATATGAAGTTCTACAGAGCCATCCCTTTTTCATGCTAGATTTAGGCCTAGCCTCCTGTAGGTCTTCATCATCTCTGTGAGCGTGCCATCTTGTGGACTTCTCAGGGCTGATTACGTGCATCAACAAAACCTCGAAAGAGCATCCTGGGACTTTTATGAGATTACTTCTCAACCTATTGGATCTCCCAAGATCTTTTACATGTGACCACAACAAAACCTTGAAAGAGCATCCCACGAATTTTACGAGCACACAGCTCAACCTATCGAATCTCCCAGGATCTTTTACATGTGGTCAGGCAAAACCTTAAAAGAGTGTCTTGCAACCTTTAAGATCTCTAAAGATCATCCCAGGACTTTTACGAGCACACAACTCAACCTATAGGGTATCCAGGACTGATTTCATGCCTTCTGTAGCAAAATCTTGAAAGAGCATCCCAAGACTTTTACGAGCACACAGCTCAGCTTATCGGATCTCCCATGATCTTTTCTATGCTACTTGTAGCAAAACCTCGAAAGAGCATCCCAGGACTTTTACAAGCACACAGCTCAACCTATCGGATCTCCCAGGATCTTTTCTATGCTACTTGCACAGCCTTTCCACGGCCACGGAGTATCGACCTGATACTCATGATCCACCTGATCATCCTAGCACAGAGCATCCTCCTGATGCTCATGATCGTACTGATCATCATCATACAATACATTATCCTGATGTACAACATCTGGAGCATCGACTTGATGCTCATCACATATGATTGTCCTTATCATCATCATACAATACATCATCCTAATGTACAAGATCTGGAGCATTGACCTAATGCTCACCACACATGATCGTCCTGATCATCATCATAGCATCATCCTGAGACATATCATCACATGATCATCCTGATCATCATCACAGCATCGTCCTGATGCATATCATTTGGAGCATCATCCTGATGCTCATCACACATGATCATCCTCTTCAGATCATCTCATCGTCCACAGAGCACAGCCCAGATGCACATCATACAACACTTACACCACTGACATGGGAGAACACATCTACCACCATTCAGGGAAGGCTCCAGCCTTTACTTTTTCACCATGGGAGAACACATCTACCACCATGTGAAAAATGGCTTCAGCCCTTACATATACACCATGGGAGAACACATCTACCACCATGTGAGAATGGCTCCAACCCTTACATATGCACCATGGGAGAACACATCTACCACCATGTGATAATGTCTCAGCAATTACATCACAACCATGGGATAACACATCTACAACCATGTCAAAAAAGCTCGGCAATTACATCACGACCATGGGAGAACACATCCACAACCATGTCAGAAAATCCCATGTGCATCTGCGTCTTCCAGACTCATCACTTGCCCTTGGAAGGAACCTCGATCTGAAGTACACCAAGCCTCTTTTTGAAGTACCTGAACTTCACTCTGGCTAGTGGTTAGGTCAACGCATCTACAATCTGCTCATTCGTCACAACATACGGAAGCTTTACTGCTCCTCTCTGCACCATATCCCTAATATAGTGATATTTGATCTCAATATTCTTTGACTTGTCATGGAACACTGAGTTCTCTGACAACTACACACAACTCTGGTTGTCACAGAAGATACAAGCAACATCCAACTGGAGATCAAATAAATCAGACAGTAGCTTCCTAAGCCATACTGCCTCACAACTAGCTGAACAAGCTGCGACATACTCTGCTTCGGCTGTACTCAATGCTACGCAAGATTGCTTCCTGCTAAACCAAGAGATCACACCTGATCCCATACTGAAGCAGCACCCCGAATTGCTCTTCCTATCTGCAACACTACCTACCCAATCTGAATCAACATAACCCTCCAGGTTAACCTTTTTATTCGCATCATACTTGATCCCATAATCAACTGTACCCTTCAGGTACCTCAGAATATGCTTTACAACAATCAGGTGAACATGTCTAGGATCTGTCAGGAACTGGCTCAGGTGTTCACCGTAAAGGAAATATCTGGTCTCGTGTTCGTCAGGTACATCAAGGACCCAATCATTTGACGATACATTGTGGCATGAACCGACTCTACTGAAGCATCACTCAATAGCTTTAGGTTTGATGCCATAGGTGTGGCCATGGCCTTGCAGTCCATCATCCTGTACCGCTTCAGGATCTCTACTGCATACTTCCCTTGTCCAAGGAAGATTCCATCTGGACTCTGCCACACCTCCATACCTAGAAAGCAATGCATCATACCCAAGTCCTTCATCTCAAACTCAGCAGCAAGATTCCTCGTCGTGTCAGCAATCAATCTATCCTCACCTGTCACAAATAGGTCATCCACATACAGAGTATCAATGGATTGCCTTCCTCAACCTTCTAGTAAAGGTTGGAATCCACTTTACTTTTGGTAAAGCCCAAACTAGACAGGAAGTTGTCTATCCTACCGTACCATGTCGTGGGTGCTTGATTTAAGCCATACAAGGCTTTCTTTAACTTGCACACATATGACTCCCTGTCATGTGTCTCAAAACTGAGTGGTTGCTCCACATACACTTCCTCTTCGACTACACCATTCAAGAAAGCTATCTTGAAATCCATCTGGTGTATCTTCCACTTCATTACTGCAGCCAGAGTAAGTACTGTTCTAATGGAAGTGTATTTGGCTATAGGTGCAAAATTTTCTTCATAATCTAACCCTTTTTTTCTGGGAGAAGCCACGAGCCACAAAACTTGCCTTTGTATTTCTCTATGCTACCATCTACAGCATGCTTGATCTTGTAGATTCACTTGGAAGTCACAACATACTTCCCTTCTGGTCTTGGGACCACATCCCAAACATCATTCTTCATGATCGACTGGTACTCCTTGATCATGGCATGCTTCCATATCCCAAATCTTGGGAACTTCAGTTTCTTCAATAGGTATTTTTCTGGATTTGTTGAGTCTTCGTCGCTTGTTCTTCGAAGCAAGTCTCTCTTGTAGGTGATGGTACATGGTATTTCCTACAAGACAAGTTCAATTGCATGATTAGAAACATCTCATTGATTTCAGAACAAATTCTTACACATAAAGACATATGTCATACAATCATGCAATTATCTTAGCCAATGCTTCAATACAACATTTATCCATATCCCGTATTCATACGGTAACTTTCTAGATGACTTCCATCTCTACCAGAACATTGTTAAGAGTGTGCACTACTCCCAACATGTCAGCAAAGAGGTTTCATTCTAGATAAGTAGCAATGGAATGTTGTATAGTACCACAGGCCACTTAACCATTAGTTGCATATTAGTAGTATCGTGTTCATTAATGCAAATGCATAATATACATCCCAACTCATAAGTGTGTACATGACTGAACAACATCATTTAAGTAATCATATATACACGAAATAACAATTCAAATACTTATGTTTATTTGGTTTTTGGGTGGAATCCCTCTCAATCTTTGCTTCCTTGCAGGAACTATTGGAGTGTGCTCCCTCTTGATCTTTGCTTCCTTGATTATCTGTCTTTGAACTATTCTGGACCACTATGCATGCTTAAGTGTGCACTAGTGTCATCATTGTGTGATCCTCAAGATCTCATACATAATCATACATTCATTAGTATAATCTCAATACTATCAAAACATTATGATTCTAAATAATCTTAAACATGTATGGTCATGATCATTTTATACACAAGCGTTAGTATTCAAGGTTTCAGGGAGGACTTCTTTTACTCATGCATATTTTATTTGACCATAGGACGTCTCTTCTAGTTTGTCATATAATTAATCAAACTAATCATAATATGCATAAACCCGTGATTACTCAAACTTATAACTTCATGAATTATCAATCATACCAAGTATACTTATATAATATCTTAACACAAGGTAGGATTCTAACTTGATATAGGAAAAACATACCTGGATTATCATGCTTGCTAGTTATGTCTAACATACCCACATAGTATATTCTTGTTCTTTTCAATGACTTGTGCTAGTAACCTGCATATCTCATAAGTTAACCATTGTAGAACCAAATTATACATACCTCGTAAGTAGAGCTTCTATGTGATCAATGGTTATGGATGAGTCTTTGTCTTCATGTCACCATGGTCATATGTTCTTGATCTAGAACTTGATTTGTCTTTCTTGATGTACCTTTCATGTTAGAAAACAACATCATCCTCATACAACACCACAGTGCATTAGTATAATCATAAGTGTCATAACCCTAATCAATGAATGTCTTCTATCATTCACGTGCATTCATACAAGTCAAAAATTAATCAAGATTGTACTAGCCTCAATAATATGAAGACAAACAGATCATAAACTTAATCATGAACAAATTTCAAAACATACCTGTATCTTCTCAAGTCATACCTGCTTGTAGTCTTTTTATTTAAGGCCTTAGCCTCATCTCCCTCTAGAACTAGAACTTCTTCACTTATGTAGGTGTCAATTCATTTTCTTCTAGTATTAACCCAATCCACTTTGATTTGTTGAAGCAAGATTTGGAGCTAGATTAGGGTTTGCCAGAGAAACACTAAAAATTAAAACTATGAATTTCAAACTTCTGATTCGATGAAAAGATGCGCCTTGCTGAGCTGATCAAGATGGTATACTTCAATTTTGAAATCTCCAAAATTTGACCCCTCAATATTGACTTTGAAAGTTTTGGATCTGCAGCTTCTGTCAAATTCTGGTTTTCTGGTCAAAATCCCGAACAAGGGTTTGACGGAGCCTAGGGTTCTACCCAACCAAAGACTTCAATCTTGGTCTCTAAATTTTGATTTTGATGAGGAGAATTCATCCGTGGTCTCAGATTCCAAAATTCCATCTTCTTTCAAAAGCCATAATTTCCCGCACTAGTGACGAACCAAAAATGAAAGTGCTCAGAATCCCATTATGTTTGGACATAAATATATGCCTTATTGTTTCTGGTGTAACTCTAAAATTTAAGATTCTCAGGGTCTAAAACTTTGTCCTGTGGTAGACTGACTTGTCATCTTTCCAACCCCACAGATCTGAGCTTTAATGGATTCTCTGAGAGAGAGATATGCCAAGTGTCTCAACGTGACCTGTTTATGGGATGAAACAGTATAGCAAACTTGTACAGAGTGCCACATGTCATTGTTTCAACTTCGGCCTCTGAAACCTGGACCTATGAAACTACAGTTTGTGCCCTAACTATCACTTTTTATAGAATTCCATTTGGAGCTTCCTAGCCCGAGATATGACCTTTTTTCCTAGGTCACTTATTTAGGACTGCATTCTAGAAGAGGCAGAAACCCTAGTTTGTACGGATCATATCTCAAAAAGTACAACGAATATAAGGCTGTCCTTCGGACACAAGGTACATGGGAATTTCATCTTTGACCTTTAAAAGTTTTAGATCCTGAACCTTCTCCAAAAATGAGTTATAGCGAAAGTTACCATGATGACTGGTTTTTACTATACCAAGCCCTAGCTTCCAATTTGTCGCAAGTGCAACAAGTGTCATAAATGCCATACAATGCCTTCCTTCAGGCTAGCTCTGATACCATGTTATTTTTTCAGCATTTAATTCAATTTGATCTAGGATCTTAACTGAGTGAACAACATGTACAACATATCAATCACAAGAGACAAGAGACACAAAGCATTTCACCGGGGAAAACCAAGACGGTGAAAAACCCCGTAACTTCCTCAGAGAAAGAATAAGCACCAATACAAGGATCACAAAGATGAAGGCCCAAAAGATAAATGTTTGCAGCAGCTACTCCTCCTCCACTTGTGCGCACTCCTCCTCTCTCTCACTAATGCGAAGTGAGTGAGTGTGTGAATGAATAAATAGAGAGAGACACACTCTCTATTTATACAATGACTTGACTTGCATTTTACTCTGACTGGGCTGACCTCCCTTAGGAGAGTCTAATACCCATTACCACTTATCACTGGGCCGACCCCACTAGGGTGGTCTAATAACCCTTTAACCCACATCAGGCCGACCCCTCTAAGGTGTTCTAATAACCCATAAAATATAAGTTGTGACACTTACAATAATACTTGCGACACTTGCAAATACAAATGACGCCACTTCCAACCGGAGGAAGAATACATCTCCGTTGGGGATACAATAAAGTACAAATGTCATATACAAATGAATATCTTCCAAAGTTACAATACATCAAGAACCAAAACCTGCAGAAGTTGATGAACATTTGAAACCAAGCACAAGGTATTATTTCTAGGAGTGACAGTTAGTCCGCATTTTTTATGTTCCCATAGGTGCAGGAGTTATACCATGCATTTTTACCGATACTCCAATGCCCCCCCTTCGGCGTAGATCGGAGGAATATAAAAAATGTGGACTAACCTCCAATTCTGGTAATAGGACCTTGTGCTTGGTTTCAAATGTTTACCAACATCTGCAGGTTTTGGTGTAACAATGTAAACCTTACATGGTATCAGAGATGAGGTCCCAAGTTCAATTCCCTCGATACCATGTAATATTTTATTAGAGATCTAGAATCTAAGCATGAAGCAATACATTAATCAATTGCAAAGAAGGATATGAAAGAAGAACAATATTGCTGCAAATAATAATTCTCAATAATGTCTAAAGGCCCATCATGTGATGAGAGATTACATGTAACAACCCCCAAATACCATAATTATGAAAATTTTAAAAACTTTTACTTAACTAGTGTAACATAAAATTCTAGCATGGATCTTTTGATACTAAGAAGATATTCACACCATTTTACTATCTTTTCTTCTGCATGTATAATTTCATACATACAAATTCTATATTTCCATAAGACGTGTATGTTTTCCCTCCTACGTCTATAGAATATAAGAATTCTTTCTTCTATAAAATGTGGGCACAAATTATCTTTTATTACATCCTAAAAGGTACTAGGCGTTTAGTTGTAATAACAAATACAAGTATAGAATTACAATCTAAAGCAAATATATATAACATAGCCACATATATATCTTAACCACCTTCCATTTCTACTCAAGGAACGATTAATTTCTAACCAAAGAATTTGTTAGCTTCTAGCAAAACATCTCCCTATTATATGTCATAAGGCTTTATATACAATCAATGTTCTTAAAGAGGAAAATAAAATGTAACCCAAGACATAATATAAACACCATATTATCTTCAAGAAACGAACTTATCAACATAGCTCTTTCATGATATATTTCATGAAAAGAGGTTTTATTAACAATATCATAGGCTTAAAACATATGTATATCATGGAAATATTTGTTGTGCCGAGAGGCGCTCTACAGCCCAGTATGGGGGAGATCTTGTGAGTCGAGTGTTTGTCGAGTTTGTCGAGTAACAAAATAATACAAAGTAAACAAAAAAAGAATAATACAAAGTAAAAAGAAATAAATATTATGTCGGCCATAAAGAAAAAAGAAAAATACAAAGTAAAAAGTAAATATGAGACTTAAACTAGAGACTTTAGAGCTTAGGATTAGGTGGTAAATATTATGTCGGCCATAAACAAAAAAGAATAATACAAAGTAAAAAGTAAATATGAGACTTAAACTAGAGACTTACTTTCTACTTTTAATACAAATTAAAAAGTAAATATGAGACTTTAGAGTGTTTTTCGAGTGTTTGTCCAGTAACAAAATAATACAAAGTAAACAAAAAATAATAATACAAAGTAAAAAGTAATAAATATTATGTCGGCCATAAACAAAAAAGAATAATACAAAGTAAAAAGTAAATATGAGACTTAAACTAGAGACTTTAGAGCTTAGGATTATGTGGCTCAGGTATTGCACTCAAGGAGCTATTCAAGAAGAGGTTTGCACCACGGGAGATTTGATCCCTCTCGGCGCTTGATAGAGCGTAGGATTTGGATCTAAGCTGGTTAATAACTAGTTTCCGTCACTCACACTTGCCATATGGCAAGTTGTTGAAATTATATTTTTTTGTTTTTTAAATATATTTGATCTTATTATATAAATGTCTATGTACATTAATCGTATATATTTTTAAATATTTGATTAAAAAATATTATTGCGCCGAGAGGTGCTCTATAGCGCGGTATGAGGGAGATCTTATAACATGTGAGTGTTTGTCGAGTGTTTGTCTAGTAACAAAATAATACAAAATAAACAAAAAAGAATAGTACAAAGTAAAAAGTAATAAATATTATTTTGGCCATAAACAAAAAAGAATAATACAAAGTAAAAAGTAAATATGAGACTTAAACTAGAGACTACATAGAGCTTAAGATTAGGTGATAAATATTATGTCGGTCATAAACAAAAAAGAATAATTCAAAGTAAAAAGTAAATATGAGACTTAAACTAGAGACTTTACTTTTTACTTTTAATACAAAGTAAAAAGTAAATATGAGATTTTAGAGTGTTTGTCGAGTAACGAAATAATACAAAGTAAACAAAAAAGAATAATACAAAGTAAAAAGTAATAAATATTATGGACATAAATAAAAAAGAATAATACAAAGTAAGAAGTAAATATGAGACTTAAACTAGAGACTTAGCGGATTCGGTGGCTCAGGTATTGCACTCAAGGAGCTATTCAAGGAGAGGTTTGCACCTAGGGAGATTTGATCCCTCTCGGCGCTTGATAGAGCCTAGGATTTGGATCTATGCTGGTTTATAAGTAGTTGACAGGTCTATATCTATTCATTTACTCCCAAAGTGTAACACCATTAATATTCCTTATATTAAACAGCGTGTTACTTTTAAATATTGTATTCCTTACTCGTTCCAATTCGAATGGACTTAACTAAAATTATAAGACCGATTTAAAAACTCCTAATCTAATTCCTTATTATCAAAATACTAATTTTTACAGTAGTATGAAAACAGACTATATTCAGTATTGTTGTCCCTACTCCAATCGACTATATGGAGTAGCATCGTGACAACGTATAGGAGTTAGAAAATGAACAACCGAAATTGGTGTATTTACTTCCAACCGAAATTGGGATAAATATTGCAGAAATTTCTTCTCCGTCGGAAGTAAATACACCTACCCAATCCAATGTTTTCATTTAATAGTTATGCAGAGTTTCCTCCTATATATATATGCAAATAAGTACATCGATTTCCCCCCAAATCGATAATCGATACATAAATAAATTTTTTCCAGAGTTCTCCCTCCGGGTCGAAAACAATATTTTCAAAATCAAAACATAGAGTTCTTTTCAAACCAATATGTTAATGCATATAAAGTAATTTCTCTAGATCGGACACAATATTCTTTACTAAGGTTTTCCCTGGATCTAACACAACGATTCCATGCATACGAGTAAATAGAGCTAAGAATCAAGGATCTATAAATCGAATCCAAGACGGACAAGGAAAGTACAGAGTCAGAGACATTCTCATATTGTGATAACACTTTACATACAAATTCACTTCATCCTTTCACAAATATAGACAATATCACCGGTAGAGTACTTCAAATAAAACAAAGTATCCAATTTATTTTTTCTCATACCTGCAATATGCAGTTATAAAACAAGATACAGGATTCCCTCAATAGAATGGATGAGAACAGAGTGTATCCATGTAAACATAATGTCTGTATAAAAATTCAAACACATATATATATAACAGAATGCATAACCCAAACTATACAAACATGACTTATATATATATTTGAAAAATAGTACAATGGTACTTGCCATTAGTAAATCATTTGTTCATAAATAATAAAAAAATTACACTTACTTGGAACAATACAAACCAATACAAATGACAACTTGGAGAATCATCTCCTCCCAACCATAGGAGTGAGAATCAAGACCGTTAGCTCATCTCCACCCCCGAGTTGGATCACCACCATGCACACGATAACCTCAAGCAAAAATTCCATGCGACACTCTCTGCTAGAGTCCGTAACTAGCTTAGTGATGGACTTATGAAAGAGAGAAACACTCAACACATGCACTCGCGCTTGCAACACAATTTCTCCATGAACAACATGACATCCCGTGCTATCTCAATGCACCAATATATATAGCTTTTTCCCAGGTCTTGTGCCATCCCAATCAAATCTCAGTCAATCCTTCAATCCCTATGATTTAGGATCTTGTCTAGTAGTTGATTTTTTTTAGATTGGATTTGATTGGTAAAATATCCCTTGCTTGCTTTACACATGTTCTCTATGCCATGGTGGTGTCCCCTCATTTAACTGAATTCTCCAAGTGTCTTTTTCTTTTATTTATAATAAAATAATATTTTGTTGTGCAAAGTGTCACTCACACCTCTTGTTAGTGTTTTTGAGTACTTAAATAACTTTACAAAAATAATGGTTTTTTTATAATATTGTCACAAAATATTAAATCAAAATAAAATAATAATGTCTTGGGGGTATCACATTACTAGAATATATACACTTTCCATTTGCAAAAAATAGAGAGCATGAAAAAAAGAAAATGGTGAGACTTAACTTAGATAGAACTTAACTTCCTTTAGGAGGGAGTTAACTGATCACTAACATGCCCAAAATAGGCCAAGGAGTGCACATATCCCATGTATAAGGGATAAATCTCTTGAATTAAGGACAAATCCCTAGAAACAAGGAAAAGGTGTGCTACTCCATGAGAATCAAGAACTTGGGTTGACCATGCACAAGTGGTAGGTGCGCTCCTAAGGATAATATTAGCCATGAATCCATAAAATCTATGGATGTAGTGTTCTCCTAACTCAAGAAGCCAAAATTATCCAAGAACCATACCATTCGAATCATGAAACTAAGCTTTAACTAGTAAATGGAGAGAAAATGTACTCCCGGTGAGAGTGAAAGTTGTAATTTTGTTCCAACACCCCTCCTTAAGCCTAATCTAGGTGAATATAATGCATACAAAAAAAATTGAGTCCCATCCATTAAGCCATTTTAGGTAGTCATACAAAAAATAATATCCTCATAAATTGAGAAAAGATGGAAAACCTCATGGGAAAAACCCCCTCTCAAAAGAGGATGGTGCTGAGTAACTAGAGAGCATGCAGTGAAAAATATCTCCTCCTTTCTTCATCTGAAGTAATAGGTAGACAAGGGGTGATAATCAAGGTGTAGCCCATATCCTTGCCTTTTCCTTCATCTGGTGCCTCTTCTAAATTCTCAACTAGGATTCTTTCTATTGACAAAATGGAAATTGCAACATGATCCTCTTTCTTATCTATCCCACATGCTTTGAGTTTTTGCAAACGATATCTAAATCTTGTGAAGAAGTCTTGGATTGTATCAAATACACTAATGTACTCATTCTCCAACTGATGTATTCTTAAAACATGTTTCTTTCCAAAAATTCCGATCAAAACTTCATTGGGATATGTAGCAGATCTAATATGAAATAAGAGAGAGAGAGAGAGAGAGAGAGAGAGAGAGAGAGAGAGAGAGAGAGAGAGATAACAATCCATATGCTTTATCAATCTTGTTAAACCACTTTGATTTTCCACCGATGAATTGGTTTTCGTCATTTTTCTCACTGTTATCTTCTAGAGTCCTTTTCTATGCAATAAAATCACTGCTTTTGTATCTAAGGAGACTTGTGGTTGATCCATCACTTGTGGTGCACTATCCATGTACCTGCAAAAATTGTATACAACTACATAGATTCAATCTTTCTTTGATACCATGTAATATTTTATGAGAGATCTAGAATCTAAGCATGAAACAATACATTAACCAATTGCAAAGAAAGAGATGAAAGAAGAACAATATTGCTGCAAATAATAATTCTCATTAATGTCTAAAGGCTCATCATGTGATGAGATATTACAAGAATATATACACTTGTCATTTGCAAAAATAGAAAGCATGCAAAAAAAGAACTAGTGAATCTTAACTTATCTAGAACTTAATTTAACCTTCAAGAGGGAGTTAACTGACAACTAATAGGCCCAAAATAGGCCAAGGATGCACTTATACAATGCATACGGGATAAATCTCTTGAATTAAGGACAAATCCCTAGAAACAAAGAAAAGGAGCACTACTCCACGAGGATCAAGAACTTGGGTTGACCATGCACAAGTAGTAGGTGCACTCCTAAGGCTAATATTATCCATGAATCCCTAAAATCTAGGGATGGAGTGCTCTCCTAACTCAAGAATCCAAAATATCCAAGATCCATACCATTAGAATCATGAAACTAAGCTTTAATTAGTAAATGGAGAGAAAATCTAGAGTGAAAGTTGTAATTTTGTTCCAACAAAGCACTCTTTTCCATTTTCTATTTGTGAAGTGAATGAGGTAATATAAATCAATCTTGTCACTTTCCATTTGTGGTAAGTTTATTGGACCTTGCAAACCCATACTTTTGTGGAACTTTCTTGTACTATATGATTTGAATAATGAAAAATAATAACTATATTCCACTTACATGCAATTGCAGTCGCCACTCTTAGCAGGGCAAAGTCTTCGTTAACTTCTGCTCCATAATTGCAGTCGTCACTCTTACTAGGCCAAAGTCTTCGTTGTCTCCTCTTTCGTATATTTTAATTTCCATCCTTACAGAAGAAAATGATGAAGACATGGAAAATAAACATGTTACAAAATGAACATTCACACAGGAAAACATTAGGGTTGGTGCAAGGTAATGATACCCAGTCCCACTTATGACACGTTAGTTGCAATGGCATGCTAGAAAAACATAAATCTTATCATTAAAATGAATTATTAGAGGTACCTACAATTTTTTTAGAATTATGTGTAAAACTATGAAACGTAGAAAAACGGATCACCTTCCGGAATATATAACTTTTATTTATGTAAAAGTGGTATAACCACCCCAAAATGTCATTATTTTAAGATTGGTACGTTATTTTTTCTCTAAAACATAATGCATATGTTTTTGTTGGTCCACCGGTTTGTTATGTAAATTGTCAATTTATGAGGAAAAAAATATGTAGAAGCGTAGGCAATAGACGAATCTTGTGCAGGGCTATTTTTCCAAAATTTTAAAAGTTAATTTTATATATTTTTTAAATTACTAAAGTCAGTGAAGCCTTAAAACGACATGGTCGAGTGTTGGTCCACCATATCACGGTCTGAACATAATAATAATAAAAAAAAAATTAGCTTGTAGGTTTTCTTGTACTCTTGTGCGGGTTCTTTTCCCTTCTCGAAATAGGTAAGCCAATCAAAAGTTATAGGCCAAATACACGACGTATGTTTTTTACAAATTTGACATGAGTGCAGTTAAAAATGAATTAAAAATAGAAAACAATAACAGATCTATTGAAAAATTATATAGTTAGAATCTGCACACAAAGTTCGACAAGTGTGTGTAGTTTCATCAGTAGTGCACAAGTGGAGCATATGCGGAACTAAGAGTGAAAAACATGAAGTTACAGAAATTGGTGTGTTCTTCCATAAATATGGCTGAGCCTCAAGGTTTGGCAATCTGAAACTAATACCAAACCTACAAGGGCGCCAAAAACAATTTGAATCCAGACACATGTGTGCGAAAATGGGCTCATGCGTAGATGCACGCACATGCAGAGGCATGCACGC
>BSBM01000222.1:5627500-5680000 GCA_027924585.1 Larix kaempferi
ATACACATACCTGAAAAATAATTCAACCGCAGGAACAACCCAACCGGTATTGAGCTCCACTGAGGGAAGGTATCGCTTTATATATGTTTCTAGCCACTCATAGCTATGAACCAAAGGAGACACATACTCCCCTATAGGAAATAATCATTAGGGGAGGTGTTTTTTTCTGTCTCTAGTGGATATGTGCACTTATGCAGGTTGGTGGTGGACTAGTGGTGCTAGGGTGGATGTGTCCTTCATTTTCTCAAGAAAATACCCTGGATTTTGAAGAGGATATGATATAAATTATAAAGGAATAGGGAAAGAAATGGTGGAAGTAGCCTAAGCAGGTTCCGATGGTGACGATGGAAAAAACCAAGACAAGGGTTGAAATCGACACTAGAACCAACCTGAGAAAGTTTGAAGAGTAACTCCAATTCAAACTTATCATTTCAATAGGATCAGTTTAAGGTACCTCTTCCCCTTGAATCCTTATTCAGAGGCCAAACAAAAAGCTTATTCGATCATGATTTTTTCAAACATTGATAGTTATATCAAATAATAAGGAAATTTTTCCTCCAATTTTTGGGGGTCTTTGAGAAGTACATTCATCTCTGTGTAAATACAAATGAATCCATTCAAGATATATGGATGAAATCTTCCAGTCAAGTGTCCATATCAACCTTTCAGAAACCCAATGAAAGAGGAAGTGACCCACCATCTTGTTTACCAGCATGAATCTCCATGTCTCACTTCTCAATGACGAAGTAAATATTGACCGGAAAGTGATCAAGGCACTTGCTCCAACATGAGCCTTGATAATTTGGTTCATTCACCTACTTGGACATCTAACTTTGTCGAGTCCCTATTCAAGCCCAAAGTTATCTATGCCCTGGCATGATCTCCCCCCTATCTAGCTACCATAACTCTATCATGTACTAAAACATGAAACAAGGTAGAAATATGAAATTGAAATAGGCTTGAGAATCAATGATGATGGTGGAACTAGGAATAGCCTAAGCAGGGCCAACAGGTTTGAAAATTACAATAATAATAAACACAATTTTAAAGTTTAAAACCACTTAAGTTCCAAACTTTCAACTTTCATAATCACATTTCCAAAATCCAATAACCATTTGATTAACCATAGTTCCAAATCACTTTCATAATCACATTTCGAAATTTGATTAACCTTTTGATTAACCACAATTATGAATTCAGATCCCCTAATTCCAATCACTCAGCTACATTAATTATAAAGCAATGCAAAAAATGATGAATCGATTCTAATTCTAATTTATGATCATTCGGGTGCATAATTTAATTCCATATTATGCGATTGCATTCTCTATTAATACATTATTTATTCACCTTACACATAGACTAATTCGGATTTGAGAAGGAATAGTTGTCAAGCTATGTTAAGTGTTCGAAGCATGTTGTCAGCCAATTTCAACTGTGATAGTGTACCGAAACACAACCATAAATTATGCTTTTCTTTTCTATCATGCTACTAGCTTACCACAACATATTGTTAATTAGTGCTTTATTTTCTACATGGATACCAGCTTAATATGGATGTTTACCAATTAATACTTAGTGAATAGGGTTGCATCATGTGTCACTGATGATTATTGGTTATAACCTTGTTGAAAAGAGTGGAAAGGTATAGAATCCCATCGTTTATGGATCAAATTTGTCAATATAATACAAATTCTCCATCAAATTTAACATAGGAGAAAGCACTATAACATCACCTTATTTTGAGAAGTTTTCTGATTCAAATCCCTTGATTTTGGACATGTTTTCTAACCAAAAATTGCAGCATAGATATATACCAAAATAGTGTGTAACTCTAACTTCCAGACGTCACACACTTTCTTATCAGAGTTTGGAATCTTGGTGTACCATTCTCCGTTAATATCTTGATGTACAATCTCATTCAATTTCGCTCCAAGCCTCCAAAATATTGAACTAGCCATAGTTGATGAAATCATGAATCCATGCATAATAGTGAAAGCAGCTTACATCATCGCACATATCTCGTCCAACAAGTCATAATTGTTGCATACAATATACCAGACATGGTTTTGGAGGATTCGAACCTTAAAAGAAGACAAGGTCGTGGAGCAGAATTTTGAAGGCTTGCACAATATTCCGATGGCCTCTAGCCTACAACGATGAAGAAAATTCCCATGTCCAAATCCAAGAAAGGGGATGCTATTATGAAAGGAAGAGTAGTAATGAAAATTCAACCATCCTATTATCGTAGGAAATGAGAATTTAAGTCTTCTTCCCAAATGCAGCCATACTAGAAAATAATAATTTAAGTATTAGATCATATCAATCCTCTTATCAATAATAGTCTACATAATCCTGTTGTCAATAATATTCTATATATGTGTAATTAATATTAGTGTAATTGTATAGTTACTCAGAGATCCAAACCACAAAATTATAGTTTTAATAAATTTTATAAAATCAATATAACCCATTGCAAAGTCACATAGTAACACAAAAATGAACTATTGTAGTATTGAAACAAATTAATAAACATTAACAAAGTTATTTTCATTTAATTTTTTATAAAGAACTTATATTTGAATAAAAAACAATTATAAAGACATCGATCTTGAGTTAGGATTCCATTTGTATCTTGATCTATAGTCTCATTCAGTTGATAATCGAATGAGTTTTCACTATTGACTTTATTAGAGGATTAAGTTTGTTGTGCAATTTTATCTACACGTGAATTTAGATATGAGTTAATCGTATTTGGGCCATAAATTATCTAGGACACTGAAAGTTAAGCTATGTGTTGTTGGAGTTGAGCATTGAGCAACTACATGGAAAAAGCTACATGTAAAGTGGCAATAACATTTATACTTTAATTTTAAATGTTTTATTGTTTCATAGTGATTTAAATTTTGATAAATAATGCTCATGGAATGTGTGGCTGACTTGGTTGAGCTTATTCCTTTGTTGCTTCCTAATCATCCATTCTCAACCATCTAAAAATTTGTCAGGCAACCCTTCAATTGCAAACTTGCAAAATAATGGTTAATTTCATTATTGAAGGGCCCGATACAAAATTAAATTATTTTTGCATGGAAAAAATTGTTGTGCCCTTCTATGAAGTGTTAAAGAAGGCCTAAAGGGCATTGAAGGCTTCAAATTTGAAGCCTACAAACATTATGTTCAAAATTAGAAAAAACTTCCATATTTTGTGAAAACACGTTATATGCTTTGTAACGACGCATTCATTCTTACAGTTAGTAGGATGTTATTTCAAATTTAACGATCCTACAACCTACCGTAGTAATATTTATTGTTGTATTTTTTCATACAATTCATGATCTAGTTTCTCAAATTAATGATATGTCCCTTACATATTTTCTAGTGGGAACTTTAAAAAAAAAGAGACTGATTAAAGTTTCATTAACTTTTCTAATGAGATTTTTTTTTTGAATTTTTCCATTTCATTAATTGTTCCATCAAAAGTTTTGACATCCATTTCCTTTGTAATCCATAATCTAATTTTGTATTATGAAATTGTATATTTTTTAGTTGTCTTGAGGCTTTTATCAATATTAAAAATAACAATCTATCTCAATTGTTTTGAGGTGATGCATATGGGTTATGCATAGTTGGTGATACATTCATTAGGTTGATTTTTCATTATTTATTTGTAATTCAAGCATGAAATACAAAACATTTATTTATTGTCAAACACTATTTTTTATTCAGATTATATTAAGTGGCATTTAAGCAAAAGGAAAAGTTTATCCCCTCTCCATCATGCTAGGATCTAGCATTAAGAAATAATGTCCTTATTTAGACGGGCTATTAAACAACAAACGTAATTTCACAAGCCTTTCATTTAGGATCCTTGACCCTTGACTTTTTAAACAAATTCTTAATATGCAATAATCTATATATTAATACGCTATTTTCAAGATAAAAAAAAAATACCCCATCAAAATTTCAAGTGAATCATTAATTTCAAAAATTCTAAATATTTAAATTGTTTGACTTCTCAACTATTCTTTAAAATATATCACTTTCACTTCAAGTTTACACCTTCTGACTTCTCAACTATTCTCTAAAATATATCACTTTCACTTCACTTTTACACCTTCGACATTTCTATATATATATATATATGTCTGATATCGATAGGTTACTCACAACCATCTATATTTGATTGATTGCATACCATCGTCGACATCTATGTACTCTCAATGTTGACTGTTTTCCCCACTGCGACCAGGGATCAAAATTGGACATGTCACAGCACGTCAAAGGGCTCTTAGCACGTCCCAGAAGTGTTGTAAAAAAAATGGACGTAAAAAAAAAGAAGATTTTTAATTTTGAAGTTTTACAAATAAATGTAATAATTATGTTAAAATTTCATTAGAAGTGCTATGTTTGAAATTGCCCATCAAAATTTTTACAGCATAGGCACGGGCACCTGCTGACAGGGATCAAAATTGAACATGTCACGGCACTCAAAGGGCTCTCAGCACGTCCCAGAAGTGTTGTTGTAAATAAAATGGACGTAAAAAAAAAAAGATTTGGCATGGTCCGGCACTGACTCTCGGAGACTCCGACTCTCCATTGATTGATTGATTAGTGATTATTTAGTGAGTCCGGACTCCCAAGTCGGCAATGGCATTGATTGATTATTTAGTGGGCACTAGAGCCTCAATATTTAACAAATTTATTTTACATCCATGTAGCTAAAATCTTAACTTTTTTATAGTTGTATTAGACGAATCGTCGTCGTCGATCTCTAGTCCATTGTTCGATTAACTCCGCATTTAATTCCGGTTCAGAGAGTGGTTCAGAAAATTTATGATTCATGAACCATGACAGAACTTCCCAATGCCCATTGCCAAATTGCCCAGGCTCAGCGGCGGCCAAATTCCAAATTCAATGTATTATGTCATTAGAATTTGGGCAAGTTGGGATTGCGAGAACCGTCACCGAGAACATTCAAGCTTCAACCTGGGTCATTCTAATTTATCCACCAGTCGACAATGGCGAATGGTGTGAAAAGCAAGCCCCAATTCCAATTTCCCATCCTGTGTGCTGGTTTGAATCTTTGAAATGTGAGCAAGCCCCAATTCATTTCCGGTGGTATTTTATGCTTCTCATCTCGCTGGATGTGGGTGTAGTGAACGCAGAGGTGAGAGGCCGCGTTGTTGACAAGTGCTGGTGTCTAGACTCTGGATCCCAGTGGTCGTTTGGCTTTCTGCGGTGTTCCAAATTCCAATTGTTATTGTTGAAGGCAACGTTCTGTCACCTGTGGCTTCTATGATCTTTTGCTAGCGCTTTCTTTCAAGGTATGTTTCTTTATTCCATTTCCAATTCCTATTGTTTGTACTGGCACGGTGTGTATTGTCTCGAATAGCTATTAAAAAAAACTGTCGGGAACAGAGAAATTAGAATGACAGCATCTGTACTAACTACTATCTCGAACAGGATTATAAAACTACAATCATTGAGCTATTTTAAGTACATAGGGTTGAAACCATAAGTGCATAGGGTTGAAACTGGAAGCTGAAGCTATATTAGGTACTTAGGTCACTAGTTGTGCATCCACAGAATATAGTCTTAGTCTATGTGCTTCGAAATAGGGCCCCATCTTGGAGAAGAAATGAGTTTACCAAGTGTTGATGGCAGTGGCTGCATGGTCAACATAATATAGTCTCTATGCTCCAAAATTCACCCCTGTCGAACCCACCGTGGAAAAATTCAAAAATGCACAGTGCCCTCAGTATGTCAAACCCCATCAAAATGATTTTGGGTAACGTTTTGGGTATATCCAAATCAGAATCCCTTGGTAGCGTTTTCACATTTGGACTGATGGTATATATGCCCTATAAAGCTCATAACTATAGCGAATTAAACATCTAGAATCATTTGTTCATTCTAGGACTTGCGATCCTCTGGTTCCAATATTGAGCTAAAGTAATGAATTATAATAAAAAATCAATAACAGAAAAAGAAAAAAAATATAAAAGACAGACAAACTAATTTTAAAAGGAAAAAAGTATAGAAGATGGAAAAACTAATTTTGAGAGCGGTGAATGTAAATTTTAGGAGTTGTTCTCTCACTTTCTTTCTTCTAAATCATTTAAAAGGATAAAGTTCACAAATACAATTACTTAAGTATTTTCCTAGCAATTATCTATTAATTTCAGATAACCTTGCAAAGTTTCAATCATCTAGTTCTAATACTAAGTTAAAAGCGATGCAATACAAAAATCCCAGTGACAATAAAGATAAAAAAGAGGCAAAATCATTTGCCTGAACCGATTTTCTAAGTGATAATTTTAGGACTGGTTAAGAATATAAATTTTAATATAAAATTCTCAATAATGTTAGCTTTACATTCTCGGATAGCTTTTTCTCAATGTATATCTGAAACAATTTGTATAATGTATGCAAAGGGATGATGTTCTACATTATGCAAACAATTTGTATAATGTATGCAAAGGGATGAAATTCATTCCATTATTAAGAATAATTAATAGTTACTGGAATGGAATGAATAATTTATTCCATTGAATACAAATTACTTTGTTTCTATCTAGCTCAGTAATCAATGCACCATTGGAAAGAACTTGGTTTTCAATAGAGTAGAAGAATTCATATCCTAAAGAAAAACATGCCCACGAAATTCGGAACTCTTCTCTTTAAGAAAATGATTTATTGCTCTGTAGGAAAGCTTAAACAATAACAAACAAATGCGCAAACCAAATTCTGTTCGAAGTCACATAATTTCAGGTCATGGATTCATTTGGAGTTACTAGAACTCACCAATTGTCGATTGAGACCATGCAATCTGTGAATCCGTGGGAAATGGATTCATGCCCATCCTTATTGTCAAGGGTTGTTGCAGCAAGAGAATAAGAATGGAGATGGGCACTCAGTACAATCAAAAAGTAAATTATGTTATAAAGAGGCAATAAAACTAAATTAGTCTCCAAATATTCTATTACTAGGTTGGTTTCCAGTGATGCCAAGAAACAGAGTAATCTGTATTCAATGTTTTAGTAAATATAAAAAATTAAAATGTTATTTTTCAAATCAATTTATAATTGAAAATTGATTTGAAATGTAATATTTTATTTAACATATTTTTTAATGAAGTGCATGATTAATTTATTATTGTCAATTGAAAAGCAAAATTTTTTAAAGCTTTTCATCTTCGAAGTGTGCAGGAATATATACCCTTCAAATTTAAATTAAGACTAGCCCTTCAAATTTGATCACTGACTGCGACGCTGCCAAGAAACTACCCCTCACAAATTAAGGTTGTACCAGTCCCTTCAACTAAAGGTAACAAAGTTGGTATTGCATGGTGGGAGACTTTTGACAAAGGAAACAATCATGCTTCAGAACATTCATCTACATAGATTTGTAGCAACATATTATAACATGTAATTGTCAAAATATGTCAAACCAAAGAAGCCCTTTGACAATCTAATCTACTGCCCAAGCATTAAACAACTTTGCAAGCTTCAATCAATTTATTTAATACTTATAACTCCGTAGGTCATACTCATTAGTCGACATTAAATGACTTTGAAATGTTCAATCAATTTATTTAATACTTATGAATTTGTAGGCCATAACTCGTTAGTCAACATTAAATGACTTTGAAATGTTCAATCAATTTATTTAATACTTATAAATTTGTAAGCCATAACTCAATAGTCAACGAAGCATGGGATGATGTAAAATTATGTGGATTTGATTTTGTGTCGGATACTAGTCTCCCGCGGAGTGTGAAAACACAGGTCCACGGTGTCGGCCATGCCCGTTGCCGCGTGTAGACTTTTAAATGTCTAATTTAAAACACCAAATTGTTTCCGCAAAGTGAAGAGCGAACTTACATTTTTTTAAGACAAGAACAATATTATATTTATATAGATATTCGTTCCCTAAATTTACGGGGCCTCACGTCTCTCTTAATACATTTTACTCTTATGATCGACATATTAAACAATGAATTCGCAGCCAATTCACATTTAAAGTCAAACATTATTTTAATGTAATCTAAAGTGAGTGATAGACGACCGATGATCTAAATAACTTAATAAATATTTAAATATACAATAATATTAGAATAATTTTCATATTTATTGAAAGTTTTGGGAGAGGTTTTTTTAAGTTAATGATAGATTGGTTTGAGAATGGTACAAATCTGATGGCTAAATTAATGCAAATATTTTTTATAAGGTTATTGCATCTGCTTTTAATGTAGAAAAATGGTGATATAAAAAGTTTTGGATCCTCTTAAAAGGTAAATGTTTTATTTGGTTTTGCTTTAAAAACAAGATTTTTGATCAAAAGAGGTTTTGTAGGCCTAAATATGTGTGTCTTCGGTCAATTATCTATTTATAGAATGTCCTTTTTCTTGTACAATATAGCAGATCTACACTTTATAGGTGACTCGATAGTTTTCTTTTGAGGATAATTTGAAATATTGGATTTATCAGTTCCCACAGCATAAAGAGATGACATACTTTGTCTGTTGGGGAATTTGGAAAGCTAGGAACTTATGGATTTTTGAAGATGTTCGTCAACAAGCTCAAATGACCAATTTTAAAATTCTAGGTTTATATAGAGATTTTTACATGAATCAGGGTATGTGGAAATAAAGAATCCTCATTGAACTGATCTTTCCTAAAGATGAGACCATTGATTTTTTGATGGAGTTGCTTCTAGGTCAACGTGCAGGTGGCATGATGATCATATTTTCTCATAGGAAATATTTCTTGTTATGGATTGGTTGTGGGTCAGGAAAAAATACTCGGGCTGCGTTATTGGCTCTGTGGGGGCTACTACATTTTGCTTCTTCTAGGGTTTTTTAATCTCTTCAAGTTTATGGTGATTCCAAAACAGTTGTGGATTGAGCAGTTGGTAAGGCTACTCTTCATATTGCTATTATGGATCATTGGTATGATAGGATCAAACAACTGTAGGTCTCTTTCTCACATTAATCCTTTGACATCTACATAAATTTCAACAAGTTGGCTAACCATTTATCAAAAAGAGTCGTGGGTGCCCTAGAAGGCATCCTTTATTTTGAAGATTTTGATGTCTTTTTCAAATACTGCGAAGTCTCCTTAAAGGTTTATTAGCAGTGTTTAGGTTCTCTTATTTAAGTCTCATTCTAAAATATAAAGTAAATAAAATATCCACGACGACCTTCATTGCTAGGTTTATTATATATACAACTTAATCTGGAGCTAGTGACTCTACTACTGGATTTGTTGAAAGCTATGGGTCCTAAATAATAGGCTTTTTTAATCTTATGCCTTCGCTTTTTATAATGGAATCGGATCTTGGTCTTGATCTGGATCTATGACTTCAATTACTGGAATTTGGTCATAAACTTGATCAACCTTCGTAGCCCTTACTACCTTGCGTGAGCAATGACTTCCTTCTCTCTTGGTTATGGGTATGACTAGCTCTGTGGGGTGGCCCCCTCCCTATGTCTTTTTATTGATTTTTTTTTTCTTCCTGCTAATTGTAACTTCTATTTCGGAGTTGTAACTTCTATTTCAGAGTTGATCTGAATACTTACTGTTTCTTTTTGTGTGGTAATGAGGTTGGTGATAGGAAGAGAAAGAGTAAATTTTGTTAATCAGAACTTTCTTTTAAAAATGATTCTAACTTTGATTATATCCTTGTTATAGTTTTTTTTATGTTGAAAAAAAAAGTTAATGTTTTATGAAAATAATTTTTTATTTATTATAAAATTTAAAATGACAGTATATATATTTTTAAATTAATTCTATATTCATGTTTAATATATATAAAGAAAGAGAGAGATTTTATTGTTATGTTTTATATAGAATTTGAAAGTATTACAATTTTTATTTTTATTTATTATATATTTTGTTTTTTTCAAATTAACATTAAAAAAAATAATTACTTTAATATAATAGAAATTTTTTCATATTTTCATATTTATATTTATTTTAATTTAATATTAAACTATAAATTAATAATTATTTGATAATAAATGTAAACTTTATTTCTTTCATAATAATATTTTTCATATTAATAATGTTAGTAATCTCATTTTCTTGTTTTAATATGTTTTAAATTATGTAGAAGATGATACGATGATGATGATGATGATGATTAACGTTCATTGAGGCCAACTTTGGTCTATCAGACCTTAAGAAGGCTATTACTTGGTTTGCTTTAAATTTGTGTTCCTATGTTCAAAAAGATTGGTAACAAGCTTTCCAAGCTCACCATAGTTTTGGCAAGTCAGGAGGTTAGCAAGGTTTGTATTGTAGCAAATACTATGAAACTCATATCTAATGTGGGCGTAAGCAGCGCACTCTAAGAGAAAGTGATTTTCATCATCAACGCTCATAGACTCACAAAGATGGCAAACCCTTTCCGCCCACGGAGTTTTGGGAATAGACCAACACCCTGTTTCGCTATGAAGCTCATGGGATTTCATTCTAATTTTGGCTATATTAATTTTCTTCTTTGAACTAGTTACTATCGAGAGATATTTTGATCTTCCAAATTAGGGTTAATGACCTCCTTATAGTATCTTAGTTTTCTTTTAACCGCTAAATTGTCCTCGCACCACAATTTCTCTTTAAACTTAAACGTAATAATATTTTTGGCATTATCAATATTCTGTAAAGTGTAATTTTCATCAATGCCCCAATGGTCTAACCAAGCCATCGTATCTTTACACCAGCTCCACTTGAGGCATAGTTGGTTTTGACTTGAATTTAAAGCAATTTTCGGAAGTCTCGTGTTTCCCATGTTATTTATCTTGTGCTTGTACATCAGGTATCTAGTCATAGCCATGCTCTCGATGGGGGAAATACCCACTTCTATGAGGAGAATAGGATAAGGCATATTGCTTTTAATTTTGAGGTTATAAGTTATAACCCGCTTTTGGATTTGCTCAATCTTTCTTCAAGATTCTCTAGAAATGTTGCACCCCCATACTTCACAACCGTATAAGATAACAGGGATGACAAGAGTTTCAAAGAGGAAATTTTTTTTATCCCACATGACCAGGTTGGATGATTTACAATTATTTTCAAGACCAAAATAAGCTTTCCATCCTCCATTAATCATTTTCTCAATGCTATGGTTCCAATTGAGCTTGTGATGAATATCAATTCCAATATATTTGTAATAAGTCACTTCCTCTAGTTTACTGTTATCATAAATAAAATCTGCGTAGGTGTCTTTCTTATATTTTATAATCATAACTTTTGTCTTGTCAGTGTTAACAGTCATACCCATGTTAGAGCATAAATATTTGAGAATTCTTTATTGTTTATCGAGATCAAAGGGACGACTTTCCATAAGAACAATATCATAAGCATAAAGAAGGAGGATGATAACTATCCTAGTTAAGATTGTGCCGACACAACCTGCTTCTTCTAAACATCTTTTTGGTTTATCGATGTAAATGCCAAAAAGGGTAGGGGAGAGGGGGAAACCTTGCTTAACTCCAATATTACAATTTATATCCGTTGAACAGCCCTCATTATTCTTAAATTTGGCAATGAAATTTTCATATAACCTTATCGCGACAACTCTCAACTCAAAAGGAACATTAAGATTCTCTAGCCTATTCCAAGGGTTATTTCTAGGCACTGTATCAAAAGATTTCCTAGAGTCCACAAAGAAAAAAAAAAGTTCAGACTTATTATTACAACATTCCTATGCAATGATCCTACGCGTAATGAGGTGGTCTGTGGTTGAATGATTCCTTCTAAAACCTGCTTGGCCTTTAGCCCGCTTACCTTCCATTTCTAGCCATTTGTTGATCTTCTTTTCTAAGATAATACCGTATAACTTGGCTATGAGAGGGCTAATCATATTGGTCCAATAATTAGAGGGGTTATTTTTATCACCACTTTTGAAAATAGGAATAATGAGGCTCTGATTCCAAGGTGTAGGGAACTCTTACTTGACTACTAGATTAAAGAGTTTGTGGATGTGCGGGATGAGGATAGGCCTCCCAATTTTTAAGATTTCTGCTTGGTAGCCTTCAATGTCTTTGGATTTTCCATTTACTAAGCGTTTAACCCCGAAATCTATGTCTTTTAATGAGAAAACTTCTTTCATTGTAAGAAGGGTTTGAATGTTATCTTTAATATTCAGGGATTCATAAAGCTTTTTAAGCCAGGAATTCCAATCTTTTAAAGCAATCTTACTATCTTCTTTTGTTTTGCAAGTTAGAATTTTCCTCCATAATTTCTTAGGAGCGACCTTGGAGAAGTGTAAGGGATTTTCCTGTTGTTTACTAAGATAGTGCCTTTTTTTCTTTTAATTAGGGTTTTGTAATGATTTATCTTATCCATTTTTATTGATTTTGCAGTAGCTTGCTTAATTTATTTTCTCGCATTCTTACAGTCTTGATCATACCAAGGGTTGGTTATACTATCTCTTTTTTTAACCGAGACTTCAATAGAGAACTTTCTAATGGACGACGAGAGGGCTATAGTAAAATTATGGTAGAGATTTTATATATTCTCCATATTAGATAAAGGAAACAAATCATTTTTTAAATCATGGATTAAAAGCTCGGTTTTATTTTTATTGAAGATTAGGTCCTTTTGGAAATGATAGTTTTCCTCTTTGGGATCGCTATGCATGGCAATATTGAGAGTTATAATTAAAGGCCTATGATCAGAGTCAGGATCATGGTCGTTTAAGATGTCGAAATCTCTTAACTTGTTGCATAAAGGGATATTAGAAATAACATAATCAACCACACTACTGCCAAGCCTGTGAATACAAGTCACCCGGCTAGAATTTGGCCATTTTTTTAGTCCGTTGCAAATGATAAGATCTTGAGTACTACAAAAATTGACCAGATCATAACTGAATAATTTTTCACCTAGATCTTCATAACTTCTTTTGTACCTATTAGCTAGCTCAAGGTCTTCATCTAACCAAAGAGGATCAGGATTGGAATAATTGCTTAAAAGAATAGCTTGGTTACGCGAAGTTCGGGCATTGAAGTCACCCATCAAAAGGATATTTCCTTTCTTCCTTAGACTAGAAATATCATGTTCTAAACCATTATAAGGACAATTTTTATCTAAATTGTTTTTTATAGAAGTTGGAATTAATAGGGGCACAATAACAAATGGCTATGTAGGTTTTTTTCGTCATTAATGTCTGTGATCTCTATCAAAATAAATTGGTTGTAAGGGTATTTCTTATAAACCCCAACATGAGGGGACATGTTATTCCTAATGTAATAGGATATACACCCAATTCCTCTACGACATGAACGTTTATTCCATATCGACCAAAGGACATATATGTCTATATCAGGGACCTTGGATTCCTCGTGCTCCCAAGTTTCAACCAATAATATAATATCAATTTCACTTGGGATCCAACTTAAATTGGGGCATTTTCTCCATGGAAAGCATCGACAGTTCTAGGAGAGGATCCAGAGAGTGTCAAATTGCTATTTATTGCTATTTTGATTTCTATCTCGAATAACAGATTTCCTATTTCTAATTAATGCCCATTATCCCTCCTTCCTAGCTTCCTTTACCTTTTGGATCTCCTTTCTTAGTTCGGCCTAATCCTCTGGAATGAGGTCTTCATTTATAAATATTCCCAAGCATTTTAAACTTGAGTTCTTACTAAGTATGTAATATTTTTGTTCGGTAGAGCTAACGTTAACCCTTATTAGTCTATCTTTATTCTCAATTAATTTCCCTAGCCTTGTTGCTTTGGTGAGACCGATAGTTTCAATTTGTAATCTATTGTGAAGTTCTGTCTTGACAATGGCTAATGTATCCTCTTCTACCTCCTCTTTTAAACAAAAAATTATGAGTTTCAAAGGTATTTTGTTATGCTCATGGTCTAAAGCTATCAATTTATTCATTTCCTCTTTAATGGGTTTGATATCTAATTTACCTTCTATATTATTTAGGGTTAGGTTGTGATTTACTTTTTCCTCTAACTCTTTAATCCTATCTTTTAACTTAAGATTTTCTACCGTAGGTGCATCTCTTTGTTTGGGTGTTTTTTTCATTTCCATTGTCTCCATTGTATCTACCTTGTTCTCTATTTTTTTTTTTTATCTTATTGTCTATTTGTTTTTGGATCTCTTCTTGAAAGGATGTAAATTTATTATCGAGCATTGATTTTAACTCTATATGGAGTTTAGCTTTTCTTTCTTCCCTACGTTTCTCCAAGGATTTTATATATTCATAAAGTTTAGCCTCTCCTTCTTCCCTACGTTTCTCTACTGACTCCATATATTTATATAGGCTCTGTAGGGTAATTGTGCCTGATCTTCCTTTACAATTTTTTGGTAAATTTTGTGAATTATTAATATTGATGTGAAAATGTAGATATCTATACCCCCCCCCAAAAAAAGAGAAAGTGGAGAGGGAAGGAGCCTATGCACCTGAATTAGAGATCACAAATGATTGATGAAGATTCCCTAGTCGCAGATGTTAATTTACTTTAACATTCATGGCAGAGATTCACTGAGGGTTTTCACCTTAGAGCTTCATCGAATGTTTCACCGCAAGTTTCACCAAGGGTTCTTTTCACCGGAGGTTTCACCGCATAATGCCCATAAATTTTACTGAAGGTTTTCACCACATAATGTCCAAAACTTGACTGCAATTTCACCGAAGGTTTAACCGCATATATATAAACTATATAGCATGTATAGTTTATATCTGTAATAAATGTTGTAGTCTATATGTTTTTATGGGTTTTATTTTTTTAAGATTATTCACAATTATGAGAAGGTAACTTTTTTTGTTTTCTTAAATCTAGTAAATTTTATATTGAAGAAATTGTAGATATCAATCATTAATATTGCAAAATCAATTTTGGATATGCTATTCAAGGGTGTTAAATCCATCTATATAATAAAAAAAATTTATATCAACAATCCAAATATGTAATTTCCATAAAGATTTTTTGAATACACTATAGTAATGACAAACTAGATAAATTCAAAAACATAGAAAGCTTTGCCTTAATTTTTTAATAAAATAGCATTTTTTTATTCAGAGAGGAAATCAATATTTTTAACTTAAAATTCAATAGAAATTATTTTTTATTTGTACAATCATTAAATATCAAATGTAACAATGAACAATCTAGGTTCATTGAAAATATTTTAAGGTGTTGAATCTATTTTGCATTAAAAAAAACAATCTTACGGATACAAAAATCCAATTTCAATAAAAATTGCATCTCATTATATTGAAGTGCTAACAAACCAAAAAAAAAAAAATCCTGAATTACTAGAAGACTAGAGTTACTAATTGAAATGTTGCATCACCCACACAAGTATGGTTTAAAGGAGAGCAATGAGATGATCAGACTTGAGATGGCCTCACAAAAACTATGAAGTAATTCTTATATTTAAACTTTTAAAAAAAGATTTCCCACTAATGTTTACCCATAACTATTACTCATTCATAATATATTTATGGTATGCACAATAAACCTCAAAACATACAAACACAGAAATTTGTTGATAACATCATGATTCCTGTGGTGATTCATGCTTTTTCCATGTCTACACACATTTTCAAAGGAATGTTTATCAATAACTATTCAATAGATTCATGATATATATAATTAAGTCCAAGCATATAAAACTACTAAAATATGTATATCTCTAAAACCAATTATTAACTAGATTCATTAACAAAGTCACAATTATTTTAATGATTGTGATGGTGATCCATTTTGCTTCTATGTCTAAAAGCTTGATGATATGGTGGCGAATAGTAGTGACCTTGATGTAGACTCATGTACAATGTTAATTGACGAGTTCTCAAAATAGGGTAAACTGAAAAGGGCCTTGAAGATATTTGGCAAACTCAAATAGTAGGATTTAAGCAAGATGTTTGTGTTTTAAATAAACGGTTTAAGGTTTTATGGAAATAAGAAAAATTGGATGAAGCTTATAATCTCTTCTATGACATGGTGGATGGAGGCAAAAATATTGATTTCATGACATATGATATATTGATAAACGAATCTGATAATGAAGGGATTGTTGATAGGGCCGGAAACAAATTCCATAAAAAAATTTGAAAGGCCAATCCCAGTGAGGAGCCTAACACATGATTTGGTAGGAAACCATAGGTACAGAATGTCATTGTCGAAATGAATCCAATGATGAAATTTTTCGAGGCCAAGGTCGATGTCACAGTGTAGATCAGTTCGATACATTTTGGAATGTGCTTGCAATGAGAACCTAATTGTGACAATTAGGAATTATGACCCAAAAAATGGAAAGCAACTATGGTTCTGGGGGTTTACAGCATTCAATTGCTCGAATTGTTGAGCTTGTTGAACATAAGAAGGTTGGACTAGGTTAAACCCCATATGGGGGGGGAAAGTTGCTGGCAAGTTGGGAATGACAAAGGGTAATATGGGTTATATTCTAGTGGTGGAATAAATGCAGTTTACATTCCATAAGAGGTGGATGTAGGAATGGCTTGCGCCATTAGTGGTGTAGGAACCATCATTTCTTGGCTAATGTTCAGGCATGTAGGACTATACGGTCCATAGTGTAATTGACCAACTGATGGTGTTGGTACTAGTGTAGGGGGTACCTACGCAGATGGCATGGATGCGTAATACGGAAGCATGTGAAATGGATCCGATGTGGTAGGAGGATCCTTTCCTAGATGGGAAATGGACCCAATAAGCCCATCCACCGAATGTGACGAGCCCGAAGGTGCAAGCTCCAATAACTGATGGCAAGGGGCATCAGGGAGGATTGTGTAAAGATATCCAGATTGTGCATATATAAGATCAAAATGTTGCGCTTTCAGAATTTCCTCTTCCTCTCTTTGTGGCATGGACGTGGAAACATATTCAGATATGGTGGGTTGGAGAGATTTGATAAACCAATCCAACAAAAAGGGAGGTTTTATTTCAATCTTTTATAGTGTGCAACATCTACGCCACTCATGGATGTGGGTGGAAATATTTTGATGAAACTCAGTGAGAATCTCGAGTCCTAAATCATGTCGGATTGGAAGTTGAAAGTACTTAAGAACTGAGGTGTCCAATGCCACAAATGTGGAGTGGGTTCCACTCTCTAGGTTTACATACCATTTTGCTGTTGTGTCAGTGAGGGTATGGTGGAAGAGACAAAGCTTCACTGGCATGGTAATTTTTAAGGGCGAAATTTCGCTAATTGGCTATTTTTCGTGCATTTTTTCAAAAAATAAATTCGTTATTTGGTCATTTTTAGTCTCTAATATCACCTATATTTACATAAAATATGTTTTTTTCATCATAATATTCGCCAAAATATACACATTTTAGTATTAAATTGTTTGTTTCATATTTAATATCCGCCTACCTATGTGTATACATGTTTTTTCATTCCAAAACAATTGCCTATGATACTATACTTAAGTATAATATTAGAATCATTAAAATGTACCCTGCTCACGGGGTCATCTACCATGTTGTTTGATGAACACCATAAGTGGAAAGACATAACTTGGTTGGTGGCATCGTCTCCATGTTTTCCTTCATATTTGGGAATTTCAGAAGGAAGTTTGTCTGGCATAGCCTACCATGTCGCATCATGATCAATGGGATCATTAGTTAGTTTAGCCAAATTAGGTAGATTTAAACTAGCCATGAATACACTATAGTAATGACAAACTAGATAAATTCAAAAACATAGAAAGCTTTGACTTAATTTTTTAATAAAATAGCATTTTTTTTATTGAGAGAGGAAATCAATAATTTAACTTAAAATTCAATAGAATTTACTTTTTATTTGTACAATCATTAAATATCAAATGTAACAATGAACAATTTAGGTGCATTGAAAATATTTTAAGGTGTTGAATCTATTTTGCATTAAAAACAACAATCTTACTGATTGCATCTCATTATAGAAGTGCTAACAAACCAATAAAATAAAAAATCCTAAATTACGAGAAGACTAGAGTTACAAATTGAAATGTTGCATCACCCACACAAGTATGGTTTAAAGTAGAGCAATGAGATGATTAGACTTGAGATGGCCTCACAAAAACTATGAAGTAATTCTTATATTTAAACTTAAAAAAAAAAGATTTCCCACTAATGTTTATCCATAACTATTACTTATTCATAATATATTTATGGTATGCACAATAAACCTCAAAACATACAAAGACATAAATTTGTTGATAACATCATGATTCATGTGGTGATTCATGCTTTTTCCATGTCTACATATATTTTCAAAGGAATGCTTATCAATAACTATTCAATAGATTCATGATATATATAATTAATCCCAAGCATATAAAACTACTAAAATATTTATATCTTTAAAACCAATTATTAACTAGATTCATTAACAAAGTCACAAATATTTTAATGATTGTGATGGTGATCCATTTTGCTTCTATGTCTACAAGCTTGATGATATGGTGGGGAATAGTAGTGACCTTGATGTAGACACATGTACAATGTTAATTGATGAGTTCTCAAAATAGGGTAAACTGAAAAGGGCCTTGAACATATTTGGCAAACTCAGATAGTAGGATTTAAGAAAGATGTTTGTGTTTTAAATAAATGGTTTAAGGTTTTACAGAAATAAGACAAATTGGATGAAGCTTATAATCTCTTCTACGACCTGGCAGATGGAGGCCAAAATATTGATTTCATGACATATGATATATTGATAAACGAGTCTGATAATGAAGGGATTGTTGATAGGGACAAAAACAAATTTTATAAAAAAAATTGAAAGACCAATCCTAGTGGGGAGCCTAACACATGATATGGTGGGAAACCATAGATACAGAATTTCATTGTCGAAATCAATCAAATGAGGAAATTTTTCGAGGCCAAGGTCAATGTCACAGTGTAGATCAGTTCGATCCGTTTTGGAATGTGCTTGAGATGAGAAGCTAATTTGTGACAATTAGGAATTATGACCCAAAAAATGGAAATCAACTATGGTTCTGGGGGTTTACAGGGTACAATTTCTTGAATTGTTGAGCTTGTTGAACATAAGAAGGTTTGACTAGGTTGACCCCCATGTGGGGGGGGGAAGTTGTTGACCAGTTGGGCATGAGAAAGGGTAATATGGGTTATATCTCGGCGGTGGAAAGAATGTAGTTTACATTCCATAAGAGGTGGACGTAGGAATGGCTTGCGCCATTAGCAGTGTAGGAACCATCATTGCTTGGCTAATGTTTCGGCATGTAGGACTATACGGTCCATACTGTAATTGACCAACTGATGGTGTTGGTAATAGTGTAGGGGGTACCCACGCAAGTGCCATGGATGGGTAATACGGAACCATGTGAAATGGAACCGATGTGGTAGGAGGATCCTTTCCTAGATGGGAAATGGACCGAATAATCCCATCCATCGAATGTGACGAGCCCGAAGGTGCAAGATCCAACAAACGATGGCAAGGGGCATCAGGGAGGATTGTGTAAAGATATCCAGATTGTGCGTAGATAAGATAAAAATGTTGCTCTTTCAGAATTTCCTCTTCCTCTCTTTGTGGCGTGGACGTGGCAACATATTTAGATATGGCGGGTTGGAGAGATTTGATAAACCAATCCTAATTTGTGACAATTAGGAATTATGACCCAAAAAATGGAACGAAATTATGGTTCTGGGGGTTTACAGCGTTCAATTGCTTGAATTGCTGATCTTGTTGAAAATAAGAAGGTTGGACTGGGTTGACCCCCATGTGGGGGTTGAAGTGGCTAACCAGTTGGGCATGAGAAAGGGTAATAAGGGTTATATCCTGGTGGTGGAATAAATGCAGTTTACATTCCATAAGAGATGGACATAGGAACGGCTTACGCCATTAGCAGTGTAGGAACCATCATTGCTTGGCTAATGTTCAGGCATGTAGGACTATACAGTCCATACTGTAATTGACCAACTGATGCTGTTGGTACTAGTGTAGGGGGTACCTACACAAGTGGCATGGATGGGTTATACGGAACCACGTGAAATGGCACCGATGTGTTAGGAGGAACCTTTCCTAGATGAAAAATGGACCCAATAAGCCCATCCACTGAATGTGACGAGCCTGAAGGTGCAAGATCCAACAAAAGATGGCGAGGGGCATTAAGGAGGATTGTGTAAAGATATCCAAATTGTGAGTATATAAGATCAAAATGTTGCGCTTTCAGAATTTCCTCTTCCTCTCTTTGTGGCATGGAGGTGGAAACATATTTAGATATGGCGAGTAGGAGAGATTTGATAAACCAATCCAACAAAAAGGGAGGTTTTATTTCAATCTTTTATAGTGTGCAGCGTCTAAACCACTCATGGATGTGGTCCGCGATGTGGGTGGAAATATTTTGATGAAACTCAGTGAGAATCTCGAGTCCTAAATCATGTCGGATTGGAAGTTGAAAGTACATAAGAAGTGAGGTGGCCAATGTCACAAATGTGGAGTGGGTTCCACTCTCTAGGTTTACATACCATTTTGCTATCGTGTCGGTGAGGGTATGTTGGAAGAGGTGAAGCATCACGTGGTCATCTACTATGCTGTTAGATGAATATGATAAGTGGAAAGACATAACCTAGTTGGTGGGATCATCTCCATGTTTTCCTTCATATTTGGGAATGTCGGAAGGAAGTTTGTTTGGCATAGCTGACCATGTCGCATCATGATCAATGGGAGGATTAGTTAGTTAATACAAATTAGGTAGATTTAAACTAGCCATGAATACACTATAGTAATGACAAACTAGATAAATTCAAAAACATAGAAAGCTTTGACTTAATTTTTTAATAAAATAGCATTTTTTTATTGTGAGAGGAAATCAGTATTTTTAAATTAAAATTCAATATAAAATATTTTTTATTTGTACAATCATTAGATATCAAATGTAACAATGAATAATCTAGGTTCATTGAAAATATTTTAAGGTGTTGAATCTATTTTGCATTAAAACCAACAATCTTACGGATACAAAAATCCAATTTCAATAAAAATTGCATATCATTATATCGAAGTGATAACAAATCAATAAAATAAAAAATCCTAAATTACTAGAAGACTAGAGTTACTAATTGAAATGTTGCATCACCCACACAAGTATGGTTTAAAGGAGAGAAATGAGATGATTAGACTTGAGATGGCCTCACAAAAACTATGAAGTAATTCTTATATTTAAACTTTAAAAAAAAGATTTCCCACTAATGTTTATCCATAACTATTACTCATTCATAATATATTTATGGTATGCATGATAAACCTCAAAACATACAAATACAGAAATTTGTTGATAACATCATGACTCCTGTGGTGATTCATGCTTTTTCCATGTCTACATACATTTTCAAAGGAATGTTTATCAATAACTATTCAATAGATTCTTGATATATATAATTAAGCCCAAGCATATAAAACTACTAAAATATTAATATCTCTAAAACAAATTATTAAATAGATTCATTAACAAAGTCACAATTATGTTAATGATGGTGATGGTGATCCATTTTGCTTCTATGTCTACAAGCTTGATGATATGGTGGGGAATAGTAGTGACCTTGATGTAGACACATGTACAATGTTAATTGATGAGTTCTCAAAATAGGGTAAACTGAAAGGGCCTTGAAGATATTTGGCAAACTCAGATAGTAGGATTTAAGCAAGATGTTTGTGTTTTAAATAAACGATTTAAGGTTTTATGGAAATAAGACAAATTGGATGAAGCTTATAATCTATTCTACGACATGGTGGATGGAAGCCAAAATATTGATTTCATGACATATGATATAGTGATAAATGAGTCTGATAATGAAGGGATTGTTGATAGGGCCAAAAATAAAATTTCATAAAAAAAATTGAAAGGCCAATCCTAGTGGGGAGCCTAACACATGATTTGGTGGGAAACCATAGGTACAAAATGCCATTGTAAAAATGAATCCAATGATGAAATTTTTCGAGGCCAAGGTCAATGTCATGGTGTAGATCAGTTTGATACATTTTGGATTGTGCTTTCGATGAGATCCTAATTTGTGACAATTAGGAATTATGACCCAAAAAATGGAAAGCAACTATGGTTCTGGGGGTTTACAACGTTCAATTGCTCGAATTGTTGAGGTTGTTGAACATAAGAAGGTTGGACTAGGTTGACCCCCATGTGGAGGGGAAAGTTGCTAACCAGTTGGGCATGAGAAAGGGTAATATGGGTTAATATTCCGGTGGTGGGATAAATGCAGTTTACATTCCAGAAGTGGTGGACGTAGGAACGGGTTGCGCCATTAGCGGTGTAGGAACCATCATTGCTTGGCTAATGGTCAGGCATGTACGATTATATGGTCCATAATGTAATTGACCAATTCATGGTGTTGGTACCAATGTAGGGGGTACCTATGCAGGTGGCATGGATGGGTAATACGAAACCATGTGAAATGGCACCGATGTGTTAGGAGAATCCTTTCCTAGATGGGAAATGGACCCAATAATCCCATCCATCGAATGTAATGAGCCCAAAGGTGCAAGATCCAAAAAACGATGGCAAGGGGTATCGGAGAGGATTGTGTAAATATATCCAGATTTTGCGTATATAAGATCAAAATGTTGTGCTTTCATAATTTCCTCTTCCTCTCTTTGTGGCATGGAGGTGGCAACATATTTAGATATGGCGGGTTGGAGAGATTTGATAAACCAATCCAACAAACAGGGAGTTTTTATTTCAATATTTTATAGTGTGCAACGTCTACGCCACTCATGGATGTGGTCTGCGATGTGGGTGGAAATATTTTGATGAAACTCGGTGAGAATCTCGAGTCCTAAATCATGTCAGATTGGAAGTTGAAAGCACGTAAGAAGTGAGGTGGCCAATGTCACAAATGTGGAGTGGGTTCCACTCTCTAGGTTTACATACCATTTTGTTGTCGTGTCGGTGAGGGTATGCTAGAAGAGGAGAAGCCTCACGGGGTCATCTACTATGATGTTAGAAGAACACCATAAGTGCAAAGACATAACCTGGTTGGTGGGATCGCCTCCATGTTTTCCTTCATATTTGGGAATGTCAGAAGGAAGTTTTTCGGGCATAGCCGACCATGTCGCATAATGATCAATGGGATCATTAGTTAGTTTAGCCAAATCAGGTAGATTTAAACAAGCCAGGAATACACTATAGTAATGACAAACTAGATAAATTCAAAAACATAGAAAGCTTTGACTTAATTTTTTAATAAAATAGCATTTTTTTTATTGAGAGAGGAAATCAATATTTTTAACTTAAAATTCAATATAAATTATTTTTTATTTGTACAATCATTAAATATCAAATGTAACAATGAAAAATCTAGGTTCATTGAAACTATTTTAAGGTGTTGAATCTATTTTTCATTAAAAACAACAATCTTACAGATACAAAAATCCAATTAAAATAAAGATTACATCTCATTATATTTAAGTGATAACAAACCAATAAAATAAAAATTCCTAAATTACTAGAAGACTAGAGTTACTAATTGAAATGGTGCATCACCCACACAAGTATGATTTAAAGGAGAGCAATGAGATGATTAGACTTGAGATGGCCCCACAAAAACTATGAAGTAATTCTTATATTTAAAATTTAAGAAAAGTATTTCCCACTAATGTTTATCCATAACTATTACTCATTCATAATATATTTATGGTATGCACAATAAACCCGAAAACATACAAATACATAAATTTGTTGATAACACCATGACTCCTGTGGTGATTCATGCTTTTTACATGTCTACATACATTTTCAAAGGAATGTTTATCAATAACTATTCAATAGATTCATGATATATATAATTAATCCCAAGTATATAAAACTACTAAAATATTTATATCTCTAAAACCAATTATTAACTAGATTCATTAACAAAGTCACAATTATTTAATGATTGTGATGGTGATCCATTTTGCTTCTATGTCTACAAGCTTAATGATATGGTGTCGAATGGTATTGACCTTGATGTAGACACATGTACAATGTTAATTGATGAGTTCTCAAAATAGGGTAAACTGAAAAGGGCCTTGAAGATATTTGGAAAACTCAGATAGTAGGATTTAAGCAAGATGTTTGTGTTTTAAATAAACGTTTAAGGTTTTATGGAAATAAGACAAATTGGATGAAGCTTATAATCTCTTCTACGACATGGTGGAGGGAGGCCAAAATATTGATTTCATGACATATGATATATTGATAAACGAGTCTGATAATGAAGGGATTGTTGATAGGGCCAAAAACAAATTTCATAAAAAATTTGAAAGGCCAATCCTAGTGAGGAGCCTAACACATGATTTGGTGGGAAACCATAGGTACAGAATGTCATTGTCGAAATGAATCCAATGATGAATTTTTTCGAGGCCAAGGTCAATGTCACAGTGTAGATCCGTTCGATACATTTTGGAATGTGCTTGTGATGAGAACCTAATTTGTGACAATTAGGAATTATGACCCAAAAAATTGAAAGCAGCTATGGTTCTGGGGGTTTACAACGTTCAATTGGTCGAATTGTTGAGCTTGTTGAACATAAGAAGGTTGGACTAGGTTGACCCCCATGTGGGGGAGAAAGTTGCTGACCAGTTGGGCATGAGAAAGGGTAATATGGGTTATATCCTTGTGGTGGAATAAATGTAGTTTACATTCCATAAGAGGTGGGCATAGGAATGTCTTGCGCCATTAGCGGTGTAGGAACCATCATTGCTTGGCTAATGTTCAGGCTTGTAGGACTATATAGTCCATACTGTAATTGACCAACTGATGGTTTGGGTACAAGTGTAGGGGGTACCTACGCAGGTGGCATTGATGGGTAATAATACAGAACCATGTGAAATGGCACCGATGTGTTAGGAGGATCCTTTCCTAGATGGGAAATGGACCCAATAATCCCATCCAATGAATGTAACGAGCATGAAGTTGCAAGATCCAACAAACGATGGCGAGGGGCATCAGGGAGGATTGTGTAAAGATATCCAGATTATGCGTATATAAGATCAAAATTTTGTGCTTTCGGAATTTCCTCTTCCTATCTTTGTGGCATGGAGGCGGCAACATATTTAGATATGGCGGGATGGAGAGATTTGATAAACCAATCCAACAAAAAGGGAGGTTGTATTTCAATTTTTTATAGTGTGCAGCGTCTACGCCACTCATGGATGTGGTCTGCGATGTGGGTGGAAATATTTTGATGAAACCCAGTGAGAATCTAGAGTCCTAAATCATGACGGATTGGAAGTTGAAAGTACGTAAGAAGTGAGGTGGCCAAGATCACAAATGTGGAGTGGGTTCCACTCTCTAGGTTTACATACCATTTTGTTGTCGTGTCGGTGAGGGTATACTGGAAGAGGTGAATCCTCATGGGGTCATCTACTATGCTGTTAGATGAACACCATAAGTGGAAAGACATAACCTGGTTGGTGGGATCTTCTGCATGTTTTCCTTCATATTTGGGAATGTCAGAAGGAAGTTTGTCTGGCATAGCCGACCATGTCCCATCATGATCAATGGGATCATTAGTTAGTTTAGCCAAATTAGGTAGATTTAAACTAGCCATGAATGGTAAGGTAGGGATGAATGGTCTTTTGATTGTATGTGGGATGTGATTTCCATGAGGGGGAGACCTAAATGGTGTTGTAAACAATGGTTGACCTCCTATGAGAGAGGATGGGTCAAATGGAACTGAGGGATCTCCTTGGGGAGAAGCCAGCAGGGTACTGCTTCCGATGCGGGAAGAAATGGTGTAATTAATAGTTTCTCTGAGGGGAGAAAATGCACCTAGAGAGGCTTGACCTCGACCAGATGGTCCTATAAATGTAGCCTGGCAGTGACCCCGGCTAGGGTACCTTTCTTGTGAAAAACGGGAAGAAGGTGTAATAACACCCCTTGAGAGAGGGGATAGTCCTTGCAGTCTACGAGACTGTCTTAGGATTTTTTTTTGTTCCTCAATGGTGAAGGCTTTGTGTCAAATGAGAGTGATAGTGGAATTTAAACACAATTGACCAAATGCAAAAATATGCCTACCACAACAAATGCAAAATGGCACGATAAGTGACTGATATGTGCAATGTCGGTTTTAATGCATGAGCTCCCACGTGTAAGTTCCTTTTATTATGAGTTAGTGAACTTGTAGTTAAAAATAAAATAAATGTAAATTCCCTAGAAGACCTAACATCCTTCCTCTCAAATGTAACTGGGCCTCCCAAAAGCACAATTGATGGTGATAATGGTATCCACTCAAAAATTGACTAGTGGAGGTAACAAAGAGCTATTTCTATCGGAAATGGGTCCAATGTTCCAATCAAGAAGACTTGGAAACACCTCCCAAAGGAAAAAACTAACTTCAGGAGCCTAATTGCACTCACAATTGATCCTTGGTGATGTCCTAAGTTGGGCCACTAAGATACCTTACGTCAAGTGTGGATCAGTGGTTCGACCTCCACTGTATGGTGTCGTCTCCCTGCAACAAGCTGAGTTTCTTATAGGGGAGAGAAATGAAGCTATACCTTAGCGTTCACCTCCTTGGTCACGTCTCACTTCTGATCTATGATTTCTTTTAACACTTGCTTATTGAAGGATTTTGTAAGTACCCTATGAGACAACAATGCTATGTTTCAAAATATCACTAATGAAACTAGATTGGTGGGAATTAATGGATTCCTATCCCAATAAATCCTACCTAACTAAAATATTGTTTTGTGACCTCCTGTGGTGGAGTTTAGTTGGTTAAGACAATTACAATGTTGATTTTAAGGGGTTTCAATGTTTCACTTATGGAGTGTAAGAGGGGTATTTCAGAATCCCTGCCTTACTGATTCACCAAGCTCACATGAAGTGTGAGATGAAGAGCATACTAGGATTGGAAGAATCTTTATGCCTCTTATTGTGTGCTAGTGGTGCAAACACATGTGATGAAAGCAAAAAAATGATTCTATCGGCAAATTAACTAAAAGAGTATATCAAGTAATGCGTACTTTTAACTCTAAGAGATGCTCATGATGCTTTGCAAAATCAAATATTCTAACTAATAGACAAGTGTGCAATGGAGGTATTTCACACTTCTCACCCTCTTTTTGATTGACCAAGCTCACATGAAGTGCGAGGTAAAGAGCATACTTCAAGAGACAAGTGTCTTTAGGTCCTTGCTTGTGTGCAAAAAGTGTTTTCTCCACTAGCAATACTACTAAAAACAACATGTCAATTGATGCATAAACAAGAAATGGTCTTGAATAGTAGTGACAATGATGGGGCCCGTTGAAAGCCTCAAAGTTGGTTACCTAGGTAAGTTTCAAGAGAGATGTACTCTTTACTTCCTAATATTGGTCTAGGTGAACTAATTACTAAAAAATTAAGTAATTATGCGAATTAGCCTTAATTTAGGTACACTAGTGGGTAGTATTTGGACTACCAAAATAAGCTATGCAGATAAAAAGAAAATAAAGAACAATAGTGTGGCTAAACCAGTCTCTGCCGCATGGACCATGCAAGTTAATACAAAATAAACGCGTTAAACAACGCATGCAGTACACTAACCTTCCACGCAAGTGTGGTGAGCGTTGTAGCACGAGTATGACACTAGTAACCTACGTTGTCTGCACGACTGTCCGAGTCGATTTCACGATATCAGTGTGGCAGATACGCCGGGGAACCACTTGACTGCGGGAAAAATATCTTACGGCAATCATGGGGCCAAAATTATGGAAACAAGGGGTGGAATACCTGATCTCCTGCAAGTGACAAATACCCAGAATTAGATACTTAGCATAAAACAACCTAGTTTAAAAAGAAATGAACAAAAATAAGTATGGTCTCCATTAGAACTGTTGTGGAAAAAATTGCACAAGTGCACTCTTCCACTTGGTAAGGGGATAATGCTTGTAGGTTGCTGCAAGGCCTCAGTCCTTGGAGCCCCTTTTGGTTGTGGTTAGTATTCCTCCAAGTGATCCTGCAAGAGATTATTAGTGTAGTTCACATCCAAACATGAAAATATTGATAAAAATAAAAGAAAGAGACGAGGGGAGAATGAAAACTCCAACAACAACCAAAGATATGCTAAACCACTCTTGTATTTCCCAATGGAATAGTTGTACAACACCTAGAATATGAGGGCTTCAAGGGAAGCTAACAATCTCCCTTAGGTAGGCCTTTCTTGTCCAAACTAAATGCTAAGTAGATGGTGGAACAATGGAGAGAAACACTTGCACCTTGATGGGAGGTGGAAAGTAATCTTGGGAATGCTCGTAATGGTAGGAAATTATGAGCTATGAGGAAGCTCCAAATCAAATCCAATAGCATAATGTTGCTCTAATTTCTCTCTGCAAAATGCATGCCAATGGATTCCTTTTATAGGCCAAGAGGCGACCAACAAACAAGTAGATCCAAATGTGAACTCTCCTCCTCAATGAACTAGTTCCAAGGTACACTAGGGGGTCTAATTAATGCCACCAAGTGTGCGAGGAGCCAGATTTAAAACCTAGGGGAGGATTGAGACTTTAATGTGCCGCTGGGAATGAGTGGTCTCACCGTTTTGATAGTAGCGTGACTATCGAAGGAAAAGCTGCGCGGGTGTAGCTATGAGGAAGCTCCAAATCAAATCCAATAGCATAATGTTGCTCTAATTTCTCTCTGCAAAATGCATGCCAATGGATTCCTTTTATAGGCCAAGAGGCGACCAACAAACAAGTAGATCCAAATGTGAACTCTCCTCCTCAATGAACTAGTTCCAAGGTACACTAGGGGGTCTAATTAATGCCACCAAGTGTGCGAGGAGCCAGATTTAAAACCTAGGGGAGGATTGAGACTTTAATGTGCCGCTGGGAATGAGTGGTCTCACCGTTTTGATAGTAGCGTGACTATCGAAGGAAAAGATGCGCGGGTGTAGCGCTGGAATTGTTCAGGTGTGACCTATGCTATAGCGCAGGTCAACTGTGTGTTGCCTGCTCTACCCTTTCTTTTGACTGTTTCTTGGAACTTATGGATTCATGTTGTGTCTTGGATCTATTGAGGATGCCTGTAGTGATATGCATTCTTTATGTTGATGATGCCTTATTGGATGAATCACTGAAATGTCGTATGTGTGTGACTTTTAGGCATTAAAAACTGCATTCACAACGACTCATGAAATGATCTCAAAAATATGCATTACCGATAAGTCCACCATTTCAACTGTTAAAATATCATGCAATAAAATATGGCATAACTTGCATTCACATAATACATTCAACATATATTCCACATATGTGTATGTGTAACCACATGATTTACATAATCTACTAATGCATACACATATCAAGTTCACAAACTCTGATTTTCCTTAGTTATTTACCCATAACCAACACACATTGGAATGTTGTTCATATGAATGCATTATATCCGGTTCTCACATATGGCATTCTATTTCCACGCCACACCACACCATATCAGGCGAGGTATAATTTAATTTCAAAGCATTCAATATCACAGGCATATCGAAACATGATTTTAAAAATATGACTGAACGTATTCTTACCCAATTTCTTTCTCAACACTTATGCAAGGAGCAAAAATAATTCATACTTGAATAGTTTTCATTGACATCTCTAATGTTACTTGATCAAATGGTCTTACCGAAAAATACACCATCCTTTCACCAACCTTTGGATCATATTATCATGTCTATTACTCTTCTTTAATTGAATTTCAATTCAATTGCATAGCCTGTAACTTCACCACCTGGATGATATTATCCACAGGATTATCACCATCCCAATAGTCTTTCTAGAGTGTTAATCATTTTCCGCTCTTATATTCTTATTAGTATCTTTGTAGGATCCATATTTCTAAAACACTAAAAAATAAAAAGTTGATAAAATACTAAAGAATACATTTTAATTAAGGGTAAAAAGATAAACAATTCAAATATTCATGAACTCATATTCAGGTTTTAAACTCAGTAAATTTGATACAAATAGTAAAAGAAATAATTACCAAAATATTTTCTTACTCGGATAAAATACATACCTGTAACCCAAGATGGAATTGGACTTACAGAGATATCGTAGAAGCTTTCCAAACTGAGGTGGTTGTAACCACAAACCATGTATGGGGGACCACTCTCCTCCCAACCAACCCCTCAAGAGCCCTCAAACACTCACTCATCAATACCATGCCAACCAAAACATCATAATCAAGATTCTATACTACCCTTAGCCTACAAGCCTCCATCTCCACCACACTGCGCCCATAGAACCCTCTAAAAAATGTAGCAAGACTAAGCAACTCAAAACCAAAAACCTCCCCAAAAAAGAGCAAGAGCATAAAAAAGACCCCAAACTTGGCCCCTAATTCCCTTATTTATGCATAAAATTTCAAATTAAATTTAATTAGAGTTAATTAGGCATGAGGGCCACATGTCCACCATGCACCTAATCAATATAATTATCTTTAATGATTGTTAATTTTCTTTATTAGTATTAGCTTAACTATTATTATTATTTCTCTTTTATTTCATTTTTTAATTAATTTCCCATTTTATTACTACTTTATTAGTATTTTATGAGGGATTAATAATTATAATTCCCTAATTAATTTTAGGGTGTTACATACTTTCCCCATTTGAGGAACTTCGCCTTGAAGTTATACTCCCCATAGAGATAAGTTCATAACGCCGAATAACATCATACAAAAAACAATACTCACTTAATTAGTATAGTATATTTATACATATTTAATACTATTGTGATGATGAAAAATCTTGCGTGTGGCCAGCATGCAATAATTTTCCTCCTTCACTAATACATTCAATGTCCTAATTACTACATGCTCTTGTTTAATTAACTAGGTTCTAATATGCAAACATTCATACAAGTTATGCATTAAATTCACAATACACTTCATAAACATGACAAACAATTAAAATAGATAACAGATCAAAAACTGACTCAATGGCACAAAAACACATAACACATCCTCTCCAAAACTCCCACATTCCTTACTCACCCTCTCCCTAAGAATCATACCACCCGAGAAACCTCCATAACCCTCCACACCAATACTCTGGGTGGTCATGCTCGCCATGGAATGGGCCATCTACTGTAACCTATCTGTGGACAGTACAGTAGGTATTGGAAGCTTCATGATTAACATAATTGCTAAACTTATCTATGGACCTCATCAGCTGCACCGGATTTTGGTCTACTTCTAGCCTCTATTTTGACCTCATCGACCGCACCGGATTTTGGTCAACCAGGTTGGCCCTAACTCCCTCCATTTCCCTCCAAGGAAACCAACCCTAGGCATCAGAAGTCCTTCTCCATATACCTCCCTCTATGGCCGGTGTACCTCATTTTGATGTATATGTAACTTCGGAATGTATTTCATCTATGTATTTCATATATATTTATTGTACCCTTATAAGAGATATGTTATTCCTCTATAAGGAAGTGTCGTCATGTGTATTGACAAGTGTCGCAAGTATGTTAACTTGCCGATGGGTTATTAGAACACCATGTGTGGGGTTGGCCCTATTTTATGTAATATGTAATTAATGTACCTAGCTAGACAAGTCGGCCCCATAAGGATATTGGGCAAACAGGTTAAGTATAAATAGAGATCAGGAGATCTCTATTTGGATCATTTGGAAACTCATACTTCCTTCACTCAGAAAGTGGGGCACTAGTGAGGAGGAGGATCATCTGCTACTAGGAGACTATCTCTATGTATTTTGGTTGTACTTTGGTTGAGCCATTGCTCTCTCTATCTCTGAGGAAGTTGTGGGGTTTTTCACCTTAGGGTTTTCTCCACAGAAACTCTGTGTCTCTTGTCTCTCATGCTTTTGATTCTTGTGATGATTGACATGCTTGTTATTATTGTTATGCATTGATATACTGTACATGTTATTCTCTCAGTAAAGATCCTAGAGTATTGTGAATTAATGCTCAAAATTTAACATGGTATCAGAGCTAACCTAAGAAGAAGACATTATGCAGTGACGGAAACTAGGGTTTCTTGTTTATTGGGTTTCTCTCCACCGATTTTGGAAAATCAGTATAGTAGATTGACTCTACTCATCAAGGAGAATCTATCTGTCCAATCAAAATTCAATTATGAGCATTTTCAGATTTGGCCCTAAAAATTAGGGTTTCCACAAAAATAGGAATTTCTGAAATCTGAAGACATAGCTAGACGCTCCTTGCAAAAATCAAAGTTTAGAGCTTTGGATCGAGATTTGTGGCTGGGTAGATCTTCGGGAAACTCAAACCCTAATTCAGGGTCCTCTTTAGTGAACTCGGGAAGACAAAAAGGCATTTCTGAAGGGTGAAGCTTTGTATATCTCAAATTCTGAATACACTAGGATGATTAGCTCATCAAGGCACATCTTTCTATCCTTTCAGAAAGTTGAAATTCACTTTTTGAATTTTTAGGGTTTTTCCGACAAACCTTAATCTGGGACTAGATCCAGTTTTCAGCAAAACAAGTGGTAAGACCTAAATCTTTTCTATTTCCATTTGAAGTACTCTTTAAGATGTCTCACCACACCAAGCTTGAGGATAAGCTTGAAGGGGCTGATAATTTTCGAGCCTGGAAGTATAGGATTGGGTTAATCCTAGAAGAAAATGAATTGGACTCTTACATTAGCTTTGCGGTCCCTATCCCAGAGGATGAAGAGGCTAAGATATTGCATAAGAAGAACTTGGTCAAGGAAAAGAGAATAATTGCTGATTCTATCAAAGACCATCTCATACCTCATGTGTCATCTCTAAAGACACCCAAGGAGATGTTTGATTCCCTAACCAAGTTATTTGAAAGGAAGAACATAAATCGGAAGATGACTCTGTGGAATCAATTGAAAGGGGTCAAGATGTTGAATGGAGAAACCATTCAATCTTACTTCTCCAAGGTCTCTCAGATCAAGGAACAACTTGAAGTTGTGGATGAAGTAGTGGACAATGGTGAAGTTGTTATGACCACTCTGAATGGCCTACCTAGGTCATGGGACTCCTTTATTCAAGGAATTTGTGCCAGAAAGAAATTGATCTTTTTCAGTAAACTATGGGAGGAATGCTCTCAAGAAGAAGTTAGGCTTGTAGCTCTTGAAGAAAAGATGGGAGGTGAATATCAAGCTCTTGCAGCCCACACCAAAAGAAGCAAGCCCAAGAAGGAGCACTCTCACTACAAGAGATCCTATCACAACCAACAAAAGAATAAGAAGGATATAAGATGTTTCATATGCAATGAGAAGGGTCACTTTACTTCAGAATGTCCCAAGAACAAAAGGGATAACAACAACTCCAGCAAGAAGAAGAAGGGTAGCAAAAGAAAGTTCCATGCTCATGCAGCCGAAGATCATGAACCTCCAAAGAAGAAGGCTAGGGCAGAAAGTGATGATGACTCATCAAGTGAAGAAGAGTATGTTCTAATCTCTGCTCTCACAGGTACTATCTCTCATGGTTGTAATGATTGGTTAATTGACAGTGGGGCTTCCAAACACATGACTGGGTTTAAAGAATATTTTGTAAATTTATATGAACATGAATCACCCCATAAAGTGAAACTTAGGGATGACTATCAATACCCCATCAAAGGAAGTGGTGAAGCCTCCTACAACCTAGATTCTAGAAAGTCCTTAAAGATGAAAGAAGTTCTTTATGTACCTGGGCTCAAGAAGAATCTTCTCTCCATCTCTGCATTGGATGCAAAAGGCATGAAGGTTGCATTTGTATATGGCCAATTTCTGATGTGGCCAAAGGGTAAAACTATTGATGATGCAGTGGTGATTGGAGAGAAAGAGGGAGGATTGTATAAATTGAAGGGCCAACCTGAACAGGCCATGGTGCATGATTCCATGGAGCCAAGTGAACTTTGGCATAGAATACTTGCACATATGCACTACAGAGCATTAGCAATTGCAAGTAAGGTTGTATAAGGTCTTCTTGAAATTAAGACCAAGCATGAAGGTGTTTGCAAAGGATGTGAAAAAGGTAAGAACATTAAGAAATCTTTCCCACGCAGTGAAAGCAAGGCAAAAGGTATCTTGGAAATTATCCACTCCGATGTATGCGGTTTGATGTCATCCAGTTCTCTGAGTGGGTATGTTTACTATGTCTCTTTCATTGATGACTTCTCCAGGAAGAATTGGGTTTACTTCTTGAAGAATAAAGATGAAGTTTTTGATAAGCTCAAGGAATTCAAAACCTTGATGGAGAACCAAACTGATAAGAAGATCAAAACATTCAGATCCGACAATGGTGGAAAATTCACCTCAGGTGACTTCAAGAAGCTATGTATTGATTCAGGGATTAAGAGGGAGTTGAATGCTCCTTAAAATCCACAACAGAATGGAGTTGCAGAAAGAAAGAACAGAACAATCATGTAAGTAGCCAGGGCAATGTTGCATGACCAGGACCTACCTATGCATCTATGGGCAGAGGCAGCTAGAACAGTTGTATATGTGCAAAACTGAACACCCCACAAGATATTGGACAACAAGACACTAGAAGAGGTCTTCTCTGGTAAGAAACCTGAAGTTAGCCATCTCAGAATATTTGGTTGTCCAGTAAACACTCATGTTCCAAAGGAAAAGAGGACCAAGCTAGATCCTTCAGGAAAGAAGGGTATCTTTGTGGGTTATAGTGAAAGCTCGAAGGCTTACAAAATATACTTTCTAGGGTTCAAGAAGATTGATATCAGCAGGGATGTAACATTTGATGAAAACTCAGCATTCATCAAATCAAGAAAGACACCTGTTGAAGTTTATGAAGAACCCAAGGAAACTAGATTTCAAGATACTACCATCACTGAAGCAATTCCAGATATTGATCATGAAATTGAAGATCCGCAACAACTTGTAGATCCACCACGTGAGGACAAATCTCACAAAAGGAAACCTGCATGGGCTAGAGAGCTCATTCATGATGCAAAAAGATTTGGCATTCCAGAAGAAGAACACATAGCAAAGAAGAGAGCTAGATCTCACACCAGCTATGTTGCTTTACTCTGTGATATCATGAACAAAGAACCTTCTAGTTATGAAGAAGCAGTGGAAAAGAAAGAATCGAAGGATGCCATGGTCGAGGAATACCAATCAATAATGAAAAATGATGTTTGGGATGTTGTCCCAAGACCTAAAGGGAAGTCTGTTGTGACTTCCAAATGGATCTACAAAATCAAGCATGCTGTAGATGGTAGCATAGAAAAATACAAGGAAACATTCGTAGCCCGTGCTTTTCTCAGAAAGAGGGAATAGACTATGAAGAAACTTTTGCTCCTGTAGCCAGGTACAATTCCATCAGATTAGTACTTGCCTTGGCTGCAGCGATGAAGTGGAAGATACACCAGATGGATGTCAAGACTGCCTTCTTGAATGGTGTAGTTGAAGAGGAAGTGTATGTGGAGCAGCCACTCGGTTTTGAAACACATGACAGGGATTCATATGTGTGCAGATTGAAGAAAGACTTGTATGGCTTGAAGCAAGCTCCTAGAACTTGGTATGGTAGGATGGACAGTTTCCTATCTAGTTTGGGCTTTACCAAGAGTAAAGCGGATTCCAACCTTTACTACAAGGTTGAGGAAGGGAATCCTGTGATTCTGCTCCTGTATGTGGATGACTTATTTGTAACAGGAGATGATAGATTGATTGTAGATACAAAGAGGAAGCTTGATGTTGAGTTTGATATGAAGGACCTGGGGATGATGCACTATTTCCTAGGTATGGAGGTGTGGCAGAGTATAGATGGGATCTTCCTTGGGCAAGGGAAGTATACTGTAAATATCCTGAAGAGGTTCGGGATGATGGATTGCAAGGCCATGGCCACACCTATAGCATCGAATCTGAAGCTTCTATGTGATGCTTCATCTGAGCCAGTTGATGTCTCTATGTATCGTTAGATGATTGGGTCCTTGATGTACTTGACGAACATGAGACCAGATATTTGTTTTGCGGTGAACACATTGAGTCAGTTCCTGATGGATCTGAGGAGTGTTCACCTGGTTGCTGTAAAGCATATTCTGAGGTACTTGAAGGGTACAGTTGATTATGGGATCAGGTATGAAACGAATCAAAAGTTTAACCTGCAAGGTTATGTTGATTCAGATTGGGCAGGCAGTGCTGCAGATAAGAAGAGCACATCTGGGTGCTGCGTCGGTATGGGATCAGGTGTGATCTCTTGGTTTAGCAGGAAGAAGTCCTGCGTAGCACTGAGTACAGCCGAGGCAGAGTATGTTGTAGCTTGTTCGGCCAGTTGTGAGGCAGTATGGATTCGGAAGCTACTGTCTGAGTTATTTGATCTCCCATTGGATGCTACTGGTATCTTCTGTGATAACCAGAGTTGTGTGAAGCTATTTGAGAACCCAGTGTTTCACGACAGGTTGAAACACATAGAGATCAAATATCAGTATATCAGGGATATGGTGCAGAGAGGAGTAGTGAAGCTCCTGTATGTTGCGATCGATGAGCAGATTGCAGATGTGTTGACGAAGCCACTATCCAGAGTGAAGTTTGAGTACTTCAGAGAGAGGCTCGGTGTTCTTCCGATCGACGACACTTCGAGGAAGAAGTGATGGAGACATTTGTTGAATCCATTCCAAGCATGTTGCAAGGAGGATCCTTCACATGGATGTGGATGTAAGCACTGGATGATAAGCATCAAGACGATGCTCTAGTTACTGCTCTGTATATGCATCAGGATGATGTTGGATATGATCAGTTGGATCATTTATATGTATATGTATATGTATGTACGCATCAGGTTGATGCTGGATATGATCAGTTGGATCATTTATATGTATTTTGTATATGCATCATGTTGGATTCTTGGACCATGTATCTGTATATGTATCAGGTGGATATTGTGTATGATCAGGTAGATCATGTATGTTGATATATATCAGTTAGATGCATTTTGTATCTATGTATGTATCAGGTGGATACATTGTATGATCATGTGGATCATGTATGATGATATGTATCAGGTAGATACTTGGTATGCATCAGGTGGATGCAGTGTATGATCAAGATGATCATAGATGACGAGCTTCAGGATGTTGCTCCAGATGACATGCAGTAGGATGTTGCAGTGATGATGATCAAGATGATCATGTATGCATCAAGATGATGTATGGTGAGTATTAGGTTGATACTCTATGGCTGTGGATCAGGTTGTGCATATGAGCATATAATTTGGCCATGGGAGATCTACAGATAGTCTTGCAAGGTTTTTCCTATGGCATATAATTTGGCCTTGGGATATTTGGCAGATGCTCTTTCGAGGTTTTTTCCTATGGCATATAATTCGGCCCTGGGAGATTCGATAGGTTCAGTTGTGTGCTCGTAATAAGTCCTGGGATGCTCTTGCAAGGTTTTTCCATGACCACATGTAATCTGTCCCTGGGAGATCCTATAGGTAGAGCTGTGTGCTCGTAACAGCCTGGGATGCTCTTGCAAAGTTTTGTGGTGAGGTCACATATAATATGGCCGTGGAAGATCCTACAGGTAGAGCCGTGTGCTTGTAATATCCTGGGATGCTCTTGCAAGGTTTTGTGACGCACTTAATAAGTCCTGAGGATTCCACAGTATGGCCAGTGATGATGAAGACCTGCAGGTGGTGGGCCTACATCCAATATGAAAAAGGACTAGCTCTGTAGAACTTCCTATGACAAGTAGATGCAGAGATTGTTTGAGATAGCAGCAGCAGTGATGATGATGATGATTCAAGGACGATGCATAGATGACGATGATCCAAAGAAGAAGACTTGTGCTAGCAGATCTGTGTCGAGAAATACCTTCCTAATTAAGAGGGAGTGTTGATGTATATGTAACTTCAGAATGTATTTCATCTATGTATTTCATATATATTTATTGTACCCTTATAAGAGATGTGTTATTCCTCTATAAGGAAGTGTTGTCATGTGTATTGACAAGTGTCGCAAGTATGTTAACTTGCCGATGGGTTATTAGACCACCATGTGTGGGGTCGACCCTATTTTATGTAATATGTAATTAATGTACATAGATAGACAAGTCGGCCCCATAAGGATATTGGGAAAACATGTTAAGTATAAATAGAGATCGGGAGATCTCTATTTGGATCATTCAGAAACTCATACTCCTTCACTCAGAAAGTGGCGCACTAGTGAGGAGGAGGATCATTTTCTACTAGGAGACTATCTCTATGTATTTTGGTTGTACTTTGGTTGAGCCATTGCTCTCTCTATCTCTAAGGAAGTTGTGGGGTTTTTCACCTTAGGGTTTTCCCCACGGAAACTCTGTGTCTCTTGTCTCTCATGCTTTTGATTCTTGTGATGATTGACATGCTTGTTATGATTGTTATGCATTGATATACTGTACATGTTATTCTCTCAGTAAAGATCCTAGAGTATTGTGAATTAATGCTCAAAATTTAACACCTCAAGCTGTGGGCTTCCAGTATTAAACCTCATCGACCGCAGTGGACTTTGGTCACCTCATCGATCGCATCGGATTTTGGTCGACCAGGCATTGGAATTGTAGTTGGAAAGGTATTGATGAGTGAGTTTTTTCCCAACCCATAGTCTCTTGTTGTTATGGCCTCCCATGAGATCATGGTTTCTAGAATGACTCGGCCTCGAAGGCCCTAGAGTGGAATTCATGTAACACTTCCACTCACAATTATATCATCAGTTGTTAAGCGTCATGGAACAAATCCATATACAGTATTGCATCACTTCATGATCATGACATATCAACAAATCAAGTGCAGTTACTGCATAACATCATTTGTACTAAAAAAAATCAAGAAATACATTGTCCCAAAACCATCTCACATCACAATAAAATACGACATCCTCATCATGATTGAATTTCATAACACTATCTAACCTCATTTAATTCATCATGTTAATCATTTAAATTATGTAAACATAATTTGATGGTTTTGAAATTGTAAAATTTCTTTGTCTATACCTGATAGAACTGTATCATAATTCCACAATTTTTCCTTGCAATCTCATTCCTTATGTTGAAATTCTTAGTGGCTTTGAATAATGACATCTGGCACATCATCTATATCTATAGATAACGTAGCTTTTGTACAGGATTTCATTGATCATATAACATTATCTTATTTTTATTATGCCAAAACGACAAACTTTTTTTCATCGTGTTCAAGGAAATAGTACCCAATTTTTTTATACATGTTGCACCCAAAATTATACAGACATTATCCCACAAGAATGTAACTTTAAATTAGGATCTTAAAACACAATCATCATTTCTAGATCCTTTTTTCCGTATAATTTTTTTTTCCTTAGTTTAAGTTTTTTATTATCCTTGACTCTGGAATTTGAAAGTGATTGGAAAATTGAAATTTACAGAAATTGTTGATCGATACGAATGAATAACAACAATAATATATATTCATTCAATAGTCCCTTTAATTTTTTATAAAGAAGAACTGACTTTTGTAAAACCATTACAAGTAAATCTCACCTTTCTCGTTACTTGAAGCCATTTGTTTATTTTTGTCTAAGAATGCAACATTTTCTCACTTCCTCTACGTGGCAGTGTAAGTGTCCCTTGCAACTTTTAAATGATACGCTTATTTGTACTTTAATGCATTGTAAATAGGCATTTGTTAAGTGGTCTCCTTTAAAGGAAAAGCTTTATGGTCAACCCTAGCAAGCTTCATTTCAAACTAATTTGTTTAATTTATTGTTTACAATGCAAGAAGTCATGAATTGAATGGAAATAGGATTCATTTCACCAGCGAGAAGCTTCCTTACTATACAATTTTGATGGTGTCAATAAAGATAATGTTCAAGGAATTCTTGGTAAGTAAATACTTAAAGGTGTATTTATCTCCTCCATGAGATTTAAACCTTGACCAAATGGGTAGGAAGCAACAATAGGTAAGATGATTAGATTGTTGCTTCATATGAAATGAGTTTTGAGGTCAAATCCACAAATTAATTCATATAGGTACACTTCAAAACTCATAAGGTGCATTACTAAAACATACAAAGTTTGAGTTTCCAATAGTTATATGGGAGTGCTATAGTGTTATGACATTATTTTCAAGGAAGAACTTATATGCTTAATAAGTCCGTTCAGAGATATGAACCTTGACCAGTTAGCTGATTGACATTTAATTTTTACCTTTTTCCTTCCACAACCAGTCAATCTATCACATCCGCCATGCAAGTAGGGCACTTTGAGGGGGTTTAGTTAGGTAGTTGACTGAAGTGGATGCCTTGTCAGAATCCATTTATTTCATTATACTTTTTTCCAATGAGCACCTTAAAATGCACATGGGCAACAACTCAAAACTCATATTTTCATTTAGTAACACACGGAAAGTTCTCCTTTCGGCATTATCATATGAAGTAGGAATAGGATTAATTTCATAAAAATAATCTTGAGTCATTTTAGAAATTGAAAACTAGTGGTGTTAGGATCATGTACATCATATTATGGGCCTTTGATGTAACATTTACATCAAACATGTTGACATTTATTAACCTTCACTAATAATATTAGAGAAATCTCTCACATGATAAGCGAGTCTGCACAAGTCACACACTTTTAGCCTTAATATTCTAAAAGGAAGTGGTTAACAACTCAGCAATATCACATTGACATCCACAATGAAAATATTATGGTGGAGGTTTGATATTCGCTGGCCAACTTGTTTGAGATTGATTTCGCATATGAGTTGCCAGAATAGAAGGAGTGTTTGGTGCAACACAGAAGTCATGCGGCTTCTTTAGATTCCATCGATGCTAATTCCAATAGCGGCTCCACTTTTATTGAAAGAAATGGAATATAACTTTTTTTTTTATTATTTCTTTTGACTAGGGGGTGTTGCTATATGCATAATAGATATATTGGACTGACACGTGTGATACCTAGATACACGAGGAGTTGTATAAGGGCTAACCAAAACGCCTCCGACTCGTCGGAATCCAATAGAGCAATTCTTGCCAAACTCGCAATTTGGAGTGCTCAGATTGCATTTCGACGATTTGGATGGTTTTAAAATTGAGCAATTAGTTTAAAACAAACAATCCCAGTTGCTGAAATTACGAAAATGTGAAAATACCAATTTCCAGCTAGAATTTTAACTAGATTTAGACCCAAAATCACCGGAAAAGCGGGGCGTTTTGGTTGTCTTTTATCCTACGCGAGATACACGATGCCTTCGGGACACTTCCCATATTAATCGACATGGGATAACTGGCACTCAAATCACCCTGCTTTTCTGGCGATTTGTTCCCTAGATCCGGTTATTAAAACCGGCGGAATCGTAGTTCCACCCCATTTACTACGGAACTATGCCATGGAGTTGTGCCCCTAGAGGTTTTGGCCCATTTTAAGACAACCCAGATTGTCGAAATTCCAAAAAAATAACGAGAAGGGGTGGAACTGTGCTTCGTCGAAAAATTTTCTGTCACCGACAAGGAGCGATTTGAGTGCCAGTTATCACACGCCATATTAATATGTGCCCCACATTATATCGATCGCTGACATTAAAGATCTCGATGCCTTGCACTTATCGATCAAATATATTTGAATTTCTAGTTAATTTCTATATAATAAATTAATATCTTAATATTTAATTTTTATATATTTAAATTTTCGAAGTATATTAATGATCGATTCTATCAATTGACGAAAATTACTTTCAAATTTTTATTGTTAAATAATATTAAAATAAATCATTATAATTTTATTTATTTATTTTTAATTTATTATTATTATTATTATTATACCTCAATATGACTCTCATGGTGAATATTATAAGATCGATTTAATTTGAGTACCAAAAATCCATATCTTTTATCGCACAACGATATCATTTTTTTGAAACCAAATCATTTCAAAACCCGCATATTATAATATCGATTTAATTTGAGTACCAAAAATCCCTATCTTTTATCGCACAGCGATATCATTTTTTTTGAAACCATATCATTTCAAAACCCATTTCTCTACATGAGAAAGAAACATTTTTGTTATAGTTAAAAACCCCTAAATACTTTTTAGATTATATATAGATTAAAGAGTTTTAGACTTGATTAATTTTGGCATTTAGTTTGAAATAAAGTCAATATTGAATATCTATTTATATGTTTTCAAAAATTATGAGCACTGAGTGAACTTACTAGTTAAGTATAAATTTAATTCATTATTATATAGGTTTGTAAAGTAATATTATTGAAATGATTTTGCTATAACATTTATTGTTTTCCAAAATTTGTATAAAGTTTATTAAAATTATATAAATATTATATATAAAATAAAAAATTGTTTTTAAAATTTTTAAAATATAAAATTTTATTTAATATATAATTAGTTTTTATATAATTAAATTTTGAAGGACATGTTAAAAATGGAAGTTATGAGTTCAAATCACCCAGATTTATCTATATCCCAGTCTTCCCAGTGTATCCAGTTCCAAATTATCAATTCTCCTAATACAAAAAAAATAAAAAAAAATATAATCATTTAAAAAAGACCTATCCTCCTTCATTAATCTGTCCTAAACCTGCATTGCTCCTATTACTCTCTACTGCTGTCTTCGTACATTCATCACCCTATGAATCTAATTAGAGTTTTGTTTTGCAGTTTATATTGGTCCACCCAATACCTAATGACAGATGATTGTGCAGCTTAGAATTTTTAGAGTAAAAAAAAAATTTGACCGTCTTGCTCCCTCACAAAGCTAAAACCGTGTTTTACAAGTCAACCGTTCTGTTTGTCTATCTGGGTACTCAACAATTGTTTTCTTTTAATTTTTGCACACTCAATCCAAGAATTGGTTAACCGGTAAGATTATCATCGATGATTTTCCTCCAATAAAATATTTTTATTAAAATTATTTTTAACAATTGTAAATGCCTTATTTACTTTTAACTATTAATTGTGAATATAGATTTACAGTAATTTTAATGGTATTCCGTAATATTTTATGAATTTAAAGTAGACCGCTATAATACAGGAGGAGAAGAAGATAATGGCCTCGGTGGTATATAATACACGCAGAGAAGGTCCCGGTCTTGCAATCTTAGGGCAAGCTCCAACTATCCTAGCTTGATTTTGGAAGTTTTCCAGTTTTAGTATTATAAGTGAAATCCTTCTTACTATTAAATTGTTTTATTACTTGCAAAGCGACACCATTTGAGTTATTCTTGAAAATGATAAATCAGTGGGAAGGAAAATTATAATAAAGTGGGTGCATATTATTAATTACTTGTGGACAGATAGGTCGGGTGAGCATATTCCTTACCCTCCCAAGGAACATGAATCCTGAGCATATTCTAAAAGGCTAAGAATCATCCTACTATTTTTATTATATTTCTGTTCACACCAGGAGCAAAAAAGTGATGGGTAAACTCTCGGTCTTTGTGTGCTAGATTGCTAATGAAATCGCCTTTCTGCAACCATTACAAGTTTCCCAGGCTAGACTCTCACATGCTTCGAGGCCATGACCGTTGCTTTGGGTAAGGTGTCACAATTGTCCACTACTGGTTACATTAATCAATTTAATGTGGAGCGCACAGCTCAGAAGCCCGAAGATCATTATAAGATAATTAACTATCACTGCAATGGTTTTATCACTCTTCTTTACTGGTTAAGTGTTTTGATTTAAAACCATATGCTACAAAGAGATGAATAGAAATCCCAATTAAGTTGGGAGGCTATCGATTGCAACTATCAGATTTTGTAAACCACTGTAATTAAGTTATATATTCATCTTTTAGAACTTTTTTAGAATTCCCAAGGTCTATAATCGGATGCTCGCCCATTTAAATAGTTTTGGAGAAGGTGACCTACAGGCCAAGTATTTGAATCTGGCTCTAATACCAGATGTAGGATCCAGGTTGCTAAACCACTAAAAAATAAAAAGTTGTTAAAATATTAAAGAACAAATTTTAATTAAGGGTAAAAAGATAAACAATTCAAATATTCATGAACTTAATTAAGGTTCTAAATTCAGTAAATTTAATAGAAACAGTAAAAAAAATAATTATCAAAATATTTTCTTACTCAGGTAAAATACATGCCTATAACTATGTATAGGGGACCGCTCTCCTCCCAACCCTCTAAAAATGTAGCAAGACTAAGTAACTCAAACCCAAAAACCTCCCCAACAAAGAGCAAGAACATAAACAAGACCCAAAACTCAAACCCTAATTTCCTTATTTATGCATAAAAATTTCTAATTAAATTTAATTCGAGTTAATTATGCATGAGGGCCACATGGCCTCCATGCACCTAATCATTATAATTATCTTTAATCATTGTTAATTTTCTTTATTAGTATTAGCTTAACTATTATTAATATTTCTCTTTTATTTCATTTTCTTAAATTAATTTCTCATTTTATTACTACTTTATTAGTATTTTATGAGAGATTAATAATTATAATTCCCTAATTAATTTTAGGGTGTTACAATCTTAAAGTTTGTACTAACATTATGGTATAATTAATTTTAGGGTGTTACAATCTTAAAGCTTGTACTAACATTATGGTATATTGCTTTGTTGTATTGGGTTGAAGTCCAAACCCATGTGTTTTCACCACAATTGTGTTCCTTCACTAAGTTGCCTCCATATGTTTTTCTTGATTTCCAATAACTTCAAATTTTCATTCATTGATTCCTTTCGTGGCCATTCTAATTTTGAGTTAAAATATACTTACCATTATTCTTCAACACTCATATAACTGCAACTTATATCACACCAATTTCATATGAACTATTTCCCAGAGTCCATTCTTCTAGCATTCTATATAAAGCATTGGTATTATGTGATCTCAGTATGCCTTAGCTTCCATCTTGGAGTGTCCACACTGGTTATGCTCTACTAAATTTGGTACTCATTTGTTCATTTAAAATGTCATTAGCATTCTCTATATTTCCATGTTTGATTGTTCTCCTTTATTGTTGGAATCATCTTCTTCATTCTTTAATATCTTCCAATAACTTCGACATCCGCCATACCACATCCAATGCTTTTATCTCTAATTGTGTGCAAGTTATATTTAATGATGGAATTTTTATGCACCTCTTTAGATCACTTTCTGTAAGCTCAACTATCCTTTGTGACCAAAATGATGTAATCATATGTCCATTTTACATTTAATATAAAAAACCATGACTACTGCAAACTAAGAAGGGAAGAGATCTGGGGCCTATAATTCTACAAGTGGGAAAGTGAGAAGGGGGTTTAAGGGGGAGATGAGCCTAGTGACTTATAATTTGAGTCACTATCCTTATTATACATTTTTATCCTACATTTTATAAAAGCCTCTTTAATTAAAGTGCATTATCCTTAACTTATGATAATTATTCTAAACTTGGGGATAAGTGGGGAAAAAGGTGAAATTCCCATGAGTGCCATGTGTCCAGTTCTCATCACCTGTGCATGTCATTTGGCTAGTTCTCAACATGCATATAAATTAATGAGAATCTAGTTCATTGAGGAGGATGTAATGATTCAAACATCATCATTCTTCCTACTAACATAGAACCTTCACCGATACCATAGCCTGGAGACATCACCAATAATATTGTTTGGAGTCGTACCTAAGAATGACAGATTTCCCTGGAGTCCCATCACAAAGTTCATGGCTGGCTTGTACTAGAGCCCTGGAAGGGAAATGGCAAAAGATAACCGGGGGGACTATTGACTCAAAGAAGGGAATCCATTCATTGGGTTGTGCAAGCTTATGGGGGAGGAGTTCTAGCATATTGGGATAACTATAAAGGGGAATTTTGATACCGTCATGTGGATTGATATCCCCAGATCGAGGGTGGCCTTTATTATAGAGATAAATGGTATAACAAAGTGCCTATGGCTGGGATGAACATTCTTGGTCTATAGTCAGTTGGATTATATTTTCATATAAGTGTCCATCTGTGTATGAAATGTTTCTTATTTATCAATGTTATGTATTTTATTTAATTATTGTTATTTAATTATTTAAATGTAGGGAATTATTGGCAATGTGTGAATGCATTCATGTAGTAACTGCATGTAACATTTTTTGTGTATGATTATAGTAATTCTAAGAGATCAATTATATATTCATTTCCATTGTAATTGGTAATTAATTCAATGGTCAATGGAAAAACAAAATTGAGTGTAATTCAGTAGTTTGAGTATCCCATGGCCACAAAAGCACTATGGGGTCACTGAGTACTTTATATATTGGTATCACGATGCTTTTGTGGCTAGGGAATACTCAAAATATTGACTGAAATACCCTATGATACTCAATTCTGTTTTTCTATTGATTTAATTATTAATTACAATGGAATTAATTGTATAAATGATCACCCGTAATTAATGTAAATATATAGGAAAATGTTATAGGAAAATTCTACATGAATGCATTCACACAATGCCAATAATTCCATGCATTCAAATCATTAGATAACATATGGAAACTTATCTGATAATATAATCCAACTAAATAGAGATCAAGGATGCTTGTCCCAACCATAGGCACTCTATTATACATGTTCTCTCTATAACAAAGGCCACCCCCAAGCTGGGGCTATCAGACCACATCAAGGTGTTGAAATTCCTCTCTACATTTATCCCAATACGCTAGCATTCCTCCCTCATTATCTTGGAAACCCAAGGAATGGGGTTCACTTCTATGAATTAATAGTCCCTTGGGTTCCCTTCTCCGATTTAACAATCCCTCATGGTATTTTCCCCCAATTCCCTTCCAAGGCTCCAATCCAGGCCAACTAGGGACTCTACATATCAAGACTCCAGGGAACTCATATGTTCCCAATACAACTCCAAACTATAGTACGAGTGATCGATCTAGGCTATGGTATGAGTGATGGTGGCTCAGAACTGATGATAGTTGATGGATCAATCTTGTAAGAATGATGATGTCTCAATGATAATAGAATGATAAATGAACTAGATTCCAAATAGTCATTTAGGTAATAAGGCTTCTTTCCTCTACCACACCATTCCCGGTGGAATAACATTCAATCAAATGAAAAAACATATCAAAGGGGACTTCAGTCAGTAGTTTGAGTATACTGTTGCCCCAAAGGCATCGTGAGGTCATCAGGTACATCACTTCAAATATCACTATATAAATCATTCATTGAAATCTTGTAATTCATTCCAATTTTTTTATGATATCTATATTTATTTTCTTGGGCCTTTTCATCATTTGAAACATTAATAGAGAGATACTTATATAAGAATACAAGCCTTACAATATACCTTCGATTTGGCCTTTTTCCCATATTTGAAAAAATGGGTTTGTTTCATTGAAATTGCTCTATCAACTCAAGTGGGATATGGGTGGAAATTTGATAGGTAAATAGCCGTCATTTTACATTTTACACGTCAAAATATTGCCACTTCATAAAATTAAACGTCTTAATGAAGTGTGTATTTTAATTTCACCCATCATTTTAAAGTACATTTTTATTTTCACACATCAATAATATCTATATCCCAAGCCCATATATATATATTTATTTATTTATTTCTATTTTTAATATGGAAATTTTGGTTTTGATTAGTAAAGTTTCTCCTCTTTTAGATAGACTTGTTTGCTACAATTAAATATATATTATTTTGAAATCTTTGAATGAATTTTAGTTGTGAACATTTAATGTTTATTTTATATATTAGGTAACTTTACTGAAGAACTTTATTAAACAATTTTGTAATTTCTTAGTTGTAGTTCAACAATAATTGTAGGCCCTTCCTGTTGGATCATAATTATTCTTGAATCTTGCTCCCTACAATATAAAATTATTATACAACAAATCTATTAATTTCACAAACATGTAAATATTTAATATTATTTTATATATTTATGGTGCTGAGCATCCATAAATCCAACTACTTTATAACTCATTCAACTTGCTTTTCAGTTTTAAGTGATTTATTTGATATACGTTTTATCTTCTCGAAGAACGTGGATTCATTCTTTTTCTTTCGAACACCATCACGATGTATCGACAATGTCCACAAGGAAATCTTAATAGTATATGCAGTTTGATGAGCATGATCCTAATTGTTTTAGTAATGATTTGTAGAGTGTCTTACTTGGAAATTCTAAAATCTCGTGAAGACTAAGTTCCATAAGAGAAGTATGACACATGGGATATTTCTTGTAGGGTTTATTTGTTTGCTGGTATAGGTCTTTTTCTTCTTCGTGGAGTGACATTTGTTGCGATAACTACAATTAAACATAAGAGAAGTATGACAAATGGGATATTTACTGTAGGGTTTATTTTTTTCCTGGAATGGGTCTTTTTTCTTATTTTTTGAATGATATTTGTTGCGATAACTACAATTAACCATTGGGTGGTTGGAGTTGCATTTCTATGTTGGCACTTGCTGGCACTTTTAGGTTGGTTGGGTGCTTTCATTCTTTCTTCTTTATCGAACAACTATAGTATCTCTTACTATATATTTAGTTACTACATCCATCCAATTAACCTAGCTACGAATAAACTAGAATTAATTCACTTATTAATTTATCGTTGTTGGTTAAACTTTGCTCTATAATAAAATGAACAACTATAGTATCTCTATAGTACGATAAAGAAAGAAAAACACAAGTTCTGGAGTGGGGTTAATCCACAACTCGATTTTCCAACACATGCACGACTGAATATCGCCATAACATTGAACCTCCTTAGTAGTGACTCAAGCTACAAAAATATGAGCACGTGAATCTAGGCGACTCTTCACGGGAACTGATCAAAGTGTGATTTTTTTGCTTCGGAAACACCAATTTTTACCTATCACTAAAGGGGATTATACTAAAATTAGTTAAAATTTCATTAAATGGTAATTTTGACAGGCTTCGCCTTGGATATTGGGATTGTATTAAATCATTAGTCTAATATTCCTAAGGGAGTAGGTTAGTAGAGTCCACTAATAAAACAATGAAAATCATCGCTTCATCTCTAAAAATTTTAAAGCTTGCCACACAGTATGACCACAATATTTTAACTTGTGATAGTGTTGCATCAAATATTTTTCCGTACAACACTGTGATCAAACCATTATTCATTATTCATTATGCATGGGAACAACCATTATTCATTGCTGGCATTACATTTCCCAAACACCAAAAGAAACACTTATAACTACTAAAAACTGGTCGAGACTCCCTCATAAAACATCATCAACGGAGAATTATTAAGAACAACAGCTTAAACAATAGAATGGCTCTTCCTGGAAATGATAATGGCAGAGGGACTTTGAGCCTTGATGTCTAACAAAACTATATGACAAGTTATACTTTGGACATTATCATTTCAGTCACTTGGAAATGTGAAGCTACTACTAGTAAGTCCATTCATGAAGCAAACTTATATCAGCTGATTATGATTGGACCTCAGAACAACCAGGATAAAACCCCAATTTCTTCTCATGCACGGGCCACTTTTCTCCTCCCACCGCCTTATGATTCTCGACTACCCTTGTGTAGACTGTAGAACAAAAAAGAAATGTTTGGTTTGTTTATTTCCACTGGCATAATATTTCTAAACCCTAAAATAATCATATTTATAAACCCTAGAATAATTCACCGAAAGAATCCGTCGGGGATTCAACTTCAAGAGAAAGTCAAGAGAAAGGCTCATGAGTGCTTACTCCATCAATTAAGTGAGGTATTTGACAAACCGCATGGCTTCGAGTGCAATTTATCCACATTAAGGTTCAAATCCTGCACTATAAACCATGAGTAAGATACAACCAATAAAGTGGCCATAAATTTAATTCCATAAGAAAATACAGTACATCATTTTGAAAAAAAGGATGAAAATTATATGCGTTCAATTGAAAAGAATGGAGTTTGTTACCTTGTGTTTACTTCACATAATGAATATGAAATTTTTTCCCTCCATTGCGAAAGAGTTTCCAGGCATTTATCAATTGGATCTCTGGTTCGTAGATTAAACCCTGCTAATGAAATTATAAATAGTCAGTAAAAATGTTTTAAAAAAATATAGTTAAAAACAAAAGCAATTTTTCTTCAAACATGGAGGTTGAAGTTACCATGAAGGAAATCCTATTCCTATAGCAGACCAGAGGAAGCCTCAACCTGAAACCTCCATGAGAGTTAACCCTCGAATCCCACATCTACAGAACCATTAAGGGTAGTAAGAGAAAGTTTTGAAGAACGCAGTTGAAACTTGAAAGAGAGTTTTTGTGTCTTAGCCCAAACTTCAAGCTATCTACTTTACGAGGTGCCAAATGGCTCAATGTGATGAAAAACTAGCTGGAAAGCATGGGAAATAATCCTCCGAGAATTTCGTGAATACAATATGTAGAATATAATAATAAGGAAATTTATGTATTGACCTCTGGAAAACACGACCTTCAAGAAATTGCAATCGATCGAAATCATAGGCTGTAGCATGTCCAGACTTAACACTCATCCCATAACCAAAGCATATTTAAGATGGGCGTACACATTCCAGTTATCATCCAGTCCACGCATTAAAATTTTCCTATGAAGCATTTAACCAACTGTCTGACATTAAAAACTTGCACAATATAGATTCATGTGAATGAAAAAACATTTAAAGGAGGATGACATCATTCCACCGCCTCTTGCAACCAATAAGAATTGAAAAAAAAATATTTTTAAAAATTGGATTTAATACAATATATTTTACATTATAATTCAACTATAGTTATAGGAAAAATGTATAGGTTTTAGGGGTACACTAGCCTAAAATAATAGGATGTCTATGAAACATATCTAATCCCCTTCGGAGACATACTATATAATAAAAATAATTATTTCGACAATCCAAATGTGTAATTTTCACAAAGATTTTTCGAATACACTATAGTGATGAGAAATTAGATGAATTCAAAATCATAAAAGGCTTGGCCTTAATTTTGTTATAAAATGACATTTTTTTATTGAGAAAAGAAATAAGCATTTTTAATATAAAATCCAATAGGAATTATATTTTATTTGTACAATCATTAGATATCAAATATAACAATGAATAATTTAAATTCATTAAAAATATTTTAAAGTATTGATTCTATTTTGCATTTAAAACAGCAATCTCATCAATGCAAAAATCCAATTTCAATAAAGATTACACCTCATTATATTCAAGTGCTAACAAACCAAAAAAATTAAGAAATCCTAAATTATTATAAGACTAGAGTTACTATATGAAATGTTGCATCACCCACACAAGTATGGTTTAAAGGAGAGCAATGAGATGATCAGCCTTGAGATGGCCTCACAAAACTATGAAGTAACTCCAATATTTAAACTTAAAAAAATGATTTCTCACTATTGGTTATCCATAACTATTACTCATTCATAATATATTTATGGTATGCACAATAAACCTCAAAACATACCAATAAAAAAAAAATCGATAGCATCATGATTACTTTGGTGATTCAAGTTTTTTCCATATCTACATACATTTTCAAAACAATGTTTATCAATAACTATAAAATATTATTCGGTCATAATATATTTATGGTATACACAATAAACCTCAAACATACAAATAAATAAATTGGACGATAGCATCATGATTCCTTTGGTTATTCATGTTTTTTCATGTCTACATGCATTTTCAAAAGAATGTTTATCAATAACTATATAGAGTAGATTCATGATATATATAATTAAACCCAAACATATAAAACTACAAAAATATTTATATATATAAAAACAATCATTAACTAGATTCATTAACAAAGTCACAATTATTTTATTGATTATGATGGTGATCCATTTTGCTTCTATATATACAAGCTTGAAGATATGGTGGTGAATAGCAGTGACCTTGATGTAGTCACATGTACAATGTTAATTGATGAGTCGTCAAAATAACCTTCAAGATCATTGGCAAAATTAGATAGTAGGATTTAAGTAAGATGTTTGTGTTTTAAATAAATGGTTTAGGGTTTTATGGATATAAGCAAATTAGATGAGGCTTAAAATTTCTTCTATGACATGGTGTATGGAGGCTAAAATATTGATTTCATGACATATGACAATGTGATAAATGAGTTTTGTAATGAAGGGACTATTGAGAAAGCTAAAAACAACTTTCCTAAAAAAATTAAAAAATTGAAAGGATGATTTTACTGAGGATCCTAACAATGATTTCGTGGGAAACCGTAGGAACTGAATGTCATTATTGAAATGGATCCAGTGATGGAAGTTTTCAAAGCCAAGGTCAATGTCACAATGTAGATTAGTTCGATACATTTTGAAACATGCTTGCGATGAGAATCTAATTTGTGGCAATTAGGAATTATGACCCAAAAATTGGAAATCAACTATGTCATGTTAATTGATTGATGTGGAGGGAATATCCACCAACACCCATGCTTCTTGTAGTTTTGCTTGAATACCTGGATACATTAGAGTCAATTTACAAATCAAGCTAACAATACATTGTTGCTACTAGTTCACTAGCCATAATACCTACAACAAAACCTTTAAGGTTTATTTTTAAATTTAGTTTGAAATTATGCTTTAATGCATGGATTAAAGAAACAAGCACTATGACC